>OY821521.1:28510811-28917592 GCA_963682025.1 Cordilura impudica | reverse complement strand
AATTAAAAATTAAAAATTAAAAATTAAAAATTAAAAATTAAAAATTAAAAATTAAAAATTAAAAATTAAAAATTAAAAATTAAAAATTAAAAATTAAAAATTAAAAATTAAAAATTAAAAATTAAAAATTAAAAATTAAAAATTAAAAATTAAAAATTAAAAATTAAAAATTAAAAATTAAAAATTAAAAATTAAAAATTAAAAATTAAAAATTAAAAATTAAAAATTAAAAATTAAAAATTAAAAATTAAAAATTAAAAATTAAAAATTAAAAATTAAAAATTAAAAATTAAAAATTAAAAATTAAAAATTAAAAATTAAAAATTAAAAATTAAAAATTAAAAATTAAAAATTAAAAATTAAAAATTAAAAATTAAAAATTAAAAATTAAAAATTAAAAATTAAAAATTAAAAATTAAAAATTAAAAATTAAAAATTAAAAATTAAAAATTAAAAATTAAAAATTAAAAATTAAAAATTAAAAATTAAAAATTAAAAATTAAAAATTAAAAATTAAAAATTAAAAATTAAAAATTAAAAATTAAAAATTAAAAATTAAAAATTAAAAATTAAAAATTAAAAATTAAAAATTAAAAATTAAAAATTAAAAATTAAAAATTAAAAATTAAAAATTAAAAATTAAAAATTAAAAATTAAAAATTAAAAATTAAAAATTAAAAATTAAAAATTAAAAATTAAAAATTAAAAATTAAAAATTAAAAATTAAAAATTAAAAATTAAAAATTAAAAATTAAAAATTAAAAATTAAAAATTAAAAATTAAAAATTAAAAATTAAAAATTAAAAATTAAAAATTAAAAATTAAAAATTAAAAATTAAAAATTAAAAATTAAAAATTAAAAATTAAAAATTAAAAATTAAAAATTAAAAATTAAAAATTAAAAATTAAAATTAAAAATTAAAAATTAAAAATTAAAATTAAAAATTAAAAATTAAAAATTAAAAATTAAAAATTAAAAATTAAAAATTAAAAATTAAAAATTAAAAATTAAAAATTAAAAATTAAAAATTAAAAATTAAAAATTAAAAATTAAAAATTAAAAATTAAAAATTAAAAATTAAAAATTAAAAATTAAAAATTAAAAATTAAAAATTAAAAATTAAAAATTAAAAATTAAAAATTAAAAATTAAAAATTAAAAATTAAAAATTAAAAATTAAAAATTAAAAATTAAAAATTAAAAATTAAAAATTAAAAATTAAAAATTAAAAATTAAAAATTAAAAATTAAAAATTAAAAATTAAAAATTAAAAATTAAAAATTAAAAATTAAAAATTAAAAATTAAAAATTAAAAATTAAAAATTAAAAATTAAAAATTAAAAATTAAAAATTAAAAATTAAAAATTAAAAATTAAAAATTAAAAATTAAAAATTAAAAATTAAAAATTAAAAATTAAAAATTAAAAATTAAAAATTAAAAATTAAAAATTATAAATGAAAAATGAAAACTGAAAAATAAAAAATGAAAAATGAAAAAAGAAAAATGAGAAATAAAAAAAAACGAAAAATGAAAAATAAAAAATTAAAAATGAAAAACGAAAAATGAAAAATGAAAAATAAAAAAATAAAAAATGAAAAAATAAAAATGAAAAACGAAAAACGAAAAATGAAAAAATTAAAAATAAAAAATGGAAAATGAAAAATAAAAAATGAAAAACGATAAATTAATAATGGAAAATGAAAACAAACGAAGAATTAAAAATTAACCGGTTGAAATAATAAATATCTTTATATTAGCAGAGCTCCTGCAGTTGATTGCTATAAGTAATACATAGATGACGCTTTCTGTTTGATTTTAAAAAAGTGCCATTAAAAAAATCTCTAATTTCTAGATGTTTACACATCCCCCCTGTGATTGGACTCACATGATTTTTTTTTTAAATAACAGCACCATTGGCATTAATTAACAATGCATTTTATATAAAAATAAAAAAAATTTTCACCCATTTGCCGCTTTTGGAGAGACATTATGAGGTAGTTATTTTTCAGTTGTCTTATAAAAAAAAACTTTTTTATTTTTGGAGGTCTATTACTGAATCATACATAAATCTATTTGCTGGCTGGTATAATTCATTTAAACAGCTGAAAATTTTTCTACATATTTAAACGTATGAATGAAAAAATATATAAAATAAACTTACCAGCATACGATTGTAATAAAAATCAAACACAAAGTTACTCGTAAAGTGTCTAGTGTTTATTAATATTTATTAAAAACTTCCGCTAAACCTAAATACATTAATAAAATAGTGTTAATATAATATTTTCATTGGACACCGGTACTTACATACATACATATACATGTATCTTTTGTAAAAAAAAGAAATAAAAAAAAATTTTAATTATGAAACATTAGTTTAAACAAAAAAAGTTTTTAAACTTTAGCAATGTCCTTATAAGTTGGGTGGACTTTTGAATATGTTTGTGTTAGATGATTGTCATAAAATAAAAATAAAGTTTTAAGTTTTAGCCTTAACATGTTATTTTAGCTACAATTTTGTTTGCGTTTTTTTGTTTTCTCTATGAATATCATTCTGAATTTATCATGAAATGGCACAAAACTTACATTATTTCTACTTCAATACTGCATGCAATTTTATATTTAACTTTTCATTTATATTTTCAATTTTTTCTTTTACGCTATTCTCTTGATTTTATTTTTATTGTATGTAATAGTTTTTGTTGTTGTCTTTTTTTTTTTTTTTGGTTTGTATGTCTCATATAGTGTCACCATATTTTTCATAGTGACTTATTGGTATAATTTTTACATGTCTGTCAAATGAGATGACAGTTTTCTTTTAGTAAATATGGCTAAAAAAAAAACTGCACTTTTACTATTAAAAAAAAAAAACTTAAAATGTCTATTCACTTTGAAATGATTTTTTTACCCTACACCCCTCTGTGGTCGAGTTATAATGATCTTGTACTTAACTTAGACCCAGATGACTTTAATAATAACACTCTCTACGTCTGTCCGTCTGTCCGTCTGTCTGACCATGTCGCAAATGAATATATATTTTCATGATCACTACAGATTATGACATTTATCTTAATCAAATTAAGTTCATGTTATAAATCATCATTCATAAATCATCGAACTAAAAAAAACATTGTAGGACTATTTTTGTGTAATAGTCGTGATATAAAGCGGCCTCCCGATAAACACTTAAATCTACATCTCTACCTAAAGACATACTTTAGTAAAATATGGTTTACAACCATAACTAGTATGTCTAATAATAAGACTCATGGCATAGGGCACCGTATAGTCGACTATAACTATCTTATTGTTAGAATAATGTCATGGAATTTGGTTTTGTTGCTTGTTTTTTTTTTTTTAGCTCAGGATAACAAGAAAAAGTGTTATAAATTTTTTGTTTTTATTTTTCTACAAAAGGTTACCTTATGACAGGTTGGTGAACAAGTTGTAGTTTTTAAGTTTATTTTTATAAGTTGGGTTTTAGTTAAACTCCACTGGAATTGTATTGTTAAGTTTTATGGATAGAAAAATTAGTTTGGAATTCATAATTACATAAAAATTTATTTGAAAAACATAACACTTAACTCCTTTTTTGTGCAGAAATATTAATAGCTAAAGCAATAGCAATGTCTAAACAAAAAGATTCAGTAAACGTAGAGTGAATGTTGTTGGTATATTATCACCTTTTCTAGGAAATATATTTAGAAAAAGTTTAAAAGAAAATCTGAAAGTTCTATTAAATATTTTTGTTGAAAAATTCAAGTTATTAAATTGTTTATTGATGTTTCCGGAACAGAGTACCAGGTCAGAAGCTAGTGATTTTTAGAAAATTATAATAAAACAATTAAGAGTATTAATTCGGTGGGCCGAATCTTTGGTAACATCCATCTGGGTTTTTCGTTTTTATCAGAGTTCAGTAAAAAACACACACTGAATAAAAACTCGTACATATATGTAAACAAATATAGGTCAGACCAACAAATACATATTTTTATTTTGATATCAATTATGTGTGTCTCTAAATTTTATACGGAGCCGAACACAATCATGACTATGTTTCGTTTTAATATTTCGTTATATAAACGAACATGTTTCTATCACATTTTTTTTTGTTTCGAACACACATAAAGCACACGGATTCGAGTATAGCTTTATTTTAAGTTCGTGTTCTTGCACGTGTACTGCTAAAAAAACAGAACATATTCTTGAAAGCGTACATCTAAAAGTTAAAACATTATCCACTCGCGATCGAAAAAAAAAACGAAACTAAGTCATAAACAACATATAAAACTTCTCTGTTTTCTATTTTATTACTATCTTTTTATATTTTATTTTTATTATTATCTCTTTGTTTTTATTTTTTTAAAACTGCTAATTAATTATTAATTATTTTAGATTTTTTGGTTAAAACAATTGTTGTCGTTATTATCTGTGTGTTTCAGATTTTTTCGATCGCGGGTGGATAATGTTTTAATTTTTAGATGTACGCGTTCAAGAACATGTTCTGTTTTTTTAGCAGTACATGTGCTCGAAAAAAAAAATATTATCCTAAGTTTATCTAGGTAAAAGGTTAATTTGTGAATGAACGTGATTTCAATGGACAGAGGGATGGACGGAGATCGTTATATCGACTTGAGTTTTTATAGTTTTCATTTTTCGATGCGTTACAAACGGAATGACAAACTGATATATACTCTCTGCACAAAGGTGTGGAGCGTAAAGAATAGAAAAAAAATTAATAAATAAATATGATTATAGCTCTGATTTAATCCATAACAGTATAATTTTTTCTGCAGAATATTATTGCATTTTCTGAAATCAATCTTTTTGCTGCCATAACTAAAATAAAAATGTTTGATTTTTAGCCTGAATAATTTCAGACTCAATCACTAAACGATAAAAATCAAAAATAATATTTAATGTGTATATATTTTCAATAATAGAAAATAATGTAATAAGAACAAGTAAGAAAATTATAGTTGGTATTTCGAGAAAGGGCCTTGCATTCAATTTTGCCGAGGTAAAATCCCGGCTATAGAAAATAAGCATAAATAATAAGCATAATAATTTTTATGCTGTTGTTATTAATTTGTGTCGTGGATTTATGAAAATGTTCATATCTGATGTTATTTTCTTATGGGAACAAGTAAAAAAATGGACCGATCATGACCATATTGAATTACTAAATTTTCTCATATAAAACAAATTTAAAAAAAAATCTAGGTCAAAAAATGGACCGATCGTGACCATATTTAGTTACAAAATTTTCTTATTTAAAACCAAATTTTAAAAAAATCCAGGTCAAAAAATGGACCGATCGTGACCATATTTAGTTCCAAAATTTTCTTATATAAACCAAATTTTAAAAAAAATCTAGGTCAAAAAATGGACCAATTTTGACCAAATTTAGTTATTTAATTTTCTTATACATATAAAATAGATTTAAAGAAATCTAGGTCAAAAGATGGACCGATCAAGACCATATTTAGTTACTAATCTTTCTTATATAAAACAAATTTAAAAAAATCTTGGTAAAAAAATGGACCGATTTTCTTATATAAAACAAATTTAAAAAAATCTAGACAACATGGTTGTTTTTTGACAGATTTAAGTGAAGTTCGGGAATCGGATTTATAAGGGGACCATGACAAATATAACTGTTTTCGATTTTCACAGACAGACGAACATCGCTAAAGCAATTTCATACGTTATAAGGATTAGGAAAATTTATAGCTTTGGGGTGTTCGGAATTAATTTCGATGCGTTACAAACGGAATGAAATCCCAATATATACCCTCTGCACTGTGGTATGGAGGGTACAAAAACGCAGATGCATTTATTTCAATTAAATGAAACATTAAAGCATGGAGCTAAGATGTACATCAAAGCTTCGGTTTGAACTCTTCTAGTAATTATATCAAAGTAAATATTTATCATATTTATCATATCTAGAGTACGTATTAAGAATGATAGAACTAAAGATTACGCCATCCGAATGTTTTCCCGTTATATGACATAGCATCTCCACACACAAGGGCTGCCCAGTCTGTTTCATGTGTGAAAATTATAAAATCTTGCGAAAAATTTATGTTTTATGTGTTAATTGGCAACCCTCCCAATAAAATCAGTTCTCAAAAAAATATTAAATGAGTTCTTGTTATAAATTACAAATTTCGCTTTATGTTTTATTAAAAATTAAAATAATTTAAATTATAAAAAAAACATTTAGTAAGTGTTACGGTTTTAAAAGTTAAAAAAAGTCGCATTTTCATAATTCGTTTTTGAAGATATGGATAATGGTGGATTATTTATTTCATATACAACGTGTAGCATAACATTTGAAGAATCTTTGAAAAAATTTTCAATTAAAAATTTTAATAAACATGTCCGTGACAGCGAATCTCAGGAGGCGCTGTTGTTTTGTGGTGAACATCATAACTCGTTACCGGATCATGTGAAATAAAAAAATCGAAATGCGTTTAAAAGGTGACATGTTTCCTCAACTTTTTTTCCTTTTTTTTTGGCAGCATTTTGAAGTGAAAAACACGATTTTTGCTATAAAATTTCGGGAATTTGTTGTTAAAAAATGGGGAAGAGAATGGAAAATAATAAAAAATTTTTCGTGGTTACCTGATGATTTATGTGTAGATATAGTGTGTAAATTATCAAAAGATTCGGTCAGTAGATTTTGATTTATGATGTTCACGGACTTCGAAGATTTATTTGAGAGAAAAACGATGTAAAGTTTTTTAAAAACTGGGGCTAAATCACCGCATTCGATATCGAGTAAAATCAATCGAAATTCCATATTTTGGTATAATTAAAGAATACGGACAAACGCTCGACCACGATTCACTTTTCTTCTTCACCAGAGGCCATAATTCTTCAACTGTGGGAAAGAAAAATTATTCTTAACATTTGATTTCGGGAAATAAAGAAATGATTTCGATCGAAAAATTTCGATAACGAATGCGGTAATTTGGCCCCTGGTTTATATGTATGTATGTATCTTTATTTACAAATATAAAATAACATTTTTAAATAAAGAAAGAAAATAAATATTTAACAATGACATATGTATGTCGTCTGTTATAAATATATATATATATATAAAGTGTTCTAGACATGTTTATAAAAAAAAAAAAATAACTAATATTTATAGGTATGTATAAAATTTAGATAAATTCCTACATGATGAGTTTTCTATAATTTAAAGCATTTTCAACATAATTATAAAGTGAATTCTAGTCGTTACATATTCGGCCATTCAAAATATTTATGACTTCATTGTCATTAAGAATTGGTTAACCAAGAAATCTGTTTCGTAATTCTTTAAATATTGGACATCTTGCCATGAAGTGTTGTGTTGTTTCATTTTCGCCGGTGTTGCCTAAAGTGCATGTATGATTTTCAGTTGTATTAAAACTGTTTGAATTTAACGGTAATATACCGCATCTCGCTTTAAAAATGGTTGACTTTGACTCCTCAAGTTTTCAATATAGTTTGACTCCTCAAGTTTTCAAAATCGTTCCATTTCGAACCCATTGTTGTTGACTATTATTTTCAAAGTTAAATTGAACCCCAAATTCTCTACTTATTTCATTGATTTTCTTTGCCCAAAATATATTATCGCGCAACGCAACTAGAGATAATTTGTTTGGTAATCTGGTTTGGTTGTACTGAAATAGTGTTTTATAGATAAAGTCCATAAATTCAATGTGTAAAAATGACTGCATTCTACTTTTGTTTCCAAATACAAAGCACAGTTGGATGTAAAGTCTGGTAGTTTTAGAATTCTCTTCAAAAAATACCTCTGTAACTTGCCCCTGTTTTATATAAGATATACCTTATGAGGCCGGTCGTTTAAAATTTTGACACAACACTCTCAACATGTTGTACATTCAAAAAGAGAAATGCAAAAAAATGTTTTAAAACCTTGCTACTCCCCCCCCCTTTATAAGTTACAGCCTAAAGACAACTAAATTGAAAAGAAGCAGTGGGACAATAATGAGAAAATGCAAGCAAAGCAATAGTAACAAAAATCATGGTAGTCCGATTACAGGGGAGATGTGTAAACATCTAGTAATTAAAAATTTTTTATGGCACTTTTTTAAAATCAAACAGAAAGCGTCATCTATGTATCACTTATAGCAATCAACTGCAGGGGCTCTGCTTATATAAAAATATTTATTATTTCAACCGGTTAATTTTTAATTTTTCGCTTTTTTCATTTATCATTTATCATTTTCATTTTTATTTTTTATTTTTCATTTTTCATTTTTCATTTTTTATTTTCCTTTTTTAATTTTTAGTTTTTATTTTGCATTTTCTATTTTTTATTTTTAATTTTTTCAATTTTAATTTTTCATATTTCATTTTTCATTTTTTATTTTTTATTTTTTATTTTTCATTTTTTATTTTCCTTTTTTAATATTTTATTTTTTATTTTTCATTTTTAATTTTTCATTTTTCAGTTTCAATTTTTCATTTTAATTTATCATTTTTCGTTTTTCATTTTTTATACCCTATACCACTATGTGGTTTGGGTATAATGACTTTGTGCTGCTGTTTGTAACAACCAAAAATATTTGACCTAGACCCATCTTTAATTATACCGATCGAATCAGAATCACTTTCTGAGTTGATTTAACAATGTCCGTCCGTCCGTCCGTCCGTCCGTCCGTCCGTCTGTGTGTCCATGTAAAGCTTGTAATCAAACTGCAGGTCGCAAATATGAATATATTTTGATGAAATTTGGTATATAAGCTTTTGTCGGCCATGGGATGAACGCTATTGAAATTGGTGAGAATCGGTCCATGTTCAGACCTAGCCCCCATACAAATTACCCATATGAAATCGACATAAATTGCCATAAGATCCAAATTGTCATATAGATCTTACTCAAATTGGGTTTGTATGCGTTCATTACATCCATTAATGAGTAGTCCAAAAATGATCCCTTTGACCCCATATAGAGCTGCTTCCCGATCTTCACCTAAATCTATTAAAAAACAAAAATATTGCACTGATTCTTCTCAAATTTTGTTTGTATATATTTTTGCAAAATACAAGAGACTTTACCAAACATGATCAGGATCGGTCCATTTTTGGACCTAGTCCCTATATAGATATAGCATCCGATATGAACTTTTTCATATCTGCAGCCAAAAAAATTAATAAAAATCCCACTCAAATTTGGTTTTTGCTTATTTTCTATGTCCAGTTAGTTGGGCCTAACAGATAGGATCTCTAAACGCATGGTATAGGGTATCGTATAGTCCGTCTAGACCGACTATAATTTTCTTACTTGTTATTTTTCACTTTTTATTTTTGATTTTTCGTTTTTATTTTTCATCTTTTATTTTTCATTTTTTATTTCTCATTTTTCATTTTCAAACAGGTTATTACATATCATAATTTTTTCACCAATACAATTATAAGTCACACCGATTTTGTCTTGCGGCTGTTTTTGTGATTGTATTGTGAAATAGAAATTTACCCTCTGCGCGTAAAACAAAAACAAGTGAGAAATTGTGCGAAAAACTAACACTTTGAGTGTTTTGAATGAAATTATGGTATTTTTAAACTCCTTTTAACTCATGTTCTCTGTCTGTCTGTCTGCCTGTATACCATGGGCGACCCGATTCCCCTCATCCAATTGATCTGAAACTTGGCCCATAGTCTTGTTGTGGCACAGTCACGCATAGTCACACACAGTCAGGGAGTGATTTAAAACCCATTTCCGATCGATCTGAAACTTTGTCCATAGAATTGTTATGGCCGAAGATTAATTTTAAGATAGTCACACACTGTCAGGCATAGTCACGGATAGATTCAAAATTCTTATGCATAAGGAAAGAGAGAGTTTTAATAACAACTTTGTTTTTATGGGTTATGTTATTTACATTTATTTATTAGTAGTCCAAACATGAATCCTTTAGGAAAATTTTTAGTCATAGCCCCCATATGAAACTGATTCCCGCTCATCACTTAAATTTATCAAAACCCAAAATATTGCTCAGATTTTTGTCAAGTTGGGTTTGTATACGTTTTTGCAAAAAATACTTGACCTTTCGAAATATAGTAAGGATCGATTCATTTTGCGACCTAGTTCCCATATAAATATAGCATCCGATATGAAATTTTTCATATCCAGAGGCAAACAATTAATAACAATGCCACTCAAATATGGTTAATGCTTACTTTCTACATCTAAATAGTTGGTCCTAAAAAATAGGGTCTCTAAACGCATGGTATAGGGTATCGGATAGTCGTTTAGACCGAGTATAATTTTCTTACTTGCTTTTTTTTTAGCTAAATAAAATTTGTTAAAATCAAAAAAACCTTAACAAATTAAAAATCTTTATAAACAGCTTAATAATTTATTGGAAAAACAAAATAATTCAGCTTAGTTAAACTTCTCTTAATTTTTTCGTAGTATGAAAGTTTTAATTTTAGGTGTACGGCTACTTCCTCTAGCTGGTGTATAACAATATTTCGAAACCCCACAAAAAACTAATTACGAATGTTGGCTAGGGCAATATTATGTTTGACGGGATCCGCTAGTAATTCTTTATATAACTTAAGTATAAACAATAAAATCTTAAATCTTCATTGTTATTTTTAAAATTATTAAAATATGCAATTACATTAAAAATTAGCTATTATAATTACAAAATATGCAAAAATATGCAAAAAAAAAATTTTGATTTATTTTTTTAAATTCTTTGATACGAAAAACTTTTTGGTGAAAATTGATTTTGGAAAACTGACTAAAAAATTGCTTTTACATAAAAGACGCAGCTTTGGCATAATACCTATTAAACGTATACTGGTGCTAGTATTTATTTGGATTTATTATTCATATAAAGGACATCGTTTCATTCATTTCATTCCTTCTAATTTCTTAGCGATATCGAGAGCTTTAAACATATTAATTGATAAATAGTATCTCTCCAATTTTGTCTTTAAATAATAAGTTATACTTAATAGCTTTAAATTTTAAAATATTTATAAATAAATTGTTAAGTTCTTTAATTAAACTACTCAATTTTCATATTAAATTATTAATTACGTTTCAAAAGCCGCCATATTCTTTACAAAGAAATATTTTTCGCACTAACGCACAATTTGCGGTTACAAAACAAACAAAACAACATATGTGGTTGGACATATAGCGTGTTTGAAAGTCTGCTATGCATGTTTGAGGTTTTGGGTGTTTGAAGGTTTATATATGGAAATATGTTCGTGTGTATGTGTGTGTAACCACTTCCGTTTCCGTGTTTAACTAACAAAAACATAGCAGTTGTGGTCAAAATAAAAAAATACAATAACATCAACAACAACAATGTATTAAATAATTCATATTACTACAAAAAGAAAACCTCCTTTTTTATTATTTAAAATTTTTTTCCGTTCTCCAAAACGGACATTATTAAACATTCAATAACAGGATGTATTTATGAATATTGTAAATTTGTAAAAACTCGTATGTATTGTGTTACATAAAATATTTTATGTAACACATAGAATCTAATAAATATTAAATTATTAAACAAATCATTATTCCCTAGACTAAGTGTGAGAATTTTGGGCTTTCCGTAACAAGTGTTAAGGGACTTTTTTTTTTTTTTGAATTACAATAACAATATTTGAGGAATGTTTTTCATGTGAAAATTTCATTTAATTTTTCTATCTTTAATTTTAAATAGTTTTTTTTTAAACTTAATTTTTTTTTTGTTTAATAAAATTTATAAGAATTTTTTGTGTAAATTTTTTTATTTGTTTTTTTTTTTTTTATTTTATGTTTCTTTTTTACATTTTTTTTAACTTTTATTATTGTTTATTGCAATAAAAGCATTTAAGCACGCAAACTCTTGTTTTATTATATTTGTCTGAATAATTTGTTTCTTTGTTTATTTCAGTTTTTTTTTAGTTTATACACATAGCTTTAGATTTATATGTTTGTCTGTATATGTTATTTTATTATCGGCAGTTTTTATGTTTTTCTCTTCTTGACTTTTACCGCATTGAAACATTTTTTAAATAAATTAAGTAAAACTTTTTGTTCGAAATATTTACAAAAAAATAAAATACAATGTTATAATGCTGGCTTGACCAAGCAGAGGCCCCCTTTAACCAAATTTGAGCGGAATTATTTATATTTTTTTTTGCATTCGGATATGAGAAAGTTCATATCAGATGGTATATTTATGCGGGGACTAAATCGACAAATGGACCGATTCTGACCATATTTGGTGAGGACACTTATTTTTTGCAAAAACATACACAAACCAAATTTGAGAAAAATCTGTGCAATATTTTTTCCTTAATAGATTTAAGTAAAGATCGGGAATGAGCTTTATATGGGGGCATTGACTAAGAATTGTACTAAAAGGGTTATTTTTATACTACTCGCTAATTGATGTAATAAACCTACACAAATCCAATTTGGCCGAGATTTATATGATAACTTTGATATTATGGCAATTTAAGTCTCTGATAGCGGTCATTTGTATGGGGACTAGGTCCGAACATATACCGATTCTCACCGATTTCATTCTATGGCCAATAGAAGCTTATGTATCGATTTTCGTCCAAATATATTCATGTTTGCGAACTGTAGTTTGATTACAAGGTTTACATGGACACACAGACGGACGGACGGACGGACATCGCCAAATCGATCGGTATAACAAAAGATGGATCTAGGTCAAATATTTCTTGTGGTTACAATCATGAACACAAAGTCATTATACCCTGACCACATAGTGGTATGAGGTATAGAAACTTTTTGTCATGTTTTTCAGTCCGTCTCACGTTAGTAAAATATTTCACCGGCTCTTGATACATCAATTAAATTTATGTGGCCAAGTATTGCCAATGAAACATGTCATGGATGTGGTAATAAAAACATCGCAACTTCAAAGCATACTTTAACGAATTAAGTTACGAATACCGTTGTCTCTTTTTCCAAAGTTGAATGACGGGTATAAATTGAAATTTCTGTGACTGAAGAGAGAATTCCAGTTTCAAATTTAATTGATGACTTTTAGTAATTGAAATTGTTTTGAACCGAACAAATTAATCATTCACTTAGGAGTCACAGGGTAAAGATAATTTAATTTCTGATGTTTGTAATCAGATCAGAGCATGCCAGATCAAGTTAATTTTATTTGAGGGCCAACTTTCTTCTTCTCTACCAAGCACTATTAATAAATGATTGTAGAAGAAATTACAAACTACCTGAAAAATGACGTAAAACAAAAAAAAAAAAAAAAAAAAAGCTAAAAAATTTTGTTATCTGGCAACATCTCTAATATATGAAAAGGGTACTGTGCATAATTTACAAACTATATATCACATATGGCAACTCTAACGAAACTAAGAATAGTGAAAATTAGAAGTATAAATGCATAAATATTCAAATAATTCAAAGCTGTATGGTATGAAAACTGGTTATAAACTATAATGCTCGTAGGACTGACTTTAGGTAAGTGTGTCACGTATGTGAGACAGACGCAGATTCGAATCTCACGGCCGCTGTAAGGAGTACAATTTCATCACAGAAATAATCTAATCAATTATAACATAACCACTGATGAAAGCTCAATGCCAGAAATCGCTCTGAAGACAGAGTAGTTATGATTTTTAGAAATACATATATGCTTTCTTCTTCTCTATCACGCACTATTAAAAATAATATTCAGACAATTTAAGAACAATAAAACTACTAATTCTGCTAAGTAAGCTCAAAATATTTGAAAACTGTCAGCTTAATTAAATCATCGTTTCTCAAAACTTAAAACGTGTAACAAAAAGTTTAGGATATTTTCTTCTCCATTGCATGAAAACGTTTCCACTGTACCAGCAACTTTACAGGTGGTATTAATTAATTTGCAATGTAACAATGAGTAAAGGAAGGTTTATAAAACGATATCAACAATTGATTCTTACAGCACTTTAACTTAAGATAATTTGCTCAAAAAATTTTAAAAATTTTTTTTGCAAAATGAAATTTTGAAAAAGTGAATTTCGCGACTTATTAAAAGATGAAAATCTTAAAAGCCAATTATGATATGCAGCTATAAATTAAATTGATTTTGATTTAAAAATGTTGAACGATAGCAAAAAACAAGAAATATCTCATTAACATGTAAAAATTTACTGAAGGTAAATTTTTAGTTCCCTTTTTAAGCAATATGCGGGCACGGAGGAGTGTGAAAATTGGCATAGTTGTAGTTCATATGGAGGAGAAGCTGAGAATTATAAAATTTATATTTGGTCTGTTTTAAAAATATATTAAATTAAATAAAATAAAATAGTTATAATAATTCGTTACACCCTGTTAATGCGAATGATTTAAATTATGTATCAGACGCTCATAAATTTTTTATATATATGTACAGATAAAAAAAACATTGGAAGACAAAAACTGAATGAAAAAATTATATTTCCTAGAATTTGCACTCGAATTTCAAGTGCTGGGCTATACTAGTAAAACTAAATGGTTCAAAAAAATTTTCTTGAAATAATAAAAAAAATTTACTGTAAATATTAAAATAAATGTATAGTTTGAAATAAAACATATAAATGGATCAACTAAAATTGTTTTTTTTGTCATATAATGAGTATATAGCCCGCGGAAAATTTTTAATAAAAAAGTTGGCCCGCAGAACGATTTGTGCTGGCCAAGCCTGGTTTAATGAAATAGAAATAATTCATTATAGAAAAAATAGTCAATATTTTCTATTAAGAATTTAGCAATTTCTTTTTTATTTTAATAAAACAGTGTTTTTAAACTCTTTCTTTTAACTCATACTCTCTGTCTGTCTGTCGTGGGGCAACCCCATTCCCCCTTATCCAATTGATTTGAAATTTGGCACATAGTCTTATTGTCACTACAAACTAATTGTGAGGCAGATACGGACAGTCACGCATAGTCACGCACAGTCACGCATAGTCACGCACAGTCACGGAGTGATCTAAATGGCATTTTCCCTCATCCGATCGATCTGAAACTTGGTCTATACACTTGCTGTGAAAAAAAGATTAACTTAGACTTAGTCACACGCAGTCACGCATGGTCACGGAGAGATTTAAAACGGACTTCCCCTCATCCAATCAATCTGAAACTTGGTCGATATACTTGCTATAAAGGAAGATTAACTTCGACATAACCACGCACAGTCACGGAGTGATTTAAAACCCATTTCCCCTTATCCGATCGATCTGAAACTTGGTCGATAAACTTACTGTGAAGAGATTAACTTTGACTTAGTCACGCACAGTCAAGCATAGTCATGCACAGTTACGGAGTGCTTTAAACCTCATTTCCCCTCTGAAACTTGGTCGATATACTTGCTGTGAAAAAGATTAACGTTGACATAGTCACGCACAGTCACGGAGAAATTCAAAACTCATATGCATAAGGAAAGAAAGAGTTTTAATAAAAACTTTGCTTTTGTGGGTTTGATTATTATTCTAACTAGCAGATTACAGCGCTCGAAATTCGAGTGCAATTTCTAGGCAGCTTTATTTTTCAGCTTAGCCAATTCACAAACCAACACTTTTGTGGTTTATTATTATTGTGAATGACGATAACAAACTCATTAACAAACACGTTAACAAATTTATGTATGTGTTAGTAGCACTTTAAATGCAATTTACTCTAAATAAAGGAAAAAAAACTTAAAAATTTGTAAATCTGCAAAACGGCTGAAAAGGAATACCTTTCAAATAGTATACGTTTGGTCAAAATCGCGATAGAATGGTGCAACAAATCATCGGTCACAAGAAATCGCCTAGCCTATTAATATTATTGATTAGAATAAAACATTCTTAGGTGTCTTCAAAATTTGTTTGTTTTTATATGATCTCAAATATCTGTGTTATTAATGTCATTTATACGAGGGCGGTCCCAGAACAACGCGACCTGACAAAGAAAACAACACAAATTAGGAAATAATTTTCTTTATTTCTCAACATAATCTCCTTTTAGCTCAATACACTTTTACCAGAACTGTGAAGCTCCTTAAAATAGCCACGGACTCCACCACTTCGTTGGCAAATCTTGTAGCTTCGAAATATTTTTTCAAGCTTGGAAATAAATATTTGAATAAAATTTTAAACTATTACACAGTAAGGCCAGCAGAAATGCTACTCACACTCACTGCAATGTGATACTGTTAGGAAAATTTTGTGATAGAGTGAGTGTTGTGTTCGGGGTTTTCAGGGGAATTTACTCCACACAAGCATTAAGAATCTGAATTTAATTTAATTCTCAATGTAGGCTCTCATACTATAATAAATAATTTTATATTTGTTGAGGCCCATTTACACGATACTACCCAGTCGTATTATTTTCGTATGATTTTCGCTCCGGTAGGTGAGAAGGTAGCGTGCTCGCCTACCATGCGGGGGTTGTGGGTTCGATTCCCACCAGAGGCTTTGATCTGTCGCTGCAAAAAAAAAAAAAAAAATAATAAAAAATGAATACACTACTACTTTTCTCCTTCCTATATATATATCTTTCCTGGGATCAACACAATGCACTGCATCTGTAGGGGCCATCCCCTGAGTGTTGATTAATTGAAAAAAAAAATGACAGTCATCGGACTGTCATAAAGTCGTACCGACATTATTTCTGGAGACTAAGGCCATTTACACCATCACACTCAAGTCTTATGAAAACAACTGTTTAGAATAATAAGCAAATTTATTTTGAAATTTATATTTTATTTTCACTTTCTTTGTTTTTGTTTACCATTTTTTTAATATTACCAAAAAAAAACAACTCTGGTCCGATGAAAATGGCAAGTTTTTAGAAATGTTTCAAAAACCATCGGACTTCGAAAATGAAATCCTACAGACTGTCAATTTCATAACAAAAGCTTTTTACATCATACGACTTTTTCATAAAACTCGAATTTCTGACAGATCGTATTACAAAGTGTGATAGTGTAAACTGGCCTTTAATAAAAAAAAAAAAAAAAAAAATGACAGTCATCGGACTGTCATAAAGTCGTACCGACATTATTTCTGGAGACTTAGGCCATTTACACCATCACACTCAAGTCTTATGAAAACAGCTGCTTAGAATAACAAGCATTTTTTTTTTTAATTTAAATTTTATTTTCACTTTCTTTGTTTTTGTTTACTTTTTTTTTAATATTACCAAAAAAAAAAAAAAAAACAACTCTGGTCCGATGAAAATGGCAAATTTTTAGAAATGTTTCTAAAACCATCGGACTTCGGAAATTAAATCCTACAGACTGTTATTTTCATAACATAAGCTTTTTACATCATACAACTTTTTCATAATACTCGACTTTTTGACAAGTCGTATTACAAAGTGTGATAGTGTAAACTGGCCTTTAGCTGTCATTAACCTACTCGTATGATAGTTTGATAATATATTAAATTCAGTTTTATATTATAAATGATGATTGTTTTTTAATTAACTATTTAATTAATTATCTCTCTCTCTCTCTCTCTCTCTCTCTCTTTTTTCAGTTACGGTAGCATACGTAGCAGTTATCAACATTTTGCTCCACAAGGTGGTCAAGATTCTGGTTTTCCCAGTCCACGTAGTGCTTTAGGTTATCCATTCCCGCCCATGCATCAAAATACCTATTCAGGTTACCATTTAGGCAGTTATGCGCCGCCCTGTACAAGTCCACCAAAGGATGGTAAGTATAAACAAATTATGAAAGATTACAAATCAGGTTAGAGGCCAAAATTAATAAACAGAATTGAAGCGACAGTGATAAAAATTCACGATCAAAATAGCGATAAAATTTGTATACCCTATACCGCTCTGTGACCAGGATATATAAAAGATGGCTGATCGTTGCAGCTGCCTAAAATATTAGCCCAGATCTTTTACAATAGCGATTGATTTATGGATGTCCGTCCTTCCGTCTGTCTGTGTCTCAATGTTAACCTTTTAAACAAACTACTGGTCGCATATATAAATATATTTTGATATAAGCATATATTGCTCTTGTGAAGATCGTGAAAATTGTTTCATGTTCAATGCTAGGGATCATAAAATGCTAGTTCCTTATCTCTACTTAAAATTATCAAAAAATAAACAAAATATTGCATAGATTTTTCTCAAATTAAGCTTTGCTGGTTTTTGAGAAAAATATTTGATTTTGCTAAAAAAAATGTTCATGATTAGTCCATTATTCGATCTAGTTACCATATAACAATAAACTTTTGCTTACTGGCAGGCCACAAATTCATAAAAATATTATTTAAATCTAGTTATTCTCAATTTCTACAACCCAGTATGACCTAAACAAAGTTTGAGCGCAAAATTGTTGTTGAAACTACTCATATAGAGTATCGGGTAGTCGGGTAAATTTCTTGCCAAAAACTCAAAGTAACGGAACAAATTGTAAATGGATAAAAAAAGTCTTATATCAGTGGGTCCGGGCTAAGCCCTGACCAAATTTTGGTCGACAAGACTGATCGTTTTTGCATTCAAAATTGTTTTGGTTGCAAAACTCAAAAGAAGACAAATAAAAATTTTACTTAGACTACTTTTTAATAGTTAATATTAATGTTAAATGAGTCCAACAGTGAATTAGGGACTTGGACCAAGAATTAATTCACTCCTGTCAAGTATATTATATAAATAAAATATATAATAGTTCTAAAGATATTTAGCTTTACTTAATGGTGTTCCAATTTTAATAAAATAGTATGTGTTCTTCTTGATTAAACCATCGTTTTGATTGAATTTTTTTTCACTTGAAATCATTTTTAAGGCTCTTGTAGACTAGATTTATTTGTCAGCTGTGACACCACTTTTCCTAAACATCTGTAATCCGGCCGGTTTATAGAAATTTTTATTTTCTACGCAATTTAGATATTTTGCGTTCACACATACATTTTTAATTATGGCTGACATAAGTTCTTTTTGATTTTAGTTGCCAAGCCAAAAACAGCTGTTTTCGTTATTGTGTCTCGTGTCTCTGGTGGAAATAGAACATGTTCTAATGCGTGTATTGTACTGAAGCAATGTTGCAACGGTATTACATGATATATAAGCATTTTGCAGTGGAAATAAGTGACATGTCATCTCACAAATTTACGATGTTTTTTGTGGCTTTCATGAATTCATAAAGGGTGTCCCAAAACTGCTGCAATGAGATGAAGTGTTATCAAATAATAAAAGAACAGCTGACAGTTGAGGGTTAATAAAAATGGAGCAGTAGTTGAAAGAAAAACGCGTTTTCATTATAAAAAAAAATATTTCGCCTAAATCACCCTAAGCGAGGAAACAAATTTTCACCTTGATGGGTTCGTTAATCGACAAAATTGCCTTATGTGGGGTTCAAAGAACCACCATGTATATGTGGCAAAACAAATTCATCCACAACGTGTTAGTATTTGGTTCGATTTTGAGCTAGAGGCATCATTGAATTATACTTCTTCGAAAATAAGTCTGCTCAAGGAGTGAGTGTTAATTGTGCTCCATGAGAACAGAGTTCTTTCGGCCTATATTGGATGATATTGATATGGACGACATGTGGTTGCAACAGCTCCTGAAACGATTCAATAACTGGTTTGAAACATTTCTTGGTAGTGTACTTTCGCGTTTCAGTGATAAGAATTGGCCCCCCAAGAACGTGTGATTTAACGCCATTGGACTTAATTTTATGGGGTTATTTGAGGCCAAAGGTCTATACCAACGAGCTAACAACCAACTGTCTATTGAGGCAGGCAAAATCAACATTGCAGAAAAGTCAACACGAAATTCAGCCACATTTATGCAAAGTTATCAGGGTCGAACCTGTGAAGGCTATTTGATCGATGTGTTGTTCCATAAATAACCCCATCATATGTATGAACTTTATTTTTTAATAAAAAAAATAACAACGTAAAGACAAAAAATCTGTGTTTTCTGATTAATTGTAATCTTGCCTGAATTTTGGTATACCCTTTATTATACAATCCTATACAACTATATGGTGACGGTGTAATGAGTTTGTGCCCATATTTGTAACTGCCAAAAATATTTGACATAGACCAACCTTTTATTATACCGATTGACTCGGAATTATTTTCTAAGTCAATTGTCCGTCAGAATTTTTTGAATAAATTGTCTCTTATTAGTTCGAGGTCATATGTGACCCCAATTCCAAAGGGAATAATGGTGTGCTATTATTTTTTTCTAAAACCCTAGGCTATTAAAATAAAATGTAACATTTAAATATAGAAAACTGATGGATTTTTGATATAAAGTATTTAGAAAGAGTACATTTACTGAATATTTCACAAAAAGCTAATTTTTCTCGAAATCCGCAAAAAAAATTCATTGTAAAAAATTCTGGCAGAGGAATTTACTTGAAAATTAATAAAATTCTAAAGCGCCAGATCCATTTTTAGAAATTTTGTTTAAGGAAATTTTTAAAACTTTAAAAAGGACTTTTCAAAATTTTATCGAAAAAATTTTCCATGTTGGGTCTCATTGCGCAATAGGTTAAAAACGTGGAAATAGCACAACACTTAATTTCTGAGTGCTCATAGGTATAGAGACCGAAATAAAATGATGGCCTATTTTTTTTTTTTTATTTTTTTTTTTCTTGCGATTTTTTATTAGATTTTGAAGTTGTAATATTTTTAAAGAGATAATTTAGTATTGAAACCGATTCATCTAACAACTTGTCGAAAAAATTAAAATATAAAACGAAATTTTCGTAAAATCTGAAAAAAGTCATATTTTCCCTAAGTAGAAAAAATTTTCATATAGAAACAATCTATTCAATTAAAACATGACAATTATCACAATGTTCAATAAATCGCTGATGAAGGCTAAAATGCCAGAAACCGGTCCGATTAAGAATACAGTGCAGTTATGAATTTTTGAAATATATGCTTTCTTCTTCTTTACCACGCACCATTTAAACATACTTGTCATTTTTTTTAATTGACCCAAAACTTTGTATGTCTCAGTTTTTTTCGCTATTCGTACATATCTAGGGGGTGAAACCGAGAGTTTGAAACCTTTTTTTTTAGGGCCACCGTAATGTTCATGTAACCTTTTAGTCAAACAGCAGGTGGAAAATATGAATATATGTTCAGACCTGGTCCCCATGCAAATGAGATCGACTTAAATTGCCAGAATATCCAAATTATCATATAAATCTACGTAAAATTTGGTTTGTATGCATTTAACCGACCAATTAATTCATGGCCCAAAAATAAAATCACAGATTTTTCTCGAATTTGGTTTGAATATGGTTTTGCAAAAAATAAGTAACTTTACCAAATATGTTCGGGATCGGTCCATTTTTCGACCTAGTCTCCTTATAAATATAGCATTCGAATTGGACTTTTTCATATCTGCAGGCAAATAAATTAATAACAACTAGCAAACTCCAGCCCTCGAAATTCAAGTGCAAATTTTAGGATATTTTATTTTTCATTAAATAAATACCCTAAAGGTATGCTAATCCATTATAGCCAATTCACAAATCAACACAAAAACAAACTCATTTTTATTAGAAACACATTAGCAAATTTTATAAAAACACACACATGGCCTTGTATAATTATACCTTATACCACTATGTGGTTTGGGTATAATGACTTTGTGCTGCTGTTTGTAACAACCAAAAATATTTGACCTAGAGCCATCTTTAATTATACCGATCGAATCAGAATCACTTTCTGAGTTGATTTAACAATGTCCGTCCGTCCGTCCGTCCGTCTGTGTGACCATGTAAAGCTTGTAATCAAACTGCAGGTCGCAAATATGAATATGTTTTGATGAAATTTGGTATGTAAGCTTTTATCGGCCATGGGATGAACGCTATTGAAATTGGTGAGAATCGGTCCATGTTCAGACCTAGCCCCCATACAAATTACCCCTATGAAATCGACATAAATTGCCATAAGATCCAAATTGTCATATAGATCTTACTCAAATTGGGTTTGTATGCATTCATTACATCCATTAATGAGTAGTCCAAAAATGATCCTTTTGGCCCCATATAGAGCTGCTTCCCGATCTTCACTTAAATCTATTAAAAACAAAAATATTGCACTGATTCATCTCAAATTTTGTTTGTATATATTTTTGCAAAATAAAAGAGACTTTACCAAACATGATCAGGATCGGTCCATTTTTGGACCTAGTCCCCATATAGATATATCATCCGATATGAACTTTTTCATATCTGCAGCCAAAAAAAATTAATAAAAATCCCACTCAAATTTGGTTTTTGCTTATTTTTTATGTCCAGTTAGTTGGGCCTAAGAGATAGAGTTTCTAAACGCATGGTATAGGGTATCGTATAGTCGGTCTAGACCGACTATAATTTTCTCACTTGTTTTATGTATGTGTTAGTAGCAACTTTAAATGCAATTTACTCAAAATAAAAAAAAAAAAATTTAAAATCTGTAAATCTACAAAATGGCTAGAAAGAAATACCTTTCAAAAAATATACGTTTGGTCAAAATCGGGATAAAATGGTAGAACAAAACATTGGTCACAAGAAATCGCCTAGCCTATTAATATTATAGATGCCACTCAAGTTTGGTTTATGCTTACATCCAATTAGTTGGACCTAAGACTCTTTCTCTTACTGCATGGTATATGGTATCGTATAGTCGGTCCAGACTGGCTATAATTTTCATACTTGTTTAGATAGAATACCATTCCTTTGATTTTAATTCTTTAAGGAATATTTCTAAACATAATTTTGTGACTCAATACAACGGAAATTATTTAGAATAAAAAAAAATTATCTTATATATTAAAAGAATTTATGAATAAACTTTGCATTCAAGATTTTTTCAATATTTTTCTTCTCTCAAACCTTTATAACTAGAGTTCTAATTAACGTAGGCTGTTGACATAGGTCTAAGAACACTCAGTGAATCAACTTTACTTTTACTGTACGTTAACTTATCTTGGCATATTTTGGTATTACTGTACGTTAACTTCTCTAACGCAAATTCGTTGGATTTGAGGAAAGTTATGCGTGGACAATCAACTTTACTCTTACTGTACGTTAACTTCTCTTGGCATATTTTGGCATTACTGTACGTTAACTTCTCTTGGCAAATTTTGGTATTATATTATAAAAATTAATATAATATAATACAATGCTGCGGAGCAGCAGGGGTCCTCTAGTAATAATAATAATAAAATTTTAAAATTTCCATAAACGTCATTCTTAAGCGAAGGAGATTTTATTGCTCGTTAGAGATTAGAAGTGGTCTTTCGGCAGCCTTAAAATGGATTTTAAAAAAGACAATTAAGAGTATTAAATTTGGCTATGCCGATTTGTTTAAACCCTTCACCTGGGTTTTATGTTTACATTAATATCTGGACTTATTGCTCTATTTATAACAAATGTAAACAAAATATTTGATAAACTCAATTAAAAGTTATTACAACAAACTCACGGCATATTGTGTATTTTTTAGATGTATCCCCATATTTTAGATCATATCTTGGCATAATGATACCCAATTTAATCCATTTTTAATCCCAACTTGCTCAAATTAATGGCAAACAATATTGTCCTAATTTGAACCAGGCAAATAGTTTGTTATGTGAATGAGTGCGATTTCAGCAGAAAGACAGACGGACAGACAGACAGACGGACAGATGGACAGACGGACATCAACATATCGAGTATATTTGTTATAAGGATCAAAAATATCTATACTCTATGCTCGCAAATTCATTTTTCTATGCGTTACAAACAGAATGACAATCTGGCTAGTGGTATGGAGGGTATATAAAAAAATTTTATTTACAAAAATATTCAATATTTTGAAGTTAGGCTCACATTTCAATTAATAAAGTTCGAGTTATCACGTTTAGATTTTTATTTTTCGGCAGATCGTTTCCATCGCCACAATTCTGTTTATTAATGAGTTCAATAAAAAAGAAGAAGCACAAATTTGATTAAAATATTAGTTAAGAAAAAATTAATTTAAAAAGTCTTACGGTCAGTTTCTTTAGTTTTAGCAGATTTTGTGACTTTGTAATAATTTTTCATTTGGATTTTTTTTTTAATCGGTAACAAATGATTAATCAATATCTTTGAAGCCACTGACAGTTTTGTGAATGAATATTTACATGTACATTTTAAGGAAAAACACCGAGATTATTATCAAGAAACATAGGACGAATGATTTAAGTAAATTAAAAATAAAAAATAAAATTCTCACAGTTCTTCAAAATTTATAATTTTGAAAATACGCCTGCTATCAAAGAGACTTTTTTTTTGTTAACCAAAAAAAGTCACCCTCATATTTTCACATTTGTTTTCTTTTATTATTATTATTATTTGTATACAATGATGAAGTATCTCTTGATAACTTAACTTTTTTTTGTGTATAATACTCTTCTTATTATCTTCATTGAAAGTTTGTATATTACAATGAATTAAATAATAAACATCAAATGAAAAGAAACAAAAAAAACAAAAATAAACATATGTACACGAGCGAATGAGTACGAGTATAATAAAACAACAGCTCCTACTACACTTAAGCTCACTGAGCAACCACTTTAAATCTTCAGCTTCATCATCAGCTCCACAACAAAGTGGTTAAAGGTAGACAAGAGGTTTTTGAAGATCCACATAGAAATTTCAAACACAACAATTGTACTTTTTAGAGCTGTGCTGTGAGTTGAGTTGTTTTTTAAAGTTTTTTTTTGTTTATATTTTTTTTTTCGTTAAAAAAAATGTTTGAAAGTAAATCCAAAAGAAACGACAGTAAAAAAAAAGTTAAATTGAATTAAAGAAAAAAGAAATAATGATTTTTATTAAGGTTTTTTTTGTGAGTTTGATTTATTATGGATTTTAGTTGAGTTTTATTGTGGCCAAATTCACACTTGTCTAGAGCTCTTATATAATGTTTATCAAGGGTCCTTCAACACCATACCGAACAGCAGATTATATAAAGAACTTACATAGAGGAAAAGTGCTTCCTCATGATATTTGTGGTACGAGTATATTCAAACATCAACCTCATATTCAAACAAGACATTTGTGAATGTGAGTGTGTGTGTGTGTTTGTTTTTTTTTTGGATATGAATATCCATTGATCTTTTAATTTTACACCAAACTCGTAGTAATTGGTCTTTAACAGCGACAAACAAACAAACAAAAAAAAAACAGTGATGTGATGACAACTCCCTGCTGTGTATTTTGTTGTGTTTTTTAAACTTCTTGTTAACCCTAATTTATTTTTAAAAAATATATAAAAAAGAACATTAAGGATATTCACAAAAATTCCAACTTAAGAAATTGTTCAAATAAAATTTTATAATTTTTGAAATCTTTATTTTTTCTTCCAAAACAATTTCATTGCTTTCACAGTAATTGCCCTTCGACACAATACACTTATGACAACGACTTTTCCGAATCCCCGAAACAGTTGCTAAAGTAGATTTTCGGAATGGCCTTCATCGCTCTATTTCGGTTTATCTCCTAAATAAATTCTAAACACTGTGCCTGGAGCGGTATTTTGCCAGAAGTCTCACGAACACGGTCGAATGAAATGAGTAAATTTTTGTGCGAAATGGATTCTAAAAACCAATTCAGCGATAGTGTACATTATCGTGATGGAGAAAGTAAGAGTTCTATGCCCATAATTCTGGCGAGATTTGAAGCAGCCCATAATAACTTTTAAAATGGGCCTGACTGATCCTTTTGAAATGTCAACAATATCAGCAAGATCCCTAAATATTATTGGAGACTTTACAGTACCAAATTTTTGATTTACTGGGGGCGTTCTTTGTCTTTAACGATTTCTCCCCCGTCTAGGAACTGTTGTAGCACTTGCAAACATTTTTCTGACACATAGCCTAATCAACGAAGGCCTCTTCCAATACCATTAATTTTTCAGCAGCAGAAATTTGATTTGAGTCTGAAATTTATTTGGTTTTTTAACGAAACTTTTGAAATTTGATTTTGACCTAATAAATCCTTAAAATCAACAATATGAATCTTTGTCGATTGTTATAATCAAAGACGGATCCGGTTTAAAAATTTTTAATAGTAACCAACATCGGCATAAAATAATCTAGTCTGACTATATGACACCATAAAGCACACAAAAAGTTATATTTAAAAAAAAAAATATTTATATGGGCTCACACGGACGGACAGACATTGGCTAATAGAAATGTTATAAAGTTACACTATCTATATGGCGCAGGGTTGATTAAAAACATGAGTCCCGGAAGAGGGCCAGAGGTCTAAAAAATTGACAGATTCTAACTAATTTTGAATATATAAAAAATTATTTTTCAAGGTTCAGAAAATACGCACATCAAATACACAATGTTCTGTTATAAAAGAGCCAACACATATTTTTATTTTGATATCAATTATGTGTGTTTCTAAGTTTTGTACGGTGCCGAACACAATCATGATTGTGTTTCGTTTTAATATTTCGTTATGTACACGAACACATTTCTATCAGGTATTTTTTGTTTCGAACACACATAAACCACGCAGATTCGAGTGAAGCTTTATTTTAAGTTCGTGTTCTTGCACGTGTACTGCTAAAAAAACAGAACATGTTCTTGAGCGCGTACATCAAAATTTTAAAATATTATCCACTCGCGATCGGAAAAATCTGATACACCCCTATAATAACGACAACAATTGTTTCAACCAAATTTATTAAAAAAATCTAAGATAATTCATTAGCAGTTATAAGAAAATTAAAATAAAAAGATAATAATAAAAATAAGAAAAATAAAATAAAAAGATACTAGTAAATAGAAAACAGAGAAATTTTTTATTTTGTTATGAATTTATTTCGCTTTTTTAATATACTTTTTTATTATTTTTTATTTTTATTATAATATTTATTACTATTATTTTTATTTTTTTATAACTGCTAATGAATTATGTTAGAATTTTTTGCTATATTTATATTTACTAGTATAGCCCAGCACTCAAAATTTGAGTGCAGATTCTAGAAAATATAATTTTCATTCAATTCTTGTCTACCAATGTTTTTTTAAATCTAAATATATATTAAAAATTTATGAATATTTAAATGATCCTAAAGGAATGCTAATCAATTTTCACAATTCAACACAGGGAGTGTCATATACAATTGAAATCATTTGCATCAATAGGATGTAACGGATTATTAGTAATAATTTATTTTATTTAATTTAATTTAATATATTTTTAACACAGATTAAACACAAATTTTATCATTCTCAGCTTCTCCTCCTTATAAACTATAACTATGCCAATTTTCACACTCCTCCGTGCCAGCATATTGCTTAAAAAGGGAACTATAAATTTACCTTCACGTCTTAATATATAGATATTATTTTAGCATTTTGGTAGATTTTAGTAAAGTTCAGGAAGCAGCTTTATATGGGGCCTATAACTAAGAATTGTCCTATAAGGTTTATTTTTTTACTATTGATTACTGGATGTAATAAATTCACAAAACCTATTTGACCGAGATCTTTAATGATAATATGGATCTTATCTCAATTTAAGTCGATTTTATAGGGGTCATTTGTATGGGGACTAGGTCTGAACAGAAAAAAATTTTCACCAATTTCAACAGCATTCATGCTATGGCCGATAAAAGCTTATATAGCAAATTTCTTCAACTCATATTCATATTTGCGACCTGTAGTTTGAATAAAAGTTTACATGGACACACAGACAGACTGCCGGACATCACTAGATCGCCTCAGAATCACTATCGGCATAATAAAAGATGGGTCTAGGTCAAATATTTTTGGTAGTTACAAACATCGGTACAAAGTCGCTATAGCCTAGCAAATATTGATATAGGGTATAATTACGCATTTCATTGCTAAGTGCTCAAAAATATTTTGAGTTGTCTTTGGTTTTATTTTTCAGTTGCTTATGACCAGAAATTTAGTGCTATTAAAGAGTTATTGGCGTAGATTGAAGACTTCATTGATAAAGTTAGTCCATCTTGGATTTTTTTATGGAGGTTTCATGTAAAATTACCCATCTTCTAATCGGGCTGAAATTTGCAACTATAGTAGTTTAGGCACAATTTTTTAACAAGATCGGTCAAGGACTCTTTGAGTTAGAGGGGGGTCAAAATTTAACATTTTGGCCAAACAGGTGTTTTTTCTCATCCATGTAACTTATTACCTATTGTTCTTAGCAAAATTTGTCCCAAATAGTTTAAATATCTATTTTTAATCTCTGGAACAAAATAACTTAAGAAAATAAAAAAAAGAATTTTTAACTTTTTTTGCTAAATCAAAAATTTTTTTGAATTTTTTTTTTAAAAAAAGGTTTTTTTTTTGAGCAAACCTCAAAAGAAATGCGGAGAAGTATAGCCTCCAGCGCTCACATCAAGATCGCATCTAGATGCGACTGCTTTATTCCATTGCGCAAAGAATTATTAAAGACATCGGATGACATCGGGTTCAAAAGTATGATCACTTGACATGAAACCCCCATATCTAATATTAATAGGCTAGGCGATTTCTTGTGACCAATGTTTTGTTCTATCATTTTATCCCGATTTTGACCAAATGTACATTATTCGAAAGATATTTCTTTTTCACCGTTTCGTAGATTTACAAATTTTTAAATTTTTTCCTTTATTTTGAGTAAATTGCATTTAAAATTGCTACTAACACATACCTAAAATAATACATATGCTATGTGTGTTTTACTAAATTTTTTAATTTGTTTTTTATGAGTTTGTTATCTTCATTCACAACAATAATAGACCATAAAAGTGTTGGTTTTTGAATTGGCTAAATTGAAAAATAAAGCTGCCTAGAAAATGCACTCGAATTTCGAGCGCTGTAATCTGCTAGTATTTTTAATTAAATAAAAAAATAGAATTTCCAACAGTTTCCACTCTAAATTCGAGGGCTGGGCTCTGCTAGTATGTATCAATATACATCAATAAAAATTGTTTATTTAAGAATGAAATGAGAAATTGTCAATGCTTCTTGAATTATAGCTAGAAAACTAAATAAATATTTATAAAAGGTCTTAAAGAAAGTATGGCCTGAGAACACCAAACCCTTTAGAGGTTTTACTATACTGGTCTAGTACTTTCAGCCTGACTCAGTATTTCGCACCCCCCACCCCCTAAACAATTACCCCGAAAATATTACACAGTGTCATAAAAGCATTTAAAAAATATCCCTAAACATTTTTTCACTTTTGCTCCATAGTGTAAGCAACAATTTTAAAATCGAACACTATTGAAAAATTTTTTTTATAGTGGAATCTTTCTTTGTTTATTATCTTAAAAACAGTCGTATATTTTTTAAGCTCAGAGTTGTGTTTTTCGAAATCAAAATATGAATACTCCCAATAAAAATTTTATTCTTATCCGCCAATGACATTTTATAAATAAATGTTACTGCTTCTATCCTGTGATTACCCTTACGGTTATTCAGGCTTTAAAAC
The DNA here is from genome assembly GCA_963682025.1 of Cordilura impudica. NCBI lineage: Eukaryota > Metazoa > Arthropoda > Insecta > Diptera > Scathophagidae > Cordilura > Cordilura impudica. Next base: position 28,888,159 of record OY821521.1, on the reverse strand, counting down.
TTATGCAAAGCGTTAAAAAAAGTCATAAATCTAACTTTGACAATTAAGTAGCTGTTAACTATGACAAGATATTTGTGTTAACATTATCAGTTTTGCAATATTCCAACATTCTACTAAAAACACCTACAAACAATTTGTAAAAAAAAAAATTATTGAGCATGCAAATTTTTTTACTTATTGTATATAAAAATGCATTAATTATGGCTATAGACTTTTTGTGTCAGGTTTATTTAAAAAAAAACAAAGTTCCAACAAACGTTATTGTCTCACATATACATGAAATCAGTTTAAAAGCATATTTACTGCAAAATCAAATCAAAGCAACTCTATACAATAAAATCATTTAGTTTTTCAAGTACATCAAGGTTAAATATTTGAACAATTGATGGATGGTTCACATCACTATAGGAAGATTTGTATGGTTTTTTTTTTACCGATTTTAGATTTTGCGAATCTAAAACCACTGAAGCAGAAACATTTAAAATAAAAAGCGAAGACAATAACAGCAATGAGTAGTTTTTTTTATATTTTTATTTATATTTTTTTTTTGTAAAAAATGAAAACGTTTAATTATGTCATCGTATATGACAATTGCAGGTTTTTTACATTTCACAACAATCAATGTTCAATGATGTTTGAATACAAAAGACATTTTAAAACTTGAATCAATTTATATGAAAAAAGTTTTAGTTAAAACAAATAAGAGTGTTAAATTCGATTGGGGCGAATCTTTGATACCCTCCACCTATGTTATCATATTAATACAGTTGGCAAAAAATTAGCATATAAATTCTAATAACATTATCTATATATTAATACGTGAAGGTAAATTTTTAGTTCCCTTTTTAAGCAATATGCTGGCACGGGGGAGTGTGAAAATTGGCATAGTTATAACTCATATGGTGGAGAAGCTGAGAATGATAAAATTTATGTTTAATCTGTTTTAAAAATATATTAAATTAAATAAAATAAAATATTTATAATAATTCGTTACAGTCTGTTAATGCGAATGATTTAAATTATCGGACGCTCTGTGTTGAATTGTGAATTGCAAAAATTGATTAACATACCTTTACGCTCTATTAAATATTCATATATTATATATATATAGATATAGATTAAAAAACATTGAAAAAATATTTCCTAGAATTTGTACTCGAATTTCGAATTTTTATTAATATATTATAAATTCGAATTTATTGTTTTTTTTTAACAATGATTGTTTTTTAGAGAAAGAGTAAACTTCTATTTGAAAAATATCATTGTTTTTTTCAATTATTAGAGTAAGAAAACAAAGAGAAATACTTTTTTTACTCAAAGATAAAACAAGGGATCATACTATGCAATGTTTTGAAAGCTTTAAAAAAGAGCAAGGTTCAGAAAATACACACATGAAACACACAATGTTCTGTTAAACACGACTTAAAATATAACTGCACTCGAACCTGTTTATTGTACATGTTCTGTTTTTTCTTACTACACGAGCCACAACACGACTTAAAATATAACTGAACTCGGACCTATTTATTGCACATGTTCTGTTTTTTTTTTTTCAGTACACGTACCAGAACATGAACTTCAAATAAAGCAACACTCAAAAATGTGTGCTCTATGTGTGATTGAAACAAAAAGTACGTGATACAAAAATGTTCGTGTAAATAACGAAATATTAAAACGAACACAGTCTTGGTTGTGTTTGGCACCGTAGAAAATTTAAAAACAAACATAATTGATATGAAAATAAAAATGTGTGTGTGTTGGTCTAAGTTATGTTTGTTTACATATATGTACGAGTTTTTTATTCAGTGTGTGTTTTTTTCTGAACTCTGAAAAAGAGTTTAAAAATTTTCTTAAATAAAAATCTTGGCAATTTAAGTTTTGCCTTATAGAAGTAAAATGCAAAATATTTCTATCAAAATTGTCTTGTAATATGTTAATTTAAAAATTTAAAGATATGAAGATGGAGTGATGACAACAATACCTTAAAAACGAGTAAGATCTTATAGACATATACATACGTACACATTAGGGTGGCCCTTAATAAAAAAGTGTTCAAACTCTCGGTCTCACCTCCTAGAAATATGTGAATAGCAAAAAAATGATAAATACAAAGTTTTGGGTCAATCTAAAAAATTTAAAGGTGCCCTAAACACGACTGAAAATTTCAAGTTTGTTTATGTGTGGAAACTATGACTTTTTTTCAGATTTAACGAAAATTTCGTTCTATAGCTTAATTTTTTCGACAAGCTGTTATATGAATTGATATCAGCACTAATTAATCTTTCCAAAAAGCTATATAACTTTTTAATCTCATAAAAACTCTAAAAGAAATAACAAATGCCCCAGACCACTTTTGTGCCAAAAAATTCTAGGTCATGAAATGTAATGAAAATTTTTTCAACTTTAACAAATTGATTAAAGCTATAATTTTTTTTTTTGGTCTCTATACCTATAAGTACTCAGATATGAAGTATTGTTTTATTAACATGTTGTTAACCTATTGCGAAATGAGACCAAAAATGGAAAAAGTTTTTGATAAAACTTTGAAAACTCCTTTTTAAGTTTTAAAAAATTTTCTTAAACAAAATTTCAAAAAATGGATCTGGCACTTTAAATTTTTGTTAAATATATCAAAGAGATTAACTGTGTGAATTTTTAAGTAAATTCCTGTGCCAGAAATTTTTTAACAAGAATTTTTTTTTGCTGATTTCGAGAATAATGAGTTTTTTGTGAAATATTCGGTAAATGTACTCTTTCTAAATAATCTGCATCAAAAATTTATCAGTTTTCTACTTTCAAATGTTAGATTTTATCTTAATAGCCTAGGGCTTCGAAAAAAAAAATAATATGACCCCATTAACCCGCTTCACCTTGGGGTCAAATATGACCCCAAGCTAATAAAAGATAATTTATTCAAAAAAACTATGTGAGTCCGATCACAGGGGAAATGTGTAAACGTCAGTTAAAATCATACAGTATGCGCCATCTATGTATAGCAATCAACTGCTATGGTTGTTATGCTTGATGGTTGCAGTTGTTTGCTATACATTAATGGCGCTTTCTGTTGGTTGTTGAATCAGCTAAGTAAATTTAAATCATAATCTTTGCACCAATACACTTACTTATACCTTACACCGATTTTCCCTTACGCTGTCTTTGTGATTTTATTGTGAAATTGATTTGTACCCCCCTGAGCACATAAATGTTTACACACCTAAAATTCAAATATTTTGTAAGTGCTGTTGAATTTTTAGATGTGACGTCTAAAATAAAATAACCAAATGTGCGCGTTCTTCATTTTAAAAATTTTGAATAAATCGAACAACGTTAAGCTGTTCCTTGCCGAGGCCAAACTATGAATTTTGGCATATTTAAAAAAATAATTGTTTTAGTAAATTAAATGAAACTCTTGAGAAATAGAACTGTGGTATATTTTACCGATTTTTATGATTTGATGATTATGATGATTTTATAATTTGATGCCACAAATGACTCCAAGCTAGTATAGGATGATTAAGACAAAAAATTCTAATATTTTGCAAATACTGCTGAATACTATACATGTACGTAAAAAATAGAAATCATCTTTACATGCTGAGATGAATACAAAGGGTGTTTTTTTAAGCGCGACAGAACTTAAAATTGTAAAACATAACAGAGAAAATTAAATTTTAATCACAAAAATGTTCTTATCCGTAAGACCAATACATGGCATTTTAAGGCCTAGGCTGGTCTTGCCGAAGCCCATTTTGGACGTCTGATTTTGGGCCACATTTTCGAACAGTGCTGGCCATATGTCACGAATAATATGAACGGTGTTGAGGACACCACGAGGTGTCAAATCGCACGACCTTGGTGGCCAGTTGGCAGATCCAATTCTCGAAATAAACATATTGCCAAATTTTATTTTAATAAGTCGATGGTTTAAAACCACACCTAGCCCGAGTCAATGTCATTTACATTTTCGAGCTATGGCTTTTTGTTTTGAAAAAATAAGATTCAATAATGCCACAGCATGTAAACCGCAGCAAACGGTGCATTTTTCTGGATGTTATGGATTCTGTAGGGTCCCTGGTGTATTGGTCTCACTGCCTATGCTGCAAGTTATGTTTATTAACCAAACCTTTAAACCAAAAATGAGCCTTAACGTTGAATACAATTTTGCGTTATACGCCAGGTCAGTTTCCAACTGGGCTAGAGTCAATCGACGAAAGAACGACACATAAGATGGTCTCATGGCTTTAATTGCAATAAAATTGGATGTTCTTCGTTCAACGGGTTGGTGTTATTGCATCATTTAGAAAGTATGATCGATTATGTGCGCCATAAAAGCCACGAAGTCGTGACTGCTTATCAAAGTAAATTTGGTTAAGTTTTCATCGCTATTCATGCGTTAGTCTATTCACGATAATTTGCCACTGATCATAAATGCCAAAAAGTGAGCACAGTATGACAGTTCGTTTAACAGCTTCCCATTTTGCCTATACAAGCAAAAAAAAAAACGATCTTTATATTTGCGGACACCAAGAATAAATAAAGATTTTATGAAAATTTTCTATCCTATTTTTACAAAAAAAAAAAAAAAAAAAAAATTGTGGTAGAAATGAATATCAAAAAATTAAGGAAAAATAGTGTTGTACATAACATTGCCACAAACTGAGTATTCGATTATTTTCAAAATTAAATATTATAAAAGCTATCCAAAAAATTTTTATACCAATTTTGTTGTTAATTTAAGGCTTCATAGGGTTAATGTAAACTTTGTGAAAAATTAGATTATGTTTAAAACCATTTATAAAATAAAATATAAAAATCAATTGGTAAGAATCCTTTTCACAAGTTACTCTTCAAATAAATGAATGTGCCACTAACGATAACATGAGAGTTAGAGAATTTATGTGTATTCTGTTTTAAAGCAATGGTTGCCATTCCCAGTGAATTTTTTTTTCAAGTCTATGGGAATTGATGATCTATTAACTGAAAGCTTTGTTAGATTTGCGGTGATTTTATAGGAAAAATATAGGAATATGACAAATATTAAAGAACAACCTATAAACTTATTTAATAGGAAAGATATTTAAATTACTTAAAGTTTACAGTCTGAGAGTTTTTCTATAAAATAATCTTGAAATCATCAAAGCATGATAAATTGTATATAAAAAGCATTATTATGAAAATTGAAAATGTTTTCAAATGGAAAAGCTTGTAATGTGTAATTTTTTCTATAAGTTTAGAGGTTGCAAAATGTTGCAAAATCTGATTGATTTTTATTCTTATTAAACTGTAAAAAAGTTGTTACTCTTTTAAGCAAATGTACTTTTCTAGTTATTATTATACCCTCCACACCACTGTGCAGAGGATGTATATGAATTTGTCAGTTCCCCAGAAATTATATACATATATATTCTTGAACCTTATAACAGCTGGAGTCGACATAGTGATGTCCGTCTGTCTGTATAACTGAACACGAACCTGTTTATTGTACATGTTCTGTTTTTTCTTACTACACGAGCCACAACACGACTTAAAATATAACTGAACTCGAACCTGTTTATTGTACATGTTTTGTGTTTTTTTTCAGTACACGTACCAGTACATGAACTTCAAATAAAGCAACACTCAAAAATGTGTGCTTTATGTGTGATTGAAACAAAAAGTATGTGATACAAAAATGTTCGTGTAAATAACGAAATATTAAAACGAACACAGTCATGGTTGTGTTGGGCACCGAAGAAAATTTAAAAACAAACATAATTGATATGAAAATAAAAATATGTATGTGTTGGTCTAAGTTATGTTTGTTTACATATATGTACGAGTTTTTTATTCAGTGTGTGTTTTTTTCTGAACTCTGGACAAAACACGTGCATATAGGCACTTGTCAGCGATGCATACACATTTTTGTTATATTTAGTTCCTGTTTTGGTTCATCGAAGAGAGTGTGACATTTGTTACAGATTTTTACATCACATTTAGTAATTGCTTTTAATAAAAATCAAAAAAACAACTAAAATTTTTGTTAATTATCTGATTAATTTTAAACATCATTATAAAAAATCCAGCCATTTTATTATTGAGCACATTTGTTCTCTTATATTTAACAGCCATTTATCTATAATACTAGCTGGACCCGGCAAACGTTGTTTTGCCCTCAATGAATTTTTATTTTAGTTAGAATCTGTATATACCTATATAAAATGTGTGACGAAGATCTCCAGATAATAAAATGAGAGCTTCACCAAAAAATCTTTCATTGCCTTTCAAATCTTTTATCAAATCAAATCACAATGTTTGTGAGCCATGGTACATTCATCCCAAATAAAAATACTGCATTTTTGCAGAACTTTTGCCATACCGGAATGTTTTTTGATATTACAGACGGCATTCTCATTTTTTTGTACGTTTAACGGTGATTTGAGTGCTGAATGAGCTGTGCGGCCACCATGCAATAATGTAGCGGCTTTTTCCTTCTTTTTCGTTAGAATATTTATATATAAAAACGTTTGTGAGTTTATTTATTAAAATTTATATAAATTTGACAACTCATTATTTTTCGAACGACAGCGCCATCTTCCGGGTCCAATAAAAAAATGTTTCTAACATACATATATGTACATTCTTAGTTTCATTAAAATCACACCATAAATAAGAATATTCGAAATAACTTTACCCAGCGCCACCTATCGGGTCCATTTATACATACAAAAATTTCTTATGATGAAACATACGTTCATTCTGAATTGCAGTCAAATCGTGCTGAAAGTAAAAATTTTTGTTTTTAACTTGACCCCAACGCCAGCTAGAGGGTTAAAACTAAAAAAAAAAAACACAGAAGAGCTCGAACCGAACCTATGCTGGAAATCCTACCTCGACAGCTCTTATGGTTCCGGAGATCATTCGTTACAATCGAATGCATCAACGTTTTTATATATACGCCACGCCCCTTTGCCCACTAACAACTTTATATAGCTAAGGTCTTATTATTTCGCAAAATATCCTTTTGTGAAAATTTCATGACGATCCTTCCAGTAGTTTAGAAGATATTACGATTTTTTATTTTTCTAAAAAGGGGCGTGGTCCCGCCCACTTTTCTTCTTGTATGTATTTCTATTCATGCTAATACCATATGTACCAAATATGACTGCTGTAGGTAAAAAAATTCCCGTGATATGACTTTTTCAAATTTTTGGTTATATGGGCGTGGCACCGCCCCTTTGTCCAATCAAAAATTTATATAGCATATTATTCCTTCCAGAGTCACAGTAACACGCTCTGAAAATTTCAGGAAGATCGGTTCTTTGGTTTGGCCTCCTATAAAGCACAAACAAACACACATTCAATTTTATATATATAGATAGATTGAAAGCAGATTAATTATGATTTAAGATAAAATGGGGCGAAAAAGGGGGACTTGGTAATAAAAAAATGTATGGCTACCTTACCTGTAGATAAAAAGTGTATAAAACTTTAGATAAATACATATTACAAAAAAATTATTTTGTATAGCAAACATTGTTAGTGGTATAAGTAAAAAAAAGGGGGCGGTGAAATGGGCGTGGTTCATAGTTATATGGCGACGTTAACAGTATTAAGAGCAATATACTACCAAATAAAAAAATCCGTTGGAAGGAACAAATTTGTACAGAGAAAAAAAAGTTTAAAACTTTCAAACAAAATTTGGCGTGAAAAGGGGCGTGAAAGGGGGCGTGGCGTAAGAAATGTTTATTTCTACCTCGCCTGGAGTATAATGTGTATACAATTTGAAGTAAATCTGTTAAAAACTATATGGGAGCAATTACATAATTTTAAAAAAGTGGGCGTGGTCAAAAAAAAAGTACCCTATTAATCATGCCAGAGTCCCAGTTAAATGCTGTGAAAATTTCAGGAAGATCCGTCCAGAGGTTTGGTCTCCTATAAGGTACACACAAACAAACAAACAAACAAAAAAACAAACACACATTCAATTTTATATATATATAGATTAATAGGCCAGGAGATTTCTTGTGACCGATGTTTTGTTTCACCGCTTTATCCCGATTCTGACAAAACGTATATTTTTTTAAAAGGCATTTCTTTTTAGCTGTTCACCAGATTTACAGGTTTTAAAATTTTTGACTTTATTTTCAGTAAATTGAATTTAAAGTTGCTACTAACTCATACATAAAATAATACAAGGCTACGTGTGTGTTTATTAAATTTTTTAATGGGTTTGTAAGCTTGTCTTCTTCATTCACAATAATAATAAACCAAAAAAGTGTTAGTTTTTGAATTTGCTGATTTGAAAAAAAAGTTACCTAGAATTTGCACTCGAATTTAGAGTGCTGGCATCTGCTAGTATAATATTAATAGGTAAGGGATTTCTTGTGACCGGTGATTTGTTAAACAGTTTTCTCCCGATTATGACCAAACGTATCTCATTTGAAAGATATATCTTTTTAGCTGTCAACCAGATTTACAGATTTTTAAATTTTTACATGATTTTCAAAGTACTTCGAGTTTACTAGTGTTACAAGTCAGTTGTGAAATTTTTTTATCCGTACATTTTTGTTATATTCTTTTATCATAAAAAAAATTGTGATTAGTGATTACTACTAAAATAAGACCTGAAATTACATATTACCTTTAAAAATATATAATTCTGATTTCAAAAAGTTGCTTTATTAACATTAAATTTGTAATAAATTGTTTTTGAAATAATTAAAATCAATACACTTAAAATTACAAACATAAAAATCATAAAAATAAAAATGCATTCAAAGTTGCTACTAACACAAACATAAAATTATACAATGCTATGTGTGTGTTTATTAAATTTGCTAATGTGTTTACAAAAAAAAAAAAAAAAAAAAAAAAAACAAAACAAATTAGTTTGTTTTCTTCATTCACAATAATATTTTGTAGAATTGAAAAATAATTTTATAAACTATTCACAATAATAATTGTGTTGAATTGAAAAATAATTTTGAGCACAAGCCTATAATGCAGTCGATATTTAAAAAGTGTTGAATTGTGAACTGTCTTATAAAATAATTTATTAAATGAAAAAGTAAAATTTTAGACCACAAAATATTCGGCACATACGAATTTAAGACTCTTGCTTGTTATTATTTCTTTCACGTTATAGAGATACATAAACACTCATTATGTAAGTTACACTTCCACAACGACCACAACAACAACAACAACAGCAATTACAGCTAAGACACAAATTACAAAATTTAGAATACAATAATAATAAGACAAGTCATATTATTTAAAGAATTTTTTTCATATTCATTGATATCTCAGGACTTATTAAACCGATTTTGATGATTTTAAATGACAACTGGCGCAAGCCGTTAGTGAATCACTTCACTAAAAACCTATGATCTAGCTCGTCGATTTAGAGAACGATTGTGATTTCTACAAACGGACAGACGGACATAGCTAAATCAACTCTGCTTTGTTGTAAGGATCAATACAATATATATCAATACGATACATATATCTAATTATTACAAATGGTGTGACAAACTTATATATACCCTCTGCTCACTGGCGTGGAGGTTATAACAAAAAAAAATCATGTGAGTCCGATCACAAGGAAGATGTGTAAACATCTAAAAATTAAAGCATTTTTTATTAACGTTGTGCTGAACGCTATTGAAATTGGTGAGAATCGGTCCATGTTCAGACCTAGTCCCCATACAAATGACCGGCATGTTTCCCCTTATGATCCATCGTGTGTAGTAATGTTTCATGTCCAAATTTATGTTTCAATTTTGGTTCGTCAAAAATCAAATTATTTTGATATTTTATGTTTCCAACCTGACTGTTCCACAGCTGTATCAATGTTTACTGTTTTTGCTCTATTATTTAATTGAGAGCAGTGCTGTAATGTTGTTTTGTATATCGGACTAAAGAAAATAAAAGACAAAAATGGAGAACATTTAAGATAATGAAAATTTTAAGAATTTTATTAATAATAATGAATACTGATAATTGAAATTTTAAGAATTTAATAAACTAATATAAAAATGTATAAATTTTTATAAATTTTTGAAAATTTTATAGCTGAATATAAAATTTATTTTCTTCCGCATATATTTGTTTAATATGTACTAATATATTCAATTTTAAAAATTTGATAATGAATGATAATGAAAATTTTAAGTATTTTATAAACTAATATAAAAATATAGAAATTTTTATAAATTTTTGCAAATTTTATAGCTGAATATAAAATTTATTTTCTTCCACATATAGTTCTTTAGTATGTACTAATATATTCAATAAACAAACAGAATTGATGTTTCCATCGTCTGTATTAAAAAAACATTTCTAAATAGAGTAAAGACGCGGTTTTCTTTAGAACTCAAATAAAACTAAACAAAATACCGAAATATTTTGGTGCAATTCTGGAAATCATTGTGGTTTGTGAATAAAAACATCTATTCAAGCAGTAAGCGCTATCTACATGTGTATAGCAAGCAAATGCTATGTTTGTCATACTTGATGGTTGCAGTTGTATGCTATACATTCATGGCGCTTTCTGTTGGTTGATGAATCAGCTAAATAATTGTAGCTTCCATTTCCGTAAATAGTTCCGCTTCCGTAAGGGAAGTTTGTGATTTTTACCCCCCTGATCACATAGATGTTTACACATGAAAAAAAATTTACAAAATTTCAGAGTAATAAAATAAATTATCTCCCATCGACTTTCTTCTAAATTATAACAAACTGCAAAATTTTGCGTCAATTGTATCTAGCAAAAAATAACACAACTGCTAAGTAAATGCCAAGTTTGGGGAATTGAGCATTGGTGGGAGGGAATATTCCTTTCTTATTAACCATTAAAATAGCTTCCTCTTAAACGCTGTTCTATGATTTCTTCAAAATATTATTTACTTGGCAGCACTTCATTTAAGTTTGTATTTTTCCTTGTCTCTATGTTTTAGTCCCAGCATCATAAAAATTCCTATTAGAATTTTAGAGAATAAACATATAAAATTATTTGAATATCTTTAGCGATCGCTTTTAAGAACCACTTTTGTTTAATTGCCTATTCAAAAATCATACCATTTTACAATTTCTAGATGAATCTCCATATAACAACCGAAAAGTTTCAAACTACAGCCCAACAGAATTTAGACTTCAATTAGCGCAATATACAAAGAATGACTGGTCAAAATACACTAGAGAAATTACGGGTATGTATGTTTTTTTTATTTTTATCACTTAAAACGTTATAACGTTATTTAAATTGCACAGTTGAAGTGCCTTAAATCTCAAATTTAAATATACATACAACTTAAGTAGAGGTAACAAATTGGCTTCCAGGGCCATAAAATCGAAATATTTTTTCTACTAAAAGTCTCTATTTAAGATTCGGTATAAAAATTTATGTTGTTATAATAATTGTCCAGCTGAAAAATCTCCATTTAAGTTTCGGTTAGTTTCAAAAAGGCAATTGTGTAAACTATTTAAAATCTAAGTCTAAATTGGGGGTAGTAGGCTCTAAGTAAAAAAAAACTAAATATTCTAAACAATATTTATAATATTTATAAACTCAAATTCCAATCAATTTGGTCTGCATTTTTTAAGTTATTAAATGAATATAATTTTTTTTTTATAATACAACAAAAAAATCATCTCAAATCTTTTACAGCTTTTATATAAAAATTGTGAATAAAATTTAATGATTTAAAAGCGAAAAGCAGATTTTTATATAAATAGATAAATCTATTTACTCTACATTTTCAATATCAAACTTATAGCCATGCAAACATACAATAACTAATGTGCGTGCCATTTATATAAATAAGACTGTTTGTGAATAGAGTGTCTGGTAGGTAATTGTAATTGCTGTAATTAAGTTTTCATTTGGCGTTGTAATTAATTACTTCCATTCTTCAGTACTACCAAATACTTATATGTATTATACAAATGTTTTATATACATATATAAAAAAGACTGGCTCTTCTACTCATACATATACATACATACATATGTATGTAATGTACTAAATTCAATTGTATAAAGGCATGCAGGAGTAGTAGACAAATGTTTTCATTTTCTATATTAAATTTTTCAATTTAATACACACATTGTTGTTAAGGTAAGTTAAGACTTATATGACTAATATTTTATACAGCCAATCGCAAAAAATATTTAGATTAAATTTTCAATCCCATTAGATTGCCCCGAAAAGGGATCTCAATTGTGGCCGCTAATTAGACCATTTAAAAATATTTACTTTTGTATACATACAAAAAAAAATTCACTTTCTATTTTAATTGATTCAATTAAATTATTTGTTCGAATTTTGTTAAAGTAATCAACTAATTTTTTAATTGATATAATATTCATGTAAAAAACAATTAACCCTTTAATGCCCGAATTAATTGGGGCGTGGTTAAACATTTTTAAAGTTTATGCACTTGTTAGTTTAGATCTAAATACGAATTGATATCAATTTCAAAGCCCTACGTGTATGACAATGTGTTTGAAAAATGGCTGACCACCATATAAAAGTATTTTTTAATATTTTTTTTTTAATTTTCTGTCCTTTAAACAATATTTTTAAATATTTAAATCTCAACTTTTAAATATTTTTACTACTTTTTTTTTGATTATTTATAAACTCACTTTTTGCAGAAAAAAAATTTTACATATGCAATCAAATAAGATTAGCTCTCAAATGATCTCAATCAATACTTATAATAAAATTGTGATTATGCTTTTATAATATATCAAGCTACTCTGAGAAAAAACCGAAGGCAACATCGGGCATTAAGGGGTTAACAAAGCATTGCTACTATTTTTAATTGAATCTACAATTTTCGTGATAAGTAACAAAAGAATGAAATAATCTAACCCATAAAAACAAAGTGTTTATTAAAACTCTTTCTTCCTTTATACATATGAGTTTTGAATCTCTCAGTGACTGTGCGTGACTGCGTGCGACTATCTTAAACTTAATCTTTGGCCACAACAAGGCTATGGACAAAGTTTCAGATCCATCGGATAAAATGGGTTTTAATCTCTCCGTGACGTGCGTGACTATGTCAAAGTAAATCTTTTTTCACGACAAGTCGATCGACCAAGTTTGAGATCGATCGGATAAGGTGAAATGGGTTTTAGAGCACTCCGCGAGTCTGCGCCTAAATTAATTTGTAGTCACAACAAGACTATGGGCCGAGTTTCAGATCAATTGGATGAGGGGGAATGGGGTTGCCCCATGGTAAACAGACAGACATACAGAGAGTATGAGTTAAAAGAAAAAGTTTAAAAAGCAATTGATTTTACAAATTTCTAGATTGCAATTCATTTAAAATTTTTCTATGTAAACATAATATGAAAAATATTGTTTGATAGTTATATGAAAAAAAAAAAATGTTTTTTAATTGTTTATGTTTTGTTTACATAATGTAAACTATTAAAAATTTTTAACTTCTGGCTTTATTTTAAATTAAAAGCAACTTTATGAAAATTTAATTTATTTTTTTTTTGATAAAATTATTTTTTTGTATTCTACACACATGATGTAAACTGCTTAAACTAAACTATTTAACACAAATTTGTTATGTTATCAAATGAAATAAGGTTTAAATAATTTAAAAAAAAACTTTTTAAAGAATTTCATATAATTTTTCATAAAGGATAAAAAATAGGATTTCTGTGACATAAAATAAAAATTTTAAGAAAACAGTAATTACATCCAGTAAAATTATTAAATTCAAAGTATTTGCTTTGTAGCATTTTCTAAATTTTACTTATAGATTTACGCTAATTCTAATTTTCATAATAGTAACCATGGTCATTGAAGTTTAATTCCTAAATGTTCTTCCTTCTTCAATACATACATGATCCAGGTAATATAATCGGTTGATAAAATTGACTGTAGAAAATTTATTTCTGCCTTTATATACGAGTATAACAAACATTTTATATTCATCACTATTCATGATGTGTTACTTAAACAATATTTAGGAAAAGTTTGAACAATTTAAAAGTTTTCTTTATATTCTACATGATTTTATTTACTTTGTTTATATATTTAGCTAATTTTGGCGTTTTTTTTAATGTACAAATTAAAATTTAATTGTTTACATTTTTTACACGATGTAAACAATTTAATTACTTATGCCATAATGCGAAATTTTCATTAATGTGCAATTTGAATGTTATTTTAGAGCTATGTTATCAACATAATGTAAAGAATACAAAATTTAAAAAATGAAAATTTTAATAAAATGTTTTTCGTTTATCAACATTATGTAAAGAATACAAAATTTAAAAAATTAAAATTTTAATAAAAATGTTTTTCGTTTTGGAGACTCTAAATTTATAAAATTATTTTTAGCCCTGAAATTTTAATAGCTTACATATTTTACCAGAAATAAAAAGTTTATATATAATTGTTATTTGATGATCAATGTTATTAATGTATGAATTAATTATTATTAAAAAACTGTTTTTTTTTTAATTGTTTACATGTTTAAAAAATTCTACAATTTGAATCTTTTTTTTTTTTTGAAATTGTTATTTTGTAAACTTTCGTGATTGTTATTTTATAAAATAATTTTTAGACAAGAAAATCTAATTGTTTACATATATTACCCGAAGTAAATAATATAATTATTTGTATAGTTGGATTAATTCTATTAATATGTAAATTATATACTATACAGCTATTTTCCATAGTTTGCGTGATGTACATTATCCTAAAATTTTGAAAATCTATTTTTGCAATGGTTAGTTATTCTCAAATTTTAATTAAATACTAGCAGATTCCAGCGCTCGTAATTCGAGTGCAATTTCTAGGCAACTTTATTTCTCAACTTAGCCAATTCACTAACCAACACTTTTTTGGTTTGCTATTATTGTGAATAACAAACTCATTAACAAACACATTAACAAATTTAATAAACACGCACATAACATATGTATAATTTTATGTATGGATTAGTAGCAATTTTAAATACAATTTACTCAAAGCAAAGGAAAAATTTTAAAATCTGTAAATCTGGTGAACAGCGAAAAAGAAATACCTTCCAAATAATATACGCTTGGTCAAAATCGGGATAAAATGGTAGAACAAAACATCGGTAACAAAAAATCGCCTAGATTATTGATATTATAGATAAGCTAGCATTTCTTTTTTTTTTCACTTATTTTCAAAAATGTAAATATAATTGTTTACGTATTTTACCCGAAGTAAGAAATTAATTTATTAGTTTCATTTCGTAATTTTTATGAATGTGGAAAATAAATATTTTTAAAAATCTAATTTTAGTATTGTTTACATGATGTAAAGTAAAGTATTCAAAGATTTTGAAACTATTTTCAATCTCTATTTTAAATTCATTATAAACATTCATCATTCATTTTGGGGTTTTATATTTTTAAAAATATTTTTTGAAATAAAAATTTAATTGAGTTGTTTAATCTGATCAAATTTATTAACGTGTAACTGGTATATTATTAAAAATTTATTTTTTATATTTATTACATGATGTAAAAAATTTTAAGGTATTGAAATTCCAGATTTGAGATTGTTATTCTGTACGTTTTTAAAATATATGGTAACATCGTCCTGATTCTTATTCATATTTAAAAATTATTCTTAGACATGAAAATTTAACTGTTTACATATTTTACCCAATGTAAGAAATTAAATTATTAGTTTGAGTTGATTTATTTTATTAAAGTAAAAATTAAATATTATTATAAATTTAATTTTGCAGTGTATTGATTGACGTAGAGAATGCAGAGATGTTAAAAATTTATTCTTATTCTCCAATTTTAATCTATGTGAATAAATGAGTGCGCATACATTTTAGAAATCCATTTTTTTTTCAATATTTTTTTTAATGAGAATTAGATTGAATGCATGATTTGTTGTTTAATTTGATATTAAAAATTTAATATTAATATAAAGCTTTATTTGTGTTATCTACATGATGTAAAAAGTTCTGAAATTCTAGAATTTTAAATTTAAATTTTGGAATTGGTATTATCCATATTTAATATGTGACCTTATCCGAGAAAAGGGACCTAGTGTGTGAAAATTAAGTTTTGATAAAAAAACGCATTTAAAGTGTCTACACCCTTTTAAGGTATCAGAATCCACCGTTTTTGACAAAACCCGTTTTTTGACACACTAGGTCCCTTTTCTCGGAGAAGGTCACGTATGCTAGTATTTTCGTGATAATTATTTCCTTAAATTATTTTTTAAAATGCAAAATTTAATTGTTTACATATTTTACCCGAATAAAATATTAAATTAGCAGTTGATTTGTTACATTTAATTAATGTGGAAGTTAAATACCTGATGTAAAGTATTTAAAGATTATAAAACTATATTCTTAGGGCCGTATGCAAAAAAATTAAAGTGTATTTCAAGTAGACTTAATTGTATGCTTTTTATACAAAATTTGTTGATAAAGTCTACTTGAAGTACACTTTAATTTTTTTGGATACCGCCCTTAATCTATACTGGAGATTTTGTAAAAATTATTTTTGTCATGAAATTTGAATTTATTTATTTTTTATTAACTTTTAACCAGCGGATAATTAATTGTTTAATTAATTACTTAATTAGTTGTTTTATTTTATTAATATCAATATTTAATATTAATAAAATTCTAATTTTGTATAGTTTACATTATGTAAAAAATTCTAAAATTTAGAAATTACATTTTTGAGATTGCTATTCTATAATTTAATTAAGTATAGGCTAGTATTTTCCAGATTCAAATTTTAAAAATTAATTTTAAGACATGTTTACATATTTTACTTGATGTAAAAAATTATTTTACTTGATGTAAAAAATTAAATTTTTAGTTTGATATGATAAGTTTCATTAATGTCGAAATTTGATATGATTACAAATTGAATTTTGTATTGTTTACATGATGTAAAGAATTGAAACTTTTTAAAGCTCTAGTATGAATTATATATGAATATGTGTTTATTTGGGAGATTTTAATTTTTCAATCATATTTTAAGACAAGAAAAGTGTATTGATTACATTTTTATTAATGTGAAAATTTACTAATGACAAAGTGTTGTTCACGTGATGTACAAAATTATAAAGTATTTAAAAATGTAATTTATTTTTTAATATACATATGTATTAATTTTTTAAATTCTTCTGTTTTCAAATTAATATTGGACTTGAAAATTGAATTGTTTCCTTTTTTTACATAATGTAAATATATAACTATTTGTATAATTTTGTGAATGTCTTTCATAGTGAGTTTTTAATATTATTTTATAGCAAATATTTGCTTTCACTTAAAATTTTTGGAAGACTTGGTCTATATTTGATGATAAAACTATTTATACCCTATACCACTATGTGGTCAGGGTATAACGACTTTATGCTGATGTTTGTACATAGCAAAAATATTTAACCTCGACCCATCGTTTATTATACTGATCGATACAGAATCAATTTCTGAGTCGATTTAGCGATGTGTGTCCGTCCGTCCGTCCTTCTGTGTGTCCATGTAAACCTTGTAATCAAATTACAGGTCGCAAATATAAATGCGTTTTAATGGTATATAAGCTTCCATCAGCCATAATATAAACGCAGTTGAAATTGGTCAAAATAGGTGCATGTTCAAACCCAGTCCCCATATAAATGACCTCTATGAGATCGACTTAAAATTTCATAAAATCCAAATTATCTTATAGATCTAGGTCAAATTAGGTTTGTGTAAGTTTATTACACCCATTAATTAGTGGTCCAAAAATGAATCATATAGAACAATTCTTTGTGATAGCCCCCATATAGAGCTGCTTTCCGATCTTCACTTAAATCTATCAAAAAACAAAAATATTGCACACATTTTTCTCAAATTTGGTATTTATATATTTCAACAAAAAATAAATGGGCTTGCCCAATATGGCCAATATCGCTGCATTTTTCGACCTAGTCCCCATATAAATATTGCATCCGATATGAACTTTTTCATATTCAAAGGCAACAAAATTAATAACAATGCCACTCAAATTTGGTTTATGCTTATCTTCTGTATCTAATTAGTTGGGCCTAAGAGATATGGGCTCTAAACGCATGGTATAGGGTATCGTATAGTCGGTGTAGACCGACTATAATGTTCGTACTTGTTTTACCTTTTTTTTTTGTTACAATTTCTTTCTAAACATTTATGATTTTATCAAATTTTGGCAAAAAATTTTTTAACTTTGGAAAGATAATATGCATATTTTTTGTCGTTGGTTGTATACAAAGACACTATAATATACTGTTAAGGTTGATGCTTTCTTTTGTGAATAAAATATTTATATGTATGTGTAAAAATGCAACAAATTTCACTGAATGTCAAGCCGGACTGTAAAATAATAGCTGAACAGGAGTAGCGTTTTTATTAATTATAGTTTTTGAAAATTTATAGAAATACTTTGAGGGTTAAGCAAAAAAAAAAGAAGTAAATATGTACTCGTATAAAGTCATAAATTTTGCAAAAGCCAAGTTGGTAACAAAAACTAAAGGAAAAACATTTAAGGAACCATATAATTATTAATAAAGAGCTTTGAACTTTGCAATTATAAAGTTATAGAATTTATATTTTTTTTTTGTTGAGAAATGTGTTTAACAAAAAGATTTCTCCACTACTAGAATTTTAAATTTAGCACAATATTTAATTGACTTTATTTATTTTTTCTCTCTCTCTCTCTCTCTCTTCTTGACTTTTATTGATTTTGCAGATTTTTCCATATCGGATAAATGTGAGGATTCTGGATTACGTGTCAATGGTAAAGGCAAGAAAATGCGTAAGCCACGCACCATCTATAGTTCACTACAGTTGCAGCAATTAAATCGTCGTTTCCAGCGTACACAATATTTAGCCTTACCAGAACGTGCTGAATTAGCAGCGAGTCTGGGCTTAACACAAACCCAGGTTAGTAAAATATTTATCATCATAATTTACAACAACACTTGAACATAATCCATAATTAATAAGTTACTTAGTCAACAGTAATTAAATCGACCATTAGTAAACAATATTAATGAATTGAAATATTTAACATTTATTCACAAAGATCAAAAGTTATATACGTTAAAGTGATTATGACAACTTTATTTTTTTTTTGTTAAACCTTTAATTATAACATATTGATGTATGAATATGGATTAATAAGTTTTAATTACTTTGTATATGATTTCGTAATGTGTTTAAGAAAAGGGAATTTTTTCCAAGCAATTTTTTTTTTAATAGTTTTGTATGAAGAATATTTTCATACAGTATTTCAAATTCCACAAAAGTAAAAATAAGACTGATGGAATATTTAAGACATTCTATTGAATTCTTAATTAGAGTATTGGATGTATTATTAATATATAGACATTCTTAATGTATAGACATTCTTATAAAAGTATAATTTTCTTTACAATGGAAAACTATTTTCTGAATTTTTATCATTGATGTTTCATAAAAAAATTTACAACTGTCATTGTGATGCTAATCTGTGGTATAAATTCCAAACAACATTTTTCTTATAGAAATCCTATTTAAAAAATTTTTGTAGAATTGTTTACATATTGTACAATATTGCTTTTAACAGTTGAGCTTAAAAGTAATCTAAACAACGTTTAGCAATTTTTAACATTATGTTTACACAATATACATAGTAACCTTATACAAAAAATTTCTACCATTAATTATTATTATTTTTTTAAGCTAATTATCCCTTTGTTTTGGACAATGGAAGCTATGTAATGAATCACAGCTTATATATTTTTGTCATACGAGAAATTGCATTTTAGGAATTTTTTTTATAACTATATATATTATATTAATATAATTATTTTCGTTATGTAAACAATGTAAATTTCTATAGATTTTAAAACTTTTTTGTAAGATTACTTAGAAAATAATTAATAAAATATGTTAATGCTTACTATGCTTAGTGGAATATACCCTTTATTAGGAGATAAATTACCTATATATTTATTCCTACTAGTAGGTTCCAGCGCTCGAAATTCGAGTGCAGTTTCTAGGCAAATTTACTTATCAACTTAGCCAATTCACAAACCAACACTTTTTTGGTTTATTATTATTGTGAATGAAGATAACAAACTCATTAAAAAACACATCAACAAATTTAATAAACACATACATAGCATATGCATAATTTTATGCATGTGTTAGTAGTAACTTTAAATACAATTTACTCAAAATAAAGGAAAAAACTTTAAAAATCTGTAAATGTGGTGAATAGCTAAAAACAAATACCTTTCAAATAATATACGTTTGGCCAAAATCGGGATTAAACGGTAGAACAAAACATCGGCAACAAGTAATCGCCTAGCCTATTTATATTATAGATACCACTATGTGGTCAGGGTATAATAACTTTATGCTAATATTTGTAACTACCAAAAATATTTAACCTAGACCCATCTTTTATTATGCCGCTCGACTCGACTCCGTCCGTCTGTGGGTCCATCTAAACCTTGTAATCACACTACAGGTCACAAATATCATTATATTTTTATGAAAGTAGGTATACTAGCAGAGCCCAGCTCTCGAAATTTGAGTGCAAATTCTAGAAAATTTTATTTTTTTCATTAAATTTTTTTCTTTCAATGTTTTTCAAATCTACATACATATATAAAAAATTTATGAATAATTAAATAAAATTTATTAAATTGTGAATTTTTAAATAAAATGCATTAAATTTCATTCAGCCCAATTAGGAATATTCTCAAGGAATTTCTTTCTCATGAAAAATACTTTTCTGGAGAAAAAAATCCTCCAATTATAAATTCCGCGTGAACAAAAAATGAATAAGTGACATCATAGAATTTCGAAGCCAGTTATTTTGGTTATTGACAACTAATTTTCTATTTTTGTTGTGTGTGCAAACGAAAATATATTTATTATAAAGAAAAGTTAAATAAATAAATGAATAGCACAGTTATGATGCGAGCACTTGTGGAGGAAATTGGTGTTGTAGAATAATAACAACGAAGGATTGCTAGAAGTCAATTGCGGGCTGAATCAATGCCTGAATTGGCTTTCATTAAACTTAACAAAAGTTGAAGTTGGGCTTAATTTGTTGTCTTCAACCTACAAGAATAATAAAATATTAATTTTTGTATTTAAATTTTGTTTTATCAAAATACTTCTTACTTTTTTATGTAAATTCCCATCTGTTTTGCAAGGTAAATTTTTGAGGGAAAAAACCAAATTCAAGTGCATTGAGAATAACTACTTTTTTCCCATCGAATTTTTTTCCCAAAGGAATTTTTATTCATAATAGGGAAAAGGGAGAAGTGAGAAATTTCATGCGGCATTTTTGTTCAGAATTGGGCTGATTATAAATATTTGTTGAACACACAAAACATAAATAAATGGGATTGTTAATAAATAATTTTATAAGAGCCTAAAGGTATGCAACTCAAATTTAAGCAATTCACAATTCAACACAAAGCGATTAAAATGTATTCTTTTTTGAAACCATCAGTAATAAATGTACAGGCGTTGAATTGTGAATTGGCTAAAATTGATTAGCATACCTTTAGGCTCTTATGAAATTATATAATTTAGATATTTTATTTTATTTCATACAATATTTTTTAACACATATTATAAATAAATTTTAGCATTCAGCATTTCTCCTCCATATGATCTATAACTATGACAAATTTCAAACTCTCCCTTTCGCGCAATTTGCTTTAAAATTTGTTGAAAGATTTACCTTCATGTATAAATATATAGATTAGCCCATATGATAAACGCTATTGGTGAAAATCGGTTCCTGTTCAGACCTAGTTTCCATACATATGATCCCTATGAGATCGACTTAAATTGCCAAAATACAAAAAATTATCATATAGACCTCGATCAAATTGGGTTTGTGTATGTTTATAACATCCATTTCTCAGTAGTCCAAAAATAAACGCTTGGTATAGGGTTTGGTATAGTCGGCCTAGATCGACTTTAATTTTTTTAATTTTTTTTTTTAATTCTATAACTACTTCAATCTCGGTTTTATGTATAGTTTAATTGCCTACATATGTAAATTTTTAACCTGAAATTTTAGTTTCGTTTATCCCCTAGTGTTTTATTTTCGATTAATCATACATTTTGTGCATTTTGGTATTCATTACATAATGTAAACAATTTAAAATAATTATAATATGGAAATAATTAGTTTTCTTGATACTTTAAATTTGAGGTACAAAAAATTTTAAATAGCGTGATAATTTGTAACATTTTAAACTTTGTTGTAATGCATAAGTAAACTTTGGTTGAATTTGAAGGGTTTACCAATTTTCGATCAATTTAATATAATATTTATTACATTTATTGTAATGTAAACAATGGTTAAGTGTATTATTAATGAATTCAATGTAATTTTTTCCCTCTATAGTTGATATTGTTTACATTTTGTGACTAATGTAAATTTTATTTAATATTTAAAATTTTTACTAATTAGAATTTAACAATAAGTAACCAATATTTTAGTCTGACTTTAGCCAGATATTATTTTTGTATGCTCCACACCACTACACAAAGGGTATATATCAGTTTGTCATACCCTCTGTTAGCGAATCGAAAAATGTTTTTGCGTCCCCATAAAGTGTGTATATTCTTGATCCTTATTACAACTCAAGTCGATATAGCGATGTCCGTAGGTCCGTCTGTCCGTCTGTCCGTCTATATGTTAAAATAACGCTCAATCACAAAATTTGCCTGGGTAAAGTTATGATATTAATATTGATAATATTTCGAGAAGATTGTTATTGAAAATGGGGTAGATCGGGCATCACTGTGCCAAGATATGTTAAAAAATGAGGACTCCTAAAAAACATTTTTTAAAATTCAGTGTGTTTATTGTAATTATAAAAATTTTTACTCTTTAAATTATTTTGGAATAAGAAGTATCATAGATTCGGCACAGCCGAATTTAATACCTTTACTTGTTTTTAATGCAGTACTCTGTGCTGATATCTGGAAAATATGTTATCAGTAGGAGGAATGAGGAAGTAGTATTTTTTTGCCTACATTGTATGTGAGCAGAAAGACCACATATGGCTTGTACAGCTAATAATCGGATTTTCGCGGTAATGCGTTGTGCGATCCACTGGACAACAGAATGCAAATAGAGTTGCATTCCATTTGTGGTGGGATGTAGGTGGTACAGATAGGACCAGATGGGGTGAAGTAATTATTATGCCGATTTGGGAAACCAAGGAACTTGAAAACTTTCGACAATTGAAAAATGTGTTTATTCCAAAGGATATCGCACTCAATTTTCATGCCCTGAACATCAAGAGCGTCTATTTCTACAATATCTACATCATCCATAGATACTGATGAAAATGTTGACTCCAAGGCCCGTCTATGGGTCAATAAACAATAGTGGGTCTTACGAGCATGAAAATCGATCCCACTCAGAGATTGTCAAAAGGTCTTGATTGAGTGTGTCATTCATATATTGCCTCATGCTTCCAATCTCCGTAAGGCTTGGCACTTGAGCGAATGAATAACAAATATTGTCGTCTGCAAAAGAGTAGATACGATTGGAAGTTTGACATAGGACGTTAAAGAAAATTAAAAAAAGTTGAGAAAAAACAGTTTTAAAATTTTTTTTATAAATTTTAATTTAAAAATAAAGTAAATTTAAAATTTTTATTCTTATTATTATTTACCCATAGTACACATATAGTACACATTTTGTAAAAAATGTTAATTCGATTAATTTTTCAAATTTTAATACATTTTGAAATAAACGTAATTAAAATTTTTATTGTGTTGATTTTGTTAGACCAATATTTAGTTAGATCAATATAAAAAATTTTTATTGTTTACACATGGTAAGATTATTTACCTTAGGCATAAATGCAATATTTAACCATAATTTTCTAAATAAACCATATTTAATCTGACTTTAAACAAATATATTTTGTTTAGTTAGAGTTGCTATTGTTTACATTTTGTAAAAAATTTAAATGTTCTAAAAATTTTAAAGTTTTTATTAATTCAGTTTAAAATTTTTTATTGTTTACACATTGTTTACATTATTTACATTATGTGTCATTTATAATATTAATCGTAATTTTCATAGTTTACAATTTATTATTTCCTATAGTTGCTATTGTTTACATATTGCAAAAATGTAAATTTGAGTAAATTTGTACAATTTTTGCTTCATCTTTATATAAGCACAATGTTTACATTGTGCATGAATTGGAAAGTATGCAATATTTGATATGACTTTGTGTGAAATGCGTAAAAGTTTTCTAAAAAATTTAATTTAAAATTCTACTGTTTATACATTATTTACATTGTGTATCATTTGTAATATAAATCATAATTTACATTGTGAACAAGCTATTAGGCTAATAATTTAACCAAATAGTTTTATTTGGTAAAAAATTAAAATTTAATTAAATTTTTAATACATTTTTAAATAAATTTAATTAAAAATTTTTATTGTTTACACATTGTTTACATTATTTACATTATGTGTCATTTAAAATATTAATCCAAATTTTCATTGTTTACAATTTCTTAGCCCAATATTTTAACCAAATAATTTGTTTCCTATAGTTGCTATTGTTTACATATTGCAAAAATGTAAATTTGAGTAAATTTTTCAAATTTTTACTACATTTTTAAATAAACACATTGTTTACATTGTGCATGAATTGGAAAGTAAACAATATTTTATCAGATATGATTTGTTGCTATTGTTTGAAATGTGTATACTTTTTCTAATAAATATAATTGAAAATTTTATTTTTTACACATTATTTACATTATGTATCATTTGTAATATAAACCATAATTTAATTTAAACAAGCTATTAGGCTGGTACTTTATCCAAATAAATTCATTGTTGGATCAACTATATTTGCTTGTTTACATTGTTTACATTTGGTAAAAAATTAAAAAAAATTAAATTCAAAATTTTAATTGCTCACACATTGCCAACATTAATTACATAATACATCATTTGTAACTAAATATTTTTATTATTTCTTTACCTATAATTTCTACTGTTTACATTTGGTAAAAAATTAAAATTTAATTACATTTTTAATACATTTATAAATAAATTAAATTTAAAATTTGTATTAATTACATTATTTACATTATGTGTCATTTATAAAATTTATCCAAATTTGCATTATTTACAATTTATTAGCCCGATATGTTAACCAAATAATTTGTTTCCTATAGCTGCTATTGTTTATATATTGAAAATGTAAATTTGAGTAAATTTTTAAAATTTTTACTACATTTTTAAATAAACACATTGTTTGCATTGTGCATGAATTGGAAAGTAAACAATATTTTATCAGATATTATGATTAGTAGTTTACCTATTGTTGCTATTGTTTGAAATATGTATACTTTTTCTAATAAATTCAATTTAAAATTTTATTAGATAAGAATTTTTAATGACCAGAGACCAAATTATGATGATTTATATTTTATACGAGCTTACTGGTCCCTACTAGTGATGCAAATAAAACAACTTTTATTTCAACATTTTGGACAAATGATGAATATTTTGGACAAATGATGAACATTTTGGACAAATGATGAAATAAAAGTTGTTTTATTTGCATCACTAGTAAGGACCAGTAAGCTCGTATAAAATATAAATCACCTTAAAATTTTATTGTTTACACATTATTTACATCATGTATCATTTGTAATATAAACCATAATTTACATTGTAAACAAGCTATTAGGCAGATACTTTAAACAAATATTTTCATTATTTGATCACCTATATTTGGTATTGTTTACATTTGGTAAAAAATTTAAACTTAATAAAAGAATTCAAAATTTTAATACATTTTTAAATAAATTCAATTTAAAATTTTTACTGTTCACACATTGTTTACATTATGCTTCATACGTAACCAAATATTTTATTATTTGTTTACCAATAATTGCTATTGTTTACATTTTGTAAAAATTTAAATTTAATAAAATTTGTAATACATTTTTAAATAAATTCAATCCAAAATTTTTATTTTTTACATATTTTTTGTATATTGTATATGTAGATAATGCATGAATGCAAAAATTTACCATAATTTTCAATGTCAACAAAATTTGCAGGCTGATACTCAATCCAGATTTTATAATCAACTATTTACTTTCAGTTGCTATTGTTTATATTATGCAAAGAATGTAAATCTTATAAATTTTTAATAGCATTTTTTTTTCTTTAGACATTGTTTACTTTATTTACATAAGGTATGAGTTCTAATTTTAGTCTAAGTTTTCAGTGTAGACAAGCCTTTTATGTTACCGCAAATATTTATTGTTTACACATATTTTTTATTGTGGACATTTTGTAGGGAATGTAAATTTTGTTATTTTTCATATTTTAATATTTTGAGTAGTAAATCAAATCCGATATTTTAATGTTTACACATTGTTGACATTGTTTACACGTTTACTTGTTTACATTTTTTACATTGTTTACATTATTTACATAATGTAGAAATTTTAAAATTAATAATTTTTCTATGCAAATTTCACGATTTTTTGTTTTTTACATGTTGTAAGTTATGTAAATTTTATCTATCCACCGACTTAAAATTTATATGTGCATATATTTTGTCTTTGAAGTTATTTACATCAAATTTACATCCTTTTATGGCAAATCGCAAAATTATTAATGTAGTTTTATTAAATATTCATAACATTGAGCGGATATCCATCATTTAGTCAATATCATTAATTCTCTACATTATGTAAAATATATAATTTTGTTTTGGTTTTTAAATTTTATTCATTTATACTCGTAAGGTAGTTTGAAGCGTGTGTTGTTTTTGTTACAACCATTACTGGGCATTGGTTATAATTCATCAACCAGTATTTCGAGTGTGAAATGTTAATGAATTTTTGACCAAAATTTTTGTCTGTTTGGAACTGTAAACACCTTTAATGTGTATCTATACATACATATATTGCATTTTTACAAGAAAAATTACATATATTTGCATTTGCATGCCTAACATAACGCCTTAGGCGTTAAATAATAAAAAAAGAACGCAAACTATCAACACATATACATGAAAAACCCGCACAATTTTAACATTAATGCACCAAGAACACACACATTGTTAAATACTCAAAAAAAAAAAAAAAAATAGGTGGCAGCTGTCAATCTGTTAAAAAAAAATTAAAATTTACGTTATTATATTTTTTTTTTTAATTTAAAGTCAACACTGAGAAAAACTAAACGGACAATTTAGAAGGACATTTTTCTTAAAAGAAAATTAACACATACTGTGATATAAATTTATGAAATTTTTCTTAAAGTGTATTGTTTAAAAAACCATATTTTATAAGGTAACAAGACTAGACAACATTGTGGCCATACAAAAAGTAAATAAAATTCCAAACGAAGGAGTTAAGAAAAGAAAAGAAAAAAACCCACAAAACTTGACATGCAAACAAAATGCAACAAATTTGCTTGCTGTTGTTGTTATGATTGCAGCATTGTGGGGCACGCCTCCACAATTTTTAGTTAAACTTTATTAGACAAGACACATCTTATACAATAAATGTTTAGTTAAGAAATCAATAAACGGAGCTTTTGGAACGACAAAACTATAAACGGCTAAAATTCTAAATAAGCCATAAAGTATGAAAAACAAACAAACCTTAACACTTTTCTACAGTCAAACTAAAGGAATAGTAATAATATTTAATATAGACATGTGCCTTAAATTAATCCTCTAAGGCAGTCAAGAAATTTTATCAAAAAATTTTGAAGCTGATAATTATTTTAACTGGCTTTTTCTGTCGAAATTGATCACATAACGCTTTCATATTTACGATATTTAGATTAGTTGGAAGGGGGGTTCACCAAAACCGTGTTTTTAAATTTTTGTTATTCTTAAAGCGGTATACGTATTTTTATAGACCAAAAGTTTTCTGAGAATTTTTTATAAGTTTTTGGAGGTCGGTACGGGGTTGCTAAAATCGTTTTTTTTTTTTTATCAAAAAAATTAGTTCTGAAAAAAAATTTTTTTGACATACGTGACCTTCTCCGAGAAAAGGCATCTAGTGTGTCAAAAAACGGGTTGTGTTAAAAACGGTGGATTCTGGTACCTAAAAGGGTGTAGAAACTTTAAATGCGTTTTTTTTTCAGAACTTAATTTTTAACACACTAGGTCCCTTTTCTCGGAGAAGGTCACATATATATCACTTGTGAGAAGTATTGGCCTATAGAAGAAAAATATTTGTGGTAAAAATTTGTTATTTACGGTATACTTGAATGATTTTAAATTTCCAAAAAATTCCTTGACTATAATTGTAATGCGTTTTGGCTTTTAAGGGTTAATAGCAACCCCTCTGTCTGTCACAAATATATTTCAAAAATAGTGTTAATTAAACAAGTGAATGAACTGAACTCTTAACCCTTTGTTGCTATACATTTCATATAAAAAAACAATACATAAAAATTAATTTATGTGTGTTTTTTTGTAGCATAATAAGGGTGTAACTGTTAGTTTAAATTATAACTGTTATCTTTCTTTAAAGACTAAATAAAAACTTAACTGAATTCTTAACATCATGGTCGTCATCATATCAACGTCATCTTTATTTATTTATTTTTGTTTTTGGTGGAATAAGGTTAATGTTTCATAAAGTCTGTATGTATAAAAAATGCAAGTGGTCAGTCTGTATGTAACACTGTGTTCTCTCGTTTCTTCCACACTTTACCCAAGAGAGGGGTCAGTTTCTTAGTTAGTTGTTTTGTTTGTTTGGTATACAATCGATTTTTAGTGTAGTTTCAGTTTACTTAGGCCAGTAATTAAAACCGCCTTCTTGTTTTAAGTTCAACCAAAAACAAAGAAAAAAAAATATACAAAAACATAAAAAAGAAAACAACTTAAAGCGGAAGTTGTTTATTGATTGTTTCGTTTTTTTGGTAGACATTATAACAAACACTCCAGTTACTCATTTATTCATTAGATTTGGCAAAAATTAGGGCCACAAGTTAGAGGAATTAAAGTTAAGGGCAAGTTGATATAGTCTTAATGTTTATATACTACAAGTATTTTCGTTGTTTTACATGTAATGTACTTAAATTAGTCCTTGTTATGGCTGTATGGTCTTTATGAATGTTTTACTACATTTAAAACGAACCTTGGGGTTGTAGAATGTTTATTTACCCAATGAGTTTGTTTCTCAAATAATGATTTTGATTTAAGTTCCAAATAAAGAAACAAACAATTATGGAGTTCGGAAATAAATATTTTTAAAAATTGAACACATTTTGACTTGGCTAATAAAATGATTATCATGATACTGATGAGTGCTCCCCATTACTCGACCTTTAAGCTGCTCGAGTAGTAAATGAGCTCCTCGAGCCGAACGAATATAAATATATCTATTAAGTATAACAAAACAGGAATTTCATTCTTAAATTTATATATCCTACTGGCGTAAGCAGATTACTACTCACAAAAGCTCGCCCACTTTACATATATATGAGCAATGGGTCAAATGCCCACTTTTTGAAACAAAAAAAAAATACAGGAAGCAGCTAGACCTTCCAAATTTCGTATAGATGACTATGATGGCAAAAATTTAATCCGCCCTAACCACGCCTACTTCTAGCAGTTATATAAGTTCCCATTTTAAAGCTAACCGGAAATCTATATATTAATACGTGAAGGTAAATTTTTAGTTCCCTTTTTAAGCAATATGCTGGCTCGAAGAGTGTGAAAATTGATATAGTTATAGTTCATATGAAGGAGAAGCTGAGAATGATAAAATTTATGTTTAATCTGTCTTAAAAATATATTAAATTAAACAAAATAAAATATTTATAATAATTCGTTACACGCTGTTAATGCGAATGATTTAAATTATATACCAGACGCTCTGTGTTGAATTGTGAATTGGTAAAATTGATTAACATACCTTTAGACTCATCTAAATATTCATAATTTCAAAGAATTATTAGAAGAAATGAAAAAATAATATAATATTTCCTAGAATTTGCACTCGAGTTTCGAGTGCTGGGCTGTACTAGTTAATATAATTTCATAATTTCTTTATACTGCTTATTAAAGTTTAGGGGGGAAAAACTCGGTTAATTCACCCACTGCCATACCCAGTTTCAAGGACAGGAAAAATAAGCTTAACGTTAATGGGCGAACAATGAAAACGGCCTTTGGATACTGACAGTATTCTGCTAGAAATTATATTTATTTACTAATCAAATTAAAAATAAAAATAAAAACAATTCCGTAAATAATATAAAATCATAAGTCTTCTTTTGCTAGCGTTAAGCTCGGCTTACAAATTAATTTGTGCTGCCAATGCCATCAAGATTTTATCCATCAAAAAAGAGAACATTAACTTGTAGAAAAGTTTGAATTTTATAATTGACTCTTACGTCAAACTTGTACAATGTTTCGTCAACTTCTCTCCTGGCCTCGTCGTCAGAATATCACTTGACGTAGTCGGCAATTGTTACAGGGGAATATCATAAAAAATTTTAAAAGAGAAACAATTTCTCTTGGATGCTGCAAACTTTTCTTTGCTGGATAACGTTTCTTTAGACAAATAAAGGACAAGAATTTATCCGAAGGATCCATGGCTCCGTTAAAAACTTTAGATATATTGTGTTCTATAGCGCTCTATTTTAGTGCTATATTTCCTCGATTTTTATGATTTGATGATTATGACGATTTTATAATTTGACGCCACTAACCCATTCGGACTTGACGCCACATTTGACCCCAAGCTAGTATAGGACGATTAAGTCAAAAAATTCAAATACTTTGCAAATACTGCTGAATTTTGGATCATTTTAACCCTAGGAGCACATAAGTATAAGTTTTCATAATATATAGCACAATCGTCGTCTACCCCATAATAAGGGTTTCATCTCGTTTACTACAACAATTAATTTTTATATATATGCCAAAATTTAAAGTTTGGCCTCGGCAAAGGATGGGTTAACGTTTTTCCATTTATGCAAAATTTTTAGCTTGGAAGGCTTGCATATTTGGTTATTTTATTTTAAGCATCACATCTAATAATTCAACATCACTTACAAAATATTTGAATTTTTTGAATAAATTGTCTTTTATAGCTTGGGGTTATATATGGCCCCAAGTCCAAAAGGGATATTGGGGTCACATAATGTTTTTCCGAAACCCTAGGTTATTAAGATAAAATAGAAGATTTGCAAGTTGAAATTTGATATAGATAATTTAGAAAGATTACATTTACTGAATATTTCACAACAAACTAATTTTGCTCGAAATCCGCAAAAAATTCCTTGCAGAAAAAACTCTGGCACAGAAATTTACTTAAAAATTCACACAGTTATTCTCTCATATATATTTAATAAAACTTTAAAAAACCAGATTAATTTTTTGAAATTTTGCTTAAGAAAATTTTTTAAGATTTAAAAAAGGAGTTTTCAAAATTTTATCAAAAAATTTTCCATCTTTGGTCTCATTTCGCAATAGATTAACAACGTGATAAAAAAAAAACAATACTTTATATCTGAGTTTTTATAGACATAGACACCATAAAAAAATTATGGCTTTAATCAATTTGTTAAAATTTAAAAAAATATCAAAAAATTATGGCTTTAATCAATTTGTTAAAGTTGAACAAATTAACGACCTAGAGTTTTTTTTTTGGCACAAAAGTGGTCTGGAGCATTTGTTATTTCTTGGCGAGTTTTTTTCGATTTCACAGTTATATAACTTTTTGAAAAGATAATTTAGTACTGATATCGATTCATATAGCCACTTTTCGAAAAAATTAAACTTTAGAACGAAATTTTCGTAAAATCTGAAAAAAGTCATATTTTCCCCATATAAACACACTCGAAATTTTCAGTCGATTTGAGGCACTTTACATTTTTTCTGATTGAGCCAAAACTTCGTATTTCGTGTTTTTTTCGGTGAGACCGATAGTTTGAACACTTTTTTTTATTAAGGGCCACCCTAATATATATAGAAATATATTACTGCCTATTTTTGACCATATTCACAGATGAATAGTTTAAAAGATTAATCCTTTTGGATTAAGTTGAGTTCTGGGCGAACAACTACTCGAAAAAGATTAACCACTTTCTAAACAAATTTTGTGAAAATTTACCCTTTTTTCAAGTAATAGACTATTACAATTTTATTTGACGGTTCGAAGGACCAAAGTATACTTAAATAATAATATCAGTTTTACTATTTAATATCAATTCAAAGAGAAATTTTATGTATTTTTTCATAATCTACATTTCAAACATTTAAAAATTCATAAATCCACCCACCTGCAAACAGTAAAGTCTAGCTTTAAACTTACAATTTCGTTAAAAAAAACAATTCTTGGAAAAAAGTACCATCTTAAATACGCTGTCGATTCGCGACACACGAGAATATAATAATAAAAAAAATAACTAAGAACAGAATTAACAACGTTTAGGTTTTTCATTCATATGGCTTCTACTCGTACTGTGATGGTGCCATATGGTGAGTTTGTTGTGGGTACTAACTTGTAACATGTGCCACCAGCACACACATGCATGTGGTAAAACTAAAAAAAAAAAAAATCAACAACAACATACTAATTCAATTAGAATATTCACGCCCACTATCAATAAATATATCAAAATGGGAGAAATAAAGTATAAAAGTACAAAGCATAAGGAGCACACTAGACATTAAACAGTGGCATTTAAAAGAAAACTTTAAGAAAGAAAAAAATATGACTTAAATTAGAGCAAATGGTAAATATTCGAAAATAAAGGTATAGTTTAAAGTTCAATACATAGTTATGTCAAAATTGGTATCACTGGAAAGACTTAGGTTAAAACAAAAATCTTAAACAATGTTGTTGCACATGAATTTGTAATAAGAGTAAATCTTCAGTTGACCGTCTTGAAAGCTGTTGGTTTTTTGTTGAAACTGTAAACTTCGCTCAAGCCAAAATCTTATAGAAGTCATGACGTAATGTTTAGGGCAAGAAAGATGATGTTCTCTATAAGCTTTTCAGGAATGGAATTTTTTAAACTTAAAGTTGTTTTATTAAAGTTGATAGAAATTTCTTCATGTTTTAGAAAATACAATCCAAATTTCAAAAATTATTTCTAAATGCGATTTTCAAAATTTTATATCCAGTTCAATGTTGATTTCTATTTTAGTTTGTTATATTGGAAGAAGCTTAAATAGTACAACTTATGGCTCGGATTCGCATTAGTTTGGTTTCAGCAAAGGTATGCGAATTTAACTTTTCATTAGTAACTTTGGTTACTGATGAGGGTTGGTGACTCAACATGTCATGCATGCAGAATATAGATAAATTTTTATGAAAAACGGGCTAATGTTTTTTATTTTGTTTAAAGTAAAAAAATATTTGATCTAGAATTGAAATTGATGTGTGTATCCTTGTAAACTGTCTAATCATAAAAATGACCCCAATGGTACCAACTTAAATTATCGTAAGATCCTAATTGTCGTATCAATCTTGGTCTAGTTTGGTTTGTGTGTGTTTATTACACCCATTAATTAGTAGTCCAAAAGAAACCCTGTAAGACATTTCTTATACAAAGCACCCATATAAAGCTGCTTCTCGATCTTCACTTAAATCTATCAGAAAACATAAATATTGGAATTTTTAGTTTGTATATGGATATTAATAAAATGTCAATCAAAAATGGCTTCAGAAAAAAACCCACACTTAATAAAAAAAACTCGTACGTACATATATGTAAACAAACACAGCTCAGACCAACAAACACATATTTTTATTTTCACATCAATTATCTGTGTTTCTAAATTTTGTACTTTGCCGAACACAATCGATAATCTGTTCCGTTTTAGTACTTGATTGTGAACATGAGCATGTTTCTATCACGTATTGTTTTATTCGAACATACATAAACCACACAGTTTCTAGTGTAGCTATATTTTAAGTTCGTGTTCTGTTCTTCTCAAAAAAAAAAAAAAAAAAAAAAACATGAACAATGAACACATAAACCACACAAGTTCGAGTGTAGGTTTATTTTCAGTTCGTGATCGTAAAAATCCGATACACCCCGATAAAAAACGACGACAATTGTTTCAACCAAATTTATTTAGAAAATCTAAAATAATTCATTAGCATGGTTTATGTGTCTAGACCGACTACAATTTTATTACTTATTGTTTTTATACCATATACCAATATGTGGTTTGGGTATAATGACTGTGCTGCTGTTTGTAAAAACCAAAAATATTTGACCTATATATTTAACGATGTCCGTCCGTCTGTGTGTCCATGTAAAGCTTGTAATCAAACTGCAGGTCGCAAATATGAATAGATTTTGATGAAATTTAATATTTGATCTTTTATTGGCTGTTGAAATTGGTGAGAATCGGTCCATGTTCAGACCTAGCCCCCATACAAATGACCCCTATGAAATCAACATATATTGCCATAAGATCCAAATTATCATACAAATCTTAGTCAAATTGGGTTTGTATGTATATATTACTTCCATTAATCAGTAGTCTAAAAATGATCTCTATTGGACAACTCTTAGTCATAGGCCCCATATAGTGCTGCTTCCCGATCTTCACTTAAATCTCTCAAAAACGAAAATATTGCATTGATTCTTCTCAAATTTTGTTTGTATATATTTTTGCAAAATACAAGAGACTTTACCAAACATGGTCAGGATCGGTCCATTTTAGGGCCTTGTCCCCATATAGATATAGCATCCGATATGAACTTTTTCATATCTGCAGCTGAAAAAATTAATATAAATCCCACTCAAATTTGGTTTATGCTTATTTTCTATATCCAGTTAGTTGGGTCTAAGAGATAGGGTCTCTAAACGCATTGTATAGGGTATCGTATAGTCGGTCTAGACCGACTATAATTTTCTTACTTATTGTGTGTTGAGTTTAAAAAATGACCACTTAATTTAAGTCATTCTCAGTAGCAGATTTAGTTTATGAGAAGAGAGCTTTAATATATTAAAACTTGCAACCGTCTAAAATGTTAGATCAAACTTTAAGTCTATATACGTAAAGCTTTGCTAAAATTAAGCTTAAAGCTTCATGTATTTTTAGCAAAATTAAGATTTATGTCTTCGGCTTATTAAAATACAATAAAAAAGATTATTTTTTTTTATAAATAATAATTATATCACATATGACAACTCTTACGAAAACTAAGAATAGCGGAAATTAGAAGTAAAAATGCAAAAAATATTAAAAATTCAAAAATAACGATTATTTGTTTGGACAGAGTTGCATCTTCTGAAATTATTACGAAGTAAAAGCTGTATGGTCCGAAAACTGATTCTAACCACACTGCTCGTAGGCCTGACTTTAGGTGAGTGCGCTAAAGCGCTGACCAAGAAGTGCAAGTACGAGTGTATGTGAAGGTTCATGGTTCAAACTTCACGGCCGCCCTAGTAAAAAAATTTCATATAGAAACAATCTATTCAATTATAACATAACAATTATTACAATGTTCAATAAATCGCTGATGAAGGCTGAAATGCCAGAAACCGCTCCGATTAATACTTTCTTCTTCTTCTTTACCACTCACCATTGAAACAAAATTAAAATTTGCATATTAATTACAGTATTAATTGCAATAATTATTTTTTTTTTATGTAAATACTACGAACTTTCGCGTTGGGGTTTGAAAATTACCATTTAACCACTAATAATATAATTTTATAGCATCACGATAGTCTTAACCTCTTAATTTTTAATAAATCTTCAAGAATTTTGCATTTCTGACCCGAAAAAAAAATTATCCGAAGAAGTGAAATAAGGTATTGAGATCTGGATGTAGATCCAATGAATTGAACGTTACCTTGACGAAATTTATCTTTAATGTGAATTTAATTTCAACTACACCATATGCCTTTGTATATAGAAAAATAATAATTTATTTTACGAAATTATCAGTTGAGGGGCTTAAAGCACAAGGCGTTCAAGGACTAATGAGAAAAAAAATGTTAAGTTAAATTGAAATAAAAATGTTAGATGCTACCTTCAACATTACAATTAAATTAATAGAGATCTCCAGATATATATTTATCAAAAAAATAACATCTTCTACATATTCAAATACACAGAAACTACCTTTGCAGTAAGGAAAATACCATCTTCTACATATTCAAATACATAGAAGCTACCTTTGCAGTAAGGAAAGTCGTACTTATACCTCTTGTGCTTGAACTTTTTCTAAATTTCTAAATAAATGAACCTGTGCTTCAGAAGAATGTTGGTAATACATAATAAGACAACCACATAGATTAAATTTTTTAAATAAAATTTTACCAAGAAAATATACCAAAGAACCATAAATTCTTTGGTACATTTTTTAGTGGTCATAATCAGATTCCATGACATCATCAGGCTCAACTTCATCCTCACCTTGGCTTTCGATTCCTTCTCGAATTTCTTCCATTCTATCGTGATGAAGTGCTTTAAACAATTCATGGTAGATTGGTGGTAGATATAAAAGAAGATCCTTAAGGTTCTTGAATTTCTCAAATTTTATTGGTTTGATGCTGTTTTTTGGAGGAATTTGTGGGAATAACGGTATGGCGCAGCCAACATTTCGAGCTCATGTTTACTTTGGTGAAGTTTTCTTATTCATTCATAAGATTGCAAGTTTTTATCTTCAACGTCCCAATAGTCTCCAAAAATTTCATTCCATATTTTCTCAGGTACGTTCTCATTGCACCTGAATCTGAATGTATGGTTGTATGATTTAAGGTGTTTCGCCTTGTGAAGTTTCCTTTTCTATCTAATTGTTCCTTACCAGAGTTGCATTTTATTTGACGTTTATTTCTTATCCAGGAATTTTCGTTTACCACTTTCTTCCTTGCTGGTTGCCCAGAGGACTCCACCTCATCCAAATACTTGAATGACAAATACTAGAGCTTCTTCAGCTTGTTCACGTTTACCATGCACTTGATTTTTTTCAGAAATTTGCCTTGCGGGATCTACATCACTGTCATCTACAACAGTATTTACAACTGATAAATTCAGTTTCAAAAATAGATGATAAAGGGTAAAATATTACAAACTTACCAGCATTTAAAAAGTTTCAGTGAATTCGTCAATATTATTTTCTGATTCACTTATTTTTTTTTACCGATTTTACTTACCACAAATAATAGGCAATCAACAATTATTAATTTACTCGATTGGATTATTCTAATTAATTCTTTTGCAAATAAAATATTAAGAGTAATAAAGTATTTTTGAACAGGTGTTTTGACAGCAAGTGCTGCAATAATTCGCCAGATTTTAGCTTAAAACTTCTCTGAATCAACCACTCAGTCCATTTAAAAAATGAATTTTAATATTTGCTTAAAACACAAGGTGTTTAAGAGCACATATACCCCTTGTACTCTAAGCGAAACAGGTATTTTAATGAGGAGTGCAAGAATTGGTTGCCAGATTTCGCTACCGGATGAGAATTCCACATTCACCTCAGTTGCTCTGAACTCTGAATTTCACCTACTAATTCCATATGTAAACTAAATTTTAGAAAAAAAGGCACTTGAACCCCTTGTACCTTAAGCCACTCAATTGTTTTAAATAAAACCTCAATAGATTTTCAGAAAATATCAAATGTATTTCCGAAAAGATCAATTAAATTTCAGAATAAAAAAGCATTTTACTTTATAATAACGAATAGTTGATATTGTTCTTTTAGTGATTTGCAATCACAAAAAATATTTTCCTACATTTGGACTTGCTTTTTAAGCGCTGGAAAGTATACTAACAAACGGAGGACTCTTCATGGGAATAAGAAGAAAATAACTTAATTTTTGAAGTAGCTACAATAAAAAAACATCGTTTCACGCAATTAAGAAGACATGATTTCGAGAGAAACTCAAAAATACATTTTTGTATAGCCTTCTGATTATTTTTCTGAAATTCATTGATATATTCTAAAATATATTTGCTACCTTTTCAAAAACATTTGATAATTTCTGAAGATGAAATATAAAATACAATTGAAAATGCTTCAGTGCCTAGGTTGTTCATGGAAGATCACTTATTTTCAATTGGTAGTTTTTAAAACCAGGGGCTAAAAATCTATTTCACAATACAATCACAAAAACAGAGTAAGGCAAAAACGGTGTGAGGTACGATTGTATTGGTGAAAAGATTAGGAAGTGTTTCGAGATAAAATTAAGGCACGATTTCATTAGGGAGTGTTTAGAGATAAAATGAGGGAGCGAATAGCGTTATAAAAACGTTTTGAAAAATGAAAAATCAGAAATCAAAAATGAAAAATGAAAATTGAAAAATGAAAAACGAAAAATAAAAAATGAAAAACGAAAAATAAAAAATGAAAAACGAAAAATTAAAAACTAAAAATTTACCAGTGATAACTAATAAATAAAAACTACTATAGCCCAGCACTCGAAATTCGAGTGCAAATTCCAGGAAATGTTATTTTTTTTCAATGTTTTAAAAAAATTTATGAATATTTAAATGAGCGTACAGGTATACTTATCAGTTTTAGCAATTCATAATTCAACACAGGGCGTATGATATAAAATTTAAATCATTCGCATTAACAGGGTTTAACGAATTATTAGAAATATTTTATTTTATTTTTAACACAGATAAAACATAAATTTTATCACTCTCAGCTTCTCCTCCATATGAACTATAACTATACCAATTTTCGCACTCCTCCGTGCCCGCATAATGCTTGAAAAGGGAGCTAAAAATTTACCTTCTCATCTTACTACATAGATAAATATTTTTATGTTAACAGAGCCCCTACAGTTGTTTGCTATAAATGATATATAGATGACGCTTTCTCTTTGATTTTAAAAATCTTTAATTACTAGATGTTTACACATCTCCCCTGCGATCGGACTAACATGATTATTAAATCATATAAGCTTTAAAAATTTAATTTTTTTCTTTTAATTTGATTTATATCAATAGACATCTTGCAAGCCATGAAAATATTTTTCTATTGCTGGTTAAAAATTTCATTTTAAATTTATTGTAAATCATCATTTATTTCGTTGAATTGAATGTAATCATTTTTAAGTTAATAACTTTGGGTAACCTTCCCGCTTTTAAGATTATTTCAAACAAGCCCTAGTTACAATTATAACTATCTCATAACATGCATTATCATGAGAACTTTAATGTTGTTGTTTTTTTTAATCTACGATTAAAATTGACATTTGTCTTTGAGTGTTACTTGAGATTGTGAAAAATTATAAACTTGATTTTTAGTTTAAATTAAAAGACAAAAAAAAAATCCTACATACATAAATTTCTGTTAATATTTGCCAATGTCACACCCGTACTTTTCAAGTCAACTTTAACAAATACTACTCATACTCATGCTACAAACATCATTTTGCAATTGCATGTCACATTAACGTCTTAACAGGCATGCTGAACAAAACAACGTACATGCATATGTACGAGTATGTTACCAACTTACAACAAAAAAAAAACCTAAATATATAGAAAACGCTTACCGACAAAATTTTGTAGCAAAAATAAACGTTAAAAACTTAAACAAAGTTAGTTTAATGGTTGACTATTTGGTTGGTTGCCACAAGCAAACGCAACACAGCACTAGCAAACAGCACAATGCCTCCTCACTCAACTCCTGAACATGTAATATGGCATGATAATACATCAGGTTAGCAAAGCAGCAAGCATGGCATGCAACAATAATATCAAAACACTAGCAAACACTTTCGCAATATGCCCTCAAGTTAGATTTTCATTTTATATCTATAAAAATATAAATAAAAACTAAGCGTTTGAAACAACTAACTGTCAGATGTTAGAAAAAAAAAAATTACATATAGAGATAGATGGATGGATGGATGGATGAATGAATGGATGGGTGGCGGGTTTGTTTGGTTTAACGGACAGACGGATGTATACATCAAAAACTGACTACTTCTAATTAATAACGAATACAAAAATTTTAAAATATTGAATAATTCACATAAAAATAAATAAATATGCGTTTGAAAAACAACAAATTTAATCAGAATAAAATAAATATGTAATTTAATATTAACACTGTGGAGCCTACAGCTGCAAAACAGTGCTTTCAGTGTAAAGCAAACTGTAAAAAATTTTAAAAATGATTTTAGACTAAAAAAAGATAGAGTTTTAAATTGAGCTATGCCGAATCTTTGATACCCTTCATCTGGATTTTAATTTTATAGCAATATCTGCAATTAATGCACTATTCATAACAAAATGTTGGAAAAAGTGAACAATTTTATAGACTTAAT
Source organism: Cordilura impudica (assembly GCA_963682025.1). Lineage (NCBI taxonomy): Eukaryota > Metazoa > Arthropoda > Insecta > Diptera > Scathophagidae > Cordilura > Cordilura impudica. Next base: position 28,847,881 of record OY821521.1, on the reverse strand, counting down.
ACAAAATTATTTTAACACTGAGATTTTAGCATTGTTCTACAGGTGTCTGTGTATTTTAGGTCATATCTTGGCACAGCGATGCCCGATTTACCCCATTTTCAATAGCAATATCGTCGAAGTAATGATAAACAATATTCTCCTAACCTTTTTCAGGTAAATGATTTGTTTTGTGAATAAGCGTGATTTTAACAGGCAGACAAACAGACTTCAGGGAAAACGGACAGATGGACTGATGAGCAGACGGATAGACGGACAGATGTATATTAGGGTGACAGCCATTTTTTTTTTTGAATATGAAGACATGCGGGTCAGCTTATCTGACACTGGATCTAAAACTTTAGTGCTCAAAATTTGAGGCAAATCGGACAATGCTTTCTGGACTCGCATTGAGTTCAAAGTTCAAATATGAATTTATATGCAAAAATTATCACAAAAAATCGTTTTTCACAAAAGTTTTGATATTAATAATTGCGTTTCAATTAAACTAGTTTGTAAACCATAATCTTGAGCAAATTATCTTTCTAATAAAACAACAAAATTTATAATCGGTTAAAAACATCCAAGTTATATCAAGTTCCCCAGGCAATAAATGCGCCGCAGACCACTTGATTAAGAAAATCGAGCTCACATTTTCAAAGACATTGACATAGTCTACAACAATGACATTTTTGCATTCCCCTGATCCCAAAATGATCTTATGTAAAGTATTTTGCATCTCGTATATCGTTACGCTGTTCTAAATTAGCACTATTTCAAAATCTCCAATTTTACTTTTTCAAAAATTTTGTTCAAAAATTTTACCGAAATTAATAAATTAGACTTTAAGGTCTTATTAACAAAATATGTGTGATTAAAAGAGCTAAATATTGTAGGTATCTTGTTCTCAATTTGGCGAGGGCAGCGTTTTAATTTCAGCGGATTTTAAGAAAATATTGATTTTTCATACTTTTTTAACTTTAAGGCTACATCTTTTTGATGTTTTAATATTTCAAATATCTTTTGTCAAAAAATTATACTGATTAATATAAGTTCTCAATCTTGTAAATAAAGATTAAATTGAAGCACTATAAATTGTCCCCATTTAATTTCAAAAGTCAAATTTAAGGATATTTACATTTTATTAAGACAAAATATCGAAATAGTATATATGTCTTTGTGGAAGGATGTCGATAAAAGTTGTTGATAATATTTAAGTGATTCTATAAAATAATATTCTGGAATTATTTTCCAAGCAATTCTCTGTTTTATAAATTATCCCGTATGGGCCACAATTTTACTACGAAAACAGCACAGGTCAAATATTTTTTGGAAATAAATTTTCAGAACCAATCTGTGTGAATTTTTAATTTTTGATTTTTAATTTTTAATTTTTAACTTTTAATTTTTAATTTTTAATTTTTAATTTTTAATTTTTAATTTTTAATTTTTAATTCTTAATTTTTAATTTTTAATTTTTAATTTTTAATTTTTAATTTTTAATTTTTAATTTTTAATTTTTAATTTTTAATTTTTAATTTTTAATTTTTAATTTTTAATTTTTAATTTTTAATTTTTAATTTAATTTTTAATTTTTAATTTTTAATTTTTAATTTTTAATTTTTAATTTTTAATTTTTAATTTTTAATTTTTAATTTTTAATTTTTAATTTTTAATTTTTAATTTTTAATTTTTAATTTTTAATTTTTAATTTTTAATTTTTAATTTTTAATTTTTAATTTTTAATTCTTAATTTTTAATTTTTAATTTTTAATTTTTAATTTTTAATTTTTAATTTTTAATTTTTTATTTTTAATTTTTAATTTTTAATTTTTAATTCTTAATTTTTAATTTTTAATTTTTAATTTTTAATTTTTAATTTTTAATTCTTAATTTTTAATTTTTAATTTTTAATTTTTAATTTTTAATTTTTAATTTTTAATGTTTAATTTTTATTTTTAATGTTTAATTTTTAATTTTTAATTTTTAATGTTTAATTTTTAATTTTTAATTTTTAATTTTTAATTTTTAATTTTTAATTTTTAATTTTTAATTTTTAATTTTTAATTTTTAATTTTTAATTTTTAATTTTTAATTTTTAATTTTTAATTTTTAATTTTTAATTTTTAATTTTTAATTTTTAATTTTTAATTTTTAATTTTTAATTTTTAATTTTTAATTTTTAATTTTTAATTTTTAATTTTTAATTTTTAATTTTTAATTTTTAATTTTTAATTTTTAATTTTTAATTTTTAATTTTTAATTTTTAATTTTTAATTTTTAATTTTTAATTTTTAATTTTTAATTTTTAATTTTTAATTTTTAATTTTTAATTTTTAATTTTTAATTTTTAATTTTTAATTTTTAATTTTTAATTTTTAATTTTTAATTTTTAATTTTTAATTTTTAATTTTTAATTTTTAATTTTTAATTTTTAATTTTTAATTTTTAATTTTTAATTTTTAATTTTTAATTTTTAATTTTTAATTTTTAATTTTTAATTTTTAATTTTTAATTTTTAATTTTTAATTTTTAATTTTTAATTTTTAATTTTTAATTTTTAATTTTTAATTTTTAATTTTTAATTTTTAATTTTTAATTTTTAATTTTTAATTTTTAATTTTTAATTTTTAATTTTTAATTTTTAATTTTTAATTTTTAATTTTTAATTTTTAATTTTTAATTTTTAATTTTTAATTTTTAATTTTTAATTTTTAATTTTTAATTTTTAATTTTTAATTTTTAATTTTTAATTTTTAATTTTTAATTTTTAATTTTTAATTTTTAATTTTTAATTTTTAATTTTTAATTTTTAATTTTTAATTTTTAATTTTTAATTTTTAATTTTTAATTTTTAATTTTTAATTTTTAATTTTTAATTTTTAATTTTTAATTTTTAATTTTTAATTTTTAATTTTTAATTTTTAATTTTTAATTTTTAATTTTTAATTTTTAATTTTTAATTTTTAATTTTTAATTTTTAATTTTTAATTTTTAATTTTTAATTTTTAATTTTTAATTTTTAATTTTTAATTTTTAATTTTTAATTTTTAATTTTTAATTTTTAATTTTTAATTTTTAATTTTTAATTTTTAATTTTTAATTTTTAATTTTTAATTTTTAATTTTTAATTTTTAATTTTTAATTTTTAATTTTTAATTTTTAATTTTTAATTTTTAATTTTTAATTTTTAATTTTTAATTTTTAATTTTTAATTTTTAATTTTTAATTTTTAATTTTTAATTTTTAATTTTTAATTTTTAATTTTTAATTTTTAATTTTTAATTTTTAATTTTTAATTTTTAATTTTTAATTTTTAATTTTTAATTTTTAATTTTTAATTTTTAATTTTTAATTTTTAATTTTTAATTTTTAATTTTTAATTTTTAATTTTTAATTTTTAATTTTTAATTTTTAATTTTTAATTTTTAATTTTTAATTTTTAATTTTTAATTTTTAATTTTTAATTTTTAATTTTTAATTTTTAATTTTTAATTTTTAATTTTTAATTTTTAATTTTTAATTTTTAATTTTTAATTTTTAATTTTTAATTTTTAATTTTTAATTTTTAATTTTTAATTTTTAATTTTTAATTTTTAATTTTTAATTTTTAATTTTTAATTTTTAATTTTTAATTTTTAATTTTTAATTTTTAATTTTTAATTTTTAATTTTTAATTTTTAATTTTTAATTTTTAATTTTTAATTTTTAATTTTTAATTTTTAATTTTTAATTTTTAATTTTTAATTTTTAATTTTTAATTTTTAATTTTTAATTTTTAATTTTTAATTTTTAATTTTTAATTTTTAATTTTTAATTTTTAATTTTTAATTTTTAATTTTTAATTTTTAATTTTTAATTTTTAATTTTTAATTTTTAATTTTTAATTTTTAATTTTTAATTTTTAATTTTTAATTTTTAATTTTTAATTTTTAATTTTTAATTTTTAATTTTTAATTTTTAATTTTTAATTTTTAATTTTTAATTTTTAATTTTTAATTTTTAATTTTTAATTTTTAATTTTTAATTTTTAATTTTTAATTTTTAATTTTTAATTTTTAATTTTTAATTTTTAATTTTTAATTTTTAATTTTTAATTTTTAATTTTTAATTTTTAATTTTTAATTTTTAATTTTTAATTTTTAATTTTTAATTTTTAATTTTTAATTTTTAATTTTTAATTTTTAATTTTTAATTTTTAATTTTTAATTTTTAATTTTTAATTTTTAATTTTTAATTTTTAATTTTTAATTTTTAATTTTTAATTTTTAATTTTTAATTTTTAATTTTTAATTTTTAATTTTTAATTTTTAATTTTTAATTTTTAATTTTTAATTTTTAATTTTTAATTTTTAATTTTTAATTTTTAATTTTTAATTTTTAATTTTTAATTTTTAATTTTTAATTTTTAATTTTTAATTTTTAATTTTTAATTTTTAATTTTTAATTTTTAATTTTTAATTTTTAATTTTTAATTTTTAATTTTTAATTTTTAATTTTTAATTTTTAATTTTTAATTTTTAATTTTTAATTTTTAATTTTTAATTGTTAATTTTTAATTTGTAATTTTCTTTACAAAAACTTGCACTTATTCCAAATTTGATGTTAACAAAATTAATGATCATTTCCCTCATCAGGTCAAATGGGTTCAGTGATAACTTTACAAATAAATGTCTTATATACATATATATTTGATCAAGAATAATGCAATCACTTAAAAATATAATTGATTTGTTAAAATTTGAAATCTGGACAATTTATTTTTATACTTGCTTCAAATGTTCAATGTCTACTTGACCCTGTTGACCATGTAGTATTTTTCAGAGTTCAGAAAAAAACACACACTGAATAAAAAACTCGTACATATATGTAAACAAACATAACTTAGACCAACACACACATATTTTTATTTTCATATCAATTATGTTTGTTTTTAAATTTTCTTCGGTGCCCAACACAACCACGACTGTGTTCGTTTTAATATTTCGTTATTTACACGAACATTTTTCTATCACGTACTTTTTTTTTCAATCACACATAAAGCACACATTTTTGAGTGTTGCTTTATTTGAAGTTGATGTTCTGGTACGTGTAGTGAAAAAAAAACACAGAACATGTAAAATAAACAGGTTCGAGTTCAGTTATATTTTAAGTCGTGTTGTGGCTCGTGTAGTAAGAAAAAACACAACATGTACAATAAACAGGTTCGAGTTCAGTTATATTTTAAACACGACTTAAAATATAACTGAACTCGAACCTGTTTACTGTACATGTTCTGTTGTTTCTTACTACACGAGCCACAACACGACTTAAAATATAACTGAACTCGAACCTGTTTATTTTACATGTTCTGTGTTTTTTTTCACTACACGTACCAGAACATCAACTTCAAATAAAGCAACACTCAAAAATGTGTGCTTTATGTGTGATTGAAGCAAAAAGTATGTGATACAAAAATGTTCGTGTAAATAACGAAATATTAAAACGAACACAGTCATGGTTGTGTTGGGTACCGTAGAAAATTTTGAAACGCACATAATTGATATGAAAATAAAGATATGTGTTGGCTGCTTTTGAACAGAACATTGTGTGTTTCGTGTGTGTATTTTCTGAACCTTGGTATTTTTACAACTATTTGAACAGGTTACAGTCAGACCAGGAGTTAAATTCGAAAGAAAAAAAAACTCAAATAGAATCTCACTCCACCCGACACCTAAAGATGAGCTCACCTTAAATTGGAGAGTGAATTGCATAAATATTATGAATGGTATGATAAAATTCATCCGAATCGGAAGGAAAACAAGTCCTTATGTTCTGAAATGACGAAATATTAGGAAAACCTCATTTCATTATTGAAAAAACCTTAAATACCCTCTCACTGGGAAATAGTGTTAAAAGAAACTGCATAAATGACAATAGTCTGAACTGTTCTTAAATGTAAAAACAGAATAAAACTTGTTAAATATGTGGCGGCAAAACATTATTCATGGTCATAATTTTAATTTTATTCACAAATCATGTTTTATTATTTATATACTTTTAGTACGGACGACTACTAGAGTTTTTCGAAATATATTTATTTCTCTTGACTACAGATCAGCAGCTGAAAAACTCAAAATAAAAAAACTATTAAAAAACACGACAGCGTATAAAATCAAAAAAAAAAAAACTTGCATGTAATGTTTTGTATTTTTATTTATTTTTTTTTTTGTAAATAAATTAATGCAAAACATTCGTCATTTTGTCAGTTAGTTTGTCAGTTATGACTAAATGCTCTTATAAATTTGCTTAAACAGTTTTTACTTGTTGTTTTTTTTTATATTTTTTTTACGTTGCTCACAAAACTGTTAGTAATTAGTTCATATTTACATAGATATAAAGATAAAGAATCTTGAATCCCCCTGCAAACAAAAAATTAAAAATAAGAATAACAAAGTAATCGAATATTTAAAAGCAACACAAATTTAATTATGCTAATTTATATTCATTGTAATTTTTGTGGTTCAAAATCGTGCTCATATTATTTTTAAGAGTGTGTATTACGGTAGATTAAAGAAAAGTAAAGTTAGAATCGGTTCGACTGATCGATAAACCACACATAATTTTTTTATGTATCTTCTTCACTCTTTTTTTCTATATAAATTGAAAAGCTGATCCAGAATCTGTTGAGCACTGGTGATAGAAGTTAAATAGTTCCTTATTAATGTAGTTGTACTTAAAAAATATATATTTTATGTTGCTGGCAAAGATTTACACATTCTTACACATTCCTAACGTCATCTATCTTAGTACTTGTTTTTTGACAAGGAACGGTTCTCGAAAATACTCCTACGAACTGTATATAATTGTTAAATTTTCTCAGATATTGTTTTATAACTAATTCCTGAACTGGTTCTATAGAAATTTCAAAACCAGTTCTTCATGGCTCGGTTTTGTACAACGTGCACCCGCTGCCTTCGAACAGAAAAATCATTTAGGAGTTATATATTGTCGTTGTTGCTTGTCGTCCCCATTGCAAATGTTCTGATCTTTAATTGTTTATTGCACTTGTTAAAATTTTTTTTTGTTTGTTGTTGTTCTGCTTCCATTCAGTTGTAATTGTTTGTTATGTTATGCTGGTCTTAACTACTAAATACTTAACAAGTGAGTGTATTTTTCAATAGTACTAGATATTTTTTTGTTACTAATTCTTATTAAAATTTATTAAATCATCATGACTTTGCAGCTTTCAATGCTTGTTCTTAATAAGAAATTAAAAATATATAAAAAAGTTAAAATCAATCTAAGACATTTTTGTGATACCCTATGCCCTGAGTTTTGATTTGGGGTCTAAGATTAAATACTGGATGAGAGTTGTTTATGAACATCGAATATATCGTTAGCTGAAATTCAAAACTATGTAACTAACAAAAAATCAAAATCGGAATTTGAACTGATTACGATGCATTTCATCAAAAGCCATGTCCGCACAAATTTTTACACTCATGTAACTAATAATTACAATATGCTTTTCAAGCAAGGTACTTTTTTAAGATAGGGAACTTTTTCAAAAAAAGATACTTTTCAGGAAATGCTGGATTTTATAGAAAAGTTAACTTGTCCAGAAAAGCTACTTACTTAATAAAATGTACGTTTTTAATAAAAGGAAACTTTTAATAAATGGCACTTTTTTCCTAAAAGGTACTTTTTTTGATAAAAGTTACTTTTTGTTAACAAAAGATACTTTTTTAACAAAAGATACTTTTTTAATGAAAGATACTTTAAAAAAAAAGAAAACAATTTTTTAATGTACCTTTAATAAAATGTACTTTTCAAGAAAAGCTACTTTGTAAATTAGGGGTACTTTTTGAATATAAGATAATTTTTACATAAAAAGAGCTTTTTTAATAAAAGGTACTTTTTTTTAAAAAAGGTACTTTTTCAATAAATGGTACTTTTCTAATAGAAAGCAATTTTTTTAGTGTAAAAGGTACTTGTTTAATAAAAGGCAATTTTTTAATAAAAGGTAATTTTTAATAGAAGGTAATTTTTTAACAAAAAAGTACTTTTTTAATAAAATTTACCTTTTTAATAAATGACATTTTCTTTTATAAAAAACATCTATTTAATGTACCTTTTATAAAATGTACTTTGTTTATTAAAAGTTCCTTATTTCAAATAAAAGGTACCTTTAAAGAAAATTTAGTTATGAATAAAAGATGCTTTCTAACAAAATGTACTTTTAAAGAAAAGTACTTTTTAAGAAAAGGTACTTTTTAAGAAAAGGTACTTTTTAAGAAAAGGTAATTTATTTTATTTTTTTAAGAAAAATTAAATTTTAAAAAAGATACCTTTCAAGAGGTGGAACTCTTTAAGGAAATGTACTTTTTAAGAAAAGGTACTTTTTAACAAATTTATTTCTTAATAAAAGTTATTTTTTGAGAAAAGGTACTTTCTAAGAGATGGAATTTTTAAAAAGAGGTGCTTTTGTACTTTTTTAGCAAGATATACTTTTAAGGAATAGGTAGTAAAGATGCTTTTTAAGAAAAGGAAATTTTTAAGGAAAGGTACTATTCAAGAAAAGGTACTTTTTAAGAAAAAGTACTTTTTAAGGAAAGGCACTCTTTTAAGAAAAAACACTTTTTAAGAAAATTTACTTTTTAAGTAAAGATACTTATTTAATAAGAATTACTTTCTTAATAAAGGGACTTTTTTAATAAAAGCAACTTTTTTACCAAAAGCTACTTTTTTATTAAAAGGTATTTTTTTTAATAAAAGGTACTTTTTTAATAAAAGGTAATTTTTAATAAATAGAAATTTTTTAATGTACCTTTAATAAAATTAATTTTTAAGAAAAGCTACTTTCTAAATAAGAGGTACATTTTTAATGAAAGGTAATAATTAAATAAAAAGTACTTTTTAAGTAAGAGATACTTTTTTAATTAAAGCTAATTTTTTAATTAATTTAAAAAGTAATTTTTTAATAAAAGTGACTTTTAATGTACCTTAAATAAATGTACTTTTGTTTAATAAGAGTCCCTTTTCTTTAAAAGGTTTAAAATAGGAGGTAACTTTTAAGAAGAGGTACTTTTTAATAAAAGCTATTTTTTTAGGAAAAGGTAATATATAAAAAACGATAATTTTAAGAGGTGGAACTCTTTAAGGAAACGTACTTTTTAAGAAAAATATTTATAATAAAAGTTATTTCTTAAATAAATTTACTGTTTGAGATAAGGTACTTCTTAGGAGATAAATCTTTTTAATGAGAGGTACTTTTTAGTATAATGCATTTTTTTAAAAAGAGGCTATTAAGGAATAGGTACCTTTTAAGTAAAGAAAAGGAACTTGTTAAGAAAAGGAACTTTTTAAGGAAAGGTACTTTTCAAGAAATGGTACTTTGTAAGAAAAGGTACTTTTCAAGCAAAGATACTTTTCTAATAACAGGTACTTTCTTAATAAAAGGACTTTTTTAATAAAAGCTACTTTTTTTAATAAATGGTAATTTTTTAATAAAAGCTACTTTTTTAATAAAGGGTAATTTTTTAATATAAGGTACATTTTGATAAAATTAACTTTTTTAACAGAAGGTAGTTTTTTATAGAAAAGATAACTTTTCAATAAAAGCTACTTTTTAATAAAAGCTATTTTTTAATAAAAGGTAATTTTTTAATAAAAGGTAATTTCTTAATAAAAAGAAATTTTTTAATAAAAGGTACTTCTTTAATAAAAGGTACTTTTTTAGTACAAAACAATTTTATAATGTACCTTTAATAAAATTTAATTTTTAAAAAAAGCTACCTTTTTAATAAAAGCTACTTTTTTATAAAAGCTGTTTTTTTAATAAAATCTACTTTTTTAATAAAAGCTTGTTTTTTAATAAAAGGTGCTTTTGTAATAGAAGGTGCTTTTAAATAAAAGGTAAATTTTTACAAAAAGCATTTTTTAATGTACCTTTAATAAAATTTACTTTCCAAGAAAATCTACTTTCTAAATAAGAGGAACTTTGTTTTAATAAAAGGTAATTTTTTAATAAAAAGCAGTTTTTAAATAAAAAATTATTTTTTAATTAAAGATAATTTTCTAATTAATTAAAAAGTACTTTTTTAATGAAAGGTACTTTTTTATTGAAAGGTAATTTTTTAATGTACCTTTATTAAGTATACTTTTGTTTAATAAAAGTTACTTTTCTATAAAATGTATTTTAAGTAAGAGGTACCTGTTAATAAAAGGTTCTTTTTAATAAAAGTTTTTTTTTTTGAGAAATGGTACTTTTCGCGAAAAGATAAATTTTAACAAAAGTTATTTTTTTTTAAGAAAAGGTAATTTTTTACAAAAGATACTTTTTAAGAGGTGGAACTATTTAAGGAAATGTACTTTTTAGGAAAGGGTACTTTTAATAAAATTTATTTCTTAAATAAAATTACTGTTTGAGAAAATGTACTTTTTACGAGATGAATCTTTTAAAGGAGAGGTACTTTTTCTTAAAATAAAGTTTTTGTATAAAAGGTAATTTCTTAATAAAAAGAAATTTTTAATGTACCTTTAATAAAATTAATTTTTAAGAAAAGCTACTTTCTAAATAAGAAGTACTTTTATTTAATAAAAGGTAATATTAAAAAAAGTGCTTTTAAATAAAAGACACTTTTTTAACTAAAGGTAATTTTCTAATTAATTAAAAAAGTACTTTTTTAATAAAAGGTACTTTTAATGTAACTTTAGTTAATGTATTTTTGTTTAATAAAAGTTACTTTTCTATAAAAGGTATTTAAACAAGAGGTACCTTTTAAGAAAATGTACTTTTTAATAAAAGTTATTTTTTAAGAAAAGGAAATTTTTACCAAACGATACTTTTTAAGAGGTGGAACTCCTTAAGCAAAAGTACTTTTTAAGAAAATGTACTAAGTTGTTTCTTAAATAAAGTTACTGTTTGAGAAAAGGTGCTTCTTACGAGATGGATCTTTCTAAGGAGAGGTACTTTTTAGGAAAATAAATTTTTTTTGGGAAGAGGTGCTTTTAAAGAATATGTACTTTTTAGGTAAAGATACTTTTATTAAACAAAAGTACATTTTATTAAAGATACTTTTTAAGAAATAACACTATTTAAGGAAAGTTAATTTTTTAGATACTTTTTTAATAAGAGGTACATTTTAATAAAATGACTTTTTACTTACTTTTAAGAAAGGGTACTCTTTGAGAAAAGGCACTTTTTAAGAAATTTTATGTTATGGAAAAGTTACGTATTAAGAAAATATACTTTTTGAAGAAAAGGTACCTTTAAAGGAAAGTCAATTTTTAAGAAAAATTATTCTGTAAGAAAATTTTTGAGAATAGGTACTTTTAGAGAAAAAGTACTTTTTGAGAAAATGTACTTTGTAAATTTCAATTTTACGTTTGTAAAAATATACTTTTTTTATATTTAAATATACTTTTGAGAAAATGTACCCTTTTCAGAAAATGCACTTTTAGAAATGGTACTTTTTTAAGAAATGTACCTTTTAAAAAAAATTTTTTTTATGTTATCATTACTTTCACATACAACTTACCCTAAAACAATTATTATGTGTATTATTTAAAATCATTGTGCATTTTAAATCATGTTAGATTAAGATTAACTAACTTTCTATTCTTTGTAATATAAACTTAATATTTTGAAACCAATAAAATTTAATTCATGGCAATAGAATAAAGTTGAAAAATTTTTAAACATGTTTCTGGGTATTTAAAAATCAGCTAGAATAATTAGCTTTTAAACGAGTATAAACAGAGAATTTAAGAAAATTTGTTTACATAAATATGGAATTTTTCAATCATTAAATAATTTGATATTATAATCATACATATATCACGGTTTTATTCAAATAACTACAAACTCTGTATTGATCTGTACCATAAAAACTTTATTTCTCGCTTTATATATTTCAAACTGTCAGCAACATTTGGGGGTGCTGTTATGAAAATTATTAGTTTCACCACAGTTAACGTCTATGGCGACGTATGCAGTCGGTATGCATGGCTTTTGGCCAAACCATTTATTAAGGAAACAATTACTACTGGAAATTCGCACAGTGTGTGTGTTATTGCGAAAGTAGAAAAAATTTAGCGAAATAAAGAGCAACAAGTGATCCTAATTGAATAATTACAATGTTTGGAACATACAAATAATATACTCAAAGCTCACACTTCATCAACGCCATTGCCAGCATCCTTAACAACATCATATGTTTTTTTTTATCATACAACAAGAGAACTTAGGATATTTTTTTTTTTTTATTATTTTCATTATATTTAAGTTGAGCTAAATGAAGGCAGCGTGTGAACATTTCAACAAGTTTCAAATGAACCCTGGCAAATGTGGCTTTTGAAAAAATTTCTTGTTTTTTGCAAACATCCTTAAACTCTGGCAAAATGATATTTAAAAAAAAAACCATGATTAAACTGCGTGTTTATGAGCTTTTATCGGTATATTTTGATCTTAATGTTTGTATGCTTCATTATGTGATGATGATGATGAAAATCCCGACTGACTGACCGAAACTGTAAAGAATTTTCTGACTTTTCAATATAATTTTTTTCTTTATGGTTAAACATGTTTAAGATGAACTGTTAAAACGGCGCTTCATTGCATAGGAACTAAAACATAAAAATAAAATATTGAAAAATGTTTTTAAATTCTGTCTGTTAAAGCGTTCTTTATACATAACAGACGCATCGCCCACGGTGTACACCCTCAAAAAAAAAAAAAAAAAAAAAAAACGTGTGTTTGTTCTTTAAATTTCAGGAAAAAAAAGGGAACAAAAAAGTGTTTGTTAAAATAATCAAATGCAACTAAAGGTAACCAAAAAAGTGAAAATAAAGCAAAAAATATTTGTTTAAAATTATTGTCTGAAAATATTTTGAACATAATCCGTTTTAATTTTTATTTTCAAATCAAATTTAATAAAAAAAAATTTTTATTCCAATTTTGGGTTTTTATGGTTCCAATTTTAGATCCTCTGTATTGAAATTAAAAAAATATATTTAATGCTCAGGGTCCATTCCCTGTTAAAGAAGTAAATAAATAAATTCGAGAAATTAGTAAAAATATATTTATTTCTCAACATAGTCTCCATTAAGCTCAATACTTTCTCCAGCGATATTCAACTGCTACAATGCCCTGTTTATAAGAGGAACCGTCCAGATCTTTAAAATACCCATCACATTTTTATAGTGCATACCACTCGATATTTAGGCTCAAATTATTTTGAGCAGATGTTTGTAAGTAGCTTTTATTATACTGATCGATCCAGAATCACTTTCTAAATGAATTTAGAGATGTCCGTCCGTCTGTCTATATATATTTACATTTTGATGACATTTTTTATATAAGCTTCTGTCGGCCATAGGATGATTACTATTAAAATTAATGAAAGTCGACCAATATTCATACAAGTGATCCTTATGAGATCGACTTAAATTGCCCTATGATCCAGATTATCATATAGTTCTCCGCCCAATTTGCTGGATATATGTTAAATACACCCATTAATCAGTAGTCCAGAAATAAACCTTTAACGACCATTTTTAGTCATAGTCCACATTAGGGTGGCCCTTAATAAAAAAAGTGTTCAAACTCTCGGTCGAACCCCCTAGAGATATGCGAATATCAAAAAAAAGTGAGAAATACAAAGTTTTGGACCAATCAAAAAACATTTAGATGTGGCTCAACGCGATTCAAAATTTCAAGTGTGTTTATGTGGGGAAAATATGACTTTTTTTCAGATTTGAGGAAAATTTCGTTCTATAGTTTAATATTTCTGACAAGTTGTTATATAATTCGGGATCAGTATTAAATTATATTTCCAAAAAGCTATAAAACTTCAAAATCGCATAAAAACTCGCCAAGAAATAGCAAATGCCCCAGACCACTTTTGTGCCAAAAAAAAAACTAGGTCATGAAATTTGATGGCAAATTTTTCAACTTTGAGAAATTGATTAAAGCCAAAATTTTTTTTTGGTCCCTATTCTTATACTCAGATATGAAGTATTGTTTTATAACCACGTTGTTAACCTATTGCGTATTGAGACCGAAAATGGGAAATTTTTTTGATAAAATTTTGAAAACTCCTTTTTTAAGTTTTAAAAAATTTTATTAAACAAAATTTAAAAAAATTAATCTGGCATTTTAAGGTTTTATTAAATACATGTTACAGATTAACTCTGTGAATTTTTAAGTAAATCCCTGTGTCAGAATTTTTTTGACAAGGACTTTTTTTTCGGATTTCGAGAAAAATGTGATTTTTGTAAAATATCCTGTAAATGTACGCTTTCTTAATACTTTGTATCAAAAATTCATCACTTTTCTACTTTTGAATGTAATATCTTATCTCAGTAGCCTAGGGTTTCGGAGAAAAATAATATGACACCATTAACCCTTTTGGAATTAGGATCACATATGACCCCAATCTAATAAAAGACATTTTATTTAAAAAAAATTCAAATATTTTGTAAGTGCTGTCGAATTTTTATATGCGATGTTTAAAATAAAATAACCAAATGTGTATAACTTCCTTTCCTAAAATTTGTGATACATCCGAGAACGTTAACCCATTATTTGCCAAGGCCTGCTTTGGATTTTAAGATATTTGAAATAAAAAAAACTGAAAACGAGTTTTTCTATTAAACTCGATGAAATCAAAAATACGGTTAATTTTTCTTATTTATCTCTTTAGTGCTCCTGGGATCAAAATAATCCATTGTGATATATCTTAAAATATTTGTTAATACTAGCAGATTCCAGCACTCGAAATTCGGGTGCAAATTCTAGGAAATTTTATTTTTTCATTTAATAAAGACCCTAAAGTTATGCTTCACAAATCAACTCATTTTAAATGAAGAAAAAAAACTCAACATATTAACACAAACACATTAACAAATTTAATAAACACACACATAGCATTGTATAATATTATGCATGTGTTAGTAGCAACTTTAAACGATCATAACTCCAAAAAAATATTCCAGACCATGAAAATCTGTAAGTCTGTGTAACAGCTAGGAAGAAATACCTTTCAAATGATAAATTTTTGGTCAAAATCGGGGTAAAACTGTGAAACTAACATCGGTCACAAAAAATCGCCTTGCCTATTAATATTATAGATTTATCTTTTTTATTTGAGAAATCGCACTTTGTATTTCTCAGTTTTTTTTCTATTCGCATATTTCTAGGGGGTGCGACCGAGAGTTTGAAAACTTTTTTTTATTATGGGCCACCCTAGTGTGTATGTATTTTTTTAATGTATGAATCCTAGTTTTTCATATAAAGAAAAAATATTGATACAAAATATTTGATATTTTGGTATTTGATTTTAAAAAACCGAAATTCATTTGGTGTTGTAAAAACTAGACGAACTAAATGAAAATTTGAGAATATTCCAGACTCTCACAGAATCCTGAAAAGATGCTTGAATATTTAAAATCATTATTAGACTCAAATGGAAGCCCAACCTAGGTAGATTTGAAAACCGTAACATTTTTTAGCACATTCAGGTTGTCCAAAATGAAAATCTATAAGCCATAATATCTCGAAAACTAAGGGTACTTTTTTAGATTTAAATGCAGCGTGACAAAATTATAAAGAGGAGGCCCTTTCGGCTATTTTATAGTGTTATCAATTGACGCAAAAGCTCGCCTTCGTAAATGTAAAACATTTTCATACGCTCAATTGGAATATGCTCACGTTGCTCCATTTGGGGCACACGCGATCCTCATTTTATATACAGCCTTTTCAAATTCCCGTCAATATGAAATTAAATGAAATTTTGAAATGCCTATTATATCTTCTGGTTTTTATAACAAGCACTGTTGCTATGAAGATGCTCGTTTTTCGGTCCGCGTGGCTCATTTTTGGCGAAAATGATGCATTAACATCCTGAGCAGATTGCTATTTAAAATCATCAAAATCAGAATAGGTCCTGAGATTTCAATGAAAGTGTAAAGAAAAACTTTTGAAAAAATTATATTTATCCTATGTTGTTCTTGTTATTGTTGTTAATAAAAATAATACTCGGGATTTATTTTCTGAAATTAAACGTGGGGTTATAAAATCCTGATGAAGAAAATATTTATAGATTTTCATAAAGAGTCAATTTGAGATCAAATTTAAAAATTAAAAATTAAAAATTAAAAATTAAAAATTAAAAATTAAAAATTAAAAATTAAAAATTAAAAATTAGAAATTAAAAATTAAAAAATAAAAATTAAAAATTAAAAATTAAAAATTAAAAATTAAAAATTAAAAATTAAAAATTAAAAATTAAAAATTAAAAATTAAAAATTAAAAATTAAAAATTAAAAATTAAAAATTAAAAATTAAAAATTAAAAATTAAAAATTAAAAATTAAAAATTTAAAAATTAAAAATTAAAAATTAAAAATTTAATTTAAACTTTGAAATTTTAAATTAATTTTTAAATTAAAAATTAAATTTTAAAAATTAAATATTAAAAATTAAAAATTAAAAACTAAAAATTAAAAATTAAAAATTAAAAATTAAAAATTAAAAATTAAAAATTAAAAATTAAAAATTAAAAACTAAAAATTAAATATTAAAAATTAAAAATTAAAAATTAAAAATTTAAAATTAAAAATTAAAAATTAAAAATTAGAAATTAAAAATTAAAAATTAAAAATTAAAAATTAAAAATTAAAAATTAAAAATTAAAAATTAAAAATTAAAAATTAAAAATTAAAAATTAAAAATTAAAAATTAAAAATTAAAAATTAAAAATTAAAAATTAAAAATTAAAAATTAAAAATTAAAAATTAAAAATTAAAAATTAAAAATTAAAAATTAAAAATTAAAAATTAAAAATTAAAAATTAAAAATTAAAAATTAAAAATTAAAAATTAAAAATTAAAAATTAAAAATTAAAAATTAAAAATTAAAAATTAAAAATTAAAAATTAAAAATTAAAAATTAAAAATTAAAAATTAAAAATTAAAAATTAAAAATTAAAAATTAAAAATTAAAAATTAAAAATTAAAAATTAAAAATTAAAAATTAAAAATTAAAAATTAAAAATTAAAAATTAAAAATTAAAAATTAAAAATTAAAAATTAAAAATTAAAAATTAAAAATTAAAAATTAAAAATTAAAAATTAAAAATTAAAAATTAAAAATTAAAAATTAAAAATTAAAAATTAAAAATTAAAAATTAAAAATTAAAAATTAAAAATTAAAAATTAAAAATTAAAAATTAAAAATGAAAAATGAAAAATTAAAAATTAAAAATTAAAAATTAAAAATTAAAAATTAAAAATTAAAAATTAAAAATTAAAAATTAAAAATTAAAAATTAAAAATTAAAAATTAAAAATTAAAAATTAAAAATTAAAAATTAAAAATTAAAAATTAAAAATTAAAAATTAAAAATTAAAAATTAAAAATTAAAAATTAAAAATTAAAAGTTAAAAATTAAAAATTTAATTTAAACTTTGAAATTTTAAATTAATTTTTAAATTAAAAATTAAATTTTAAAAATTAAATAATTAAAATTAAAAATTAAAAATTAAAAATTGAAAATTAAAAATTAAAAATTAAAAATTAAAAATTAAAAATTAAAAATTAAAAATTAAAAATTAAAAATTAAAAATTAAAAATTAAAAATTAAAAATTAAAAATTAAAAATTAAAAATTAAAAATTAAAAATTAAAAATTAAAAATTAAAAATTAAAAATTAAAAATTAAAAATTAAAAATTAAAAATTAAAAATTAAAAATTAAAAATTAAAAATTAAAAATTAAAAACTAAAAATTAAAATTAAAAATAAAAAATTAAAAATTAAAACTTTAAAATTAAAAATTAAAAATTTGAAGTTAAAAATTAAAAATTAAAAATTTTAAATTAAAAATTAAAAATTAAGAATTAAAAGTTAAAAATTAAAAATTAAAAATTAAAAATTAAAAATTAAAAATTTAAAATTAAAAATTAAAAATTAAAAATTAAAAATTAAAAATTAAAAATTAAAAATTAAAAATTAAAAATTAAAAATTAAAAATTAAAAATTAAAAATTAAAAATTAAAAATTAAAAATTAAAAATTAAAAATTAAAAATTAAAAATTAAAAATTAAAAATTAAAAATTAAAAATTAAAAATTAAAAATTAAAAATTAAAAATTAAAAATTAAAAATTAAAAATTAAAAATTAAAAATTAAAAATTAAAAATTAAAAATTAAAATTAAAAATTAAAAATTAAAAATTAAAAAATAAAAATTAAAAATTAAAATTAAAAATTAAAAATTAAAAATTAAAAATTAAAAATTAAAAATTAAAAATTAAAAATTAAAAATTAAAAATTAAAAATTAAAAATTAAAAATTAAAAATTAAAAATTAAAAATTAAAAATTAAAAATTAAAAATTAAAAATTAAAAATTAAAAATTAAAAATTAAAAATTAAAAATTAAAAATTAAAAATTAAAAATTAAAAATTAAAAGTTAAAAATTAAAAATTAAAAATTAAAAATTAAAAATTAAAAATTAAAAATTAAAAATTAAAAATTAAAAATTAAAAATTAAAAATTAAAAATTAAAAATTAAAAATTAAAAATTAAAAATTAAAAATTAAAAATTAAAAATTAAAAATTAAAAATTAAAAATTAAAAATTAAAAATTAAAAATTAAAAATTAAAAATTAAAAATTAAAAATTAAAAATTAAAAATTAAAAATTAAAAATTAAAAATTAAAAATTAAAAATTAAAAATTAAAAATTAAAAATTAAAAATTAAAAATTAAAAATTAAAAATTAAAAATTAAAAATTAAAAATTAAAAATTAAAAATTAAAAATTAAAAATTAAAAATTAAAAATTAAAAATTAAAAATTAAAAATTAAAAATTAAAAATTAAAAATTAAAAACTAAAAATTAAAATTAAAAATAAAAAATTAAAAATTAAAACTTTAAAATTAAAAATTAAAAATTTGAAGTTAACAATTAAAAATTAAAAATAAAAATTAAAAATTAAAAATTAAAAATTAAAAATTAAAAATTAAAAATTAAAAATTAAAAATTAAAAATTAAAAATTAAAAATTAAAAATTAAAAATTAAAAATTAAAAATTAAAAATTAAAAATTAAAAATTAAAAATTAAAAATTAAAAATTAAAAATTAAAAATTAAAAATTTAATGGGTTAATTTCAGAAAATAAGTCCAAAATATCATTTCTTAGAATTACTGAAATATCATCAACAAGTTTCATCGAAATCGTTCCACAAATATATATTATTTCGATATTTTGTTTTAAAAAAATATAAATCTCCTTAAACTTGACTTTTAACCTTAAAGGGTGACAATTTGTAGAGTTTCAATTTAAATTCAATTTAAAAGTTTAGGAATCTATATCAAGTAGTATAATATTTTGATAAAAGAGATTTGAAATATGCAAACACCAAAAAGATGTAGCCTAAAAGTTGAAAAAGTATGAAAAATCACATTTTTCTTCAAATCCGCTTAAATAAAAATGCTGCCCAAGCCAAATTAAGAACAGGATTCTTACAATATTTGTTATTTTTAATCACATATATTTTGTTAACAAGACTTGAAAGTCCATTGGTTGATTACGGTAAATTTCTTGAACAAAATTTTTGAAAAAGTGAAATCGGAGATTTTGAAATAGTGCTAAAAAATACGTACTGATTTGACATTAATTTAGAACGGCATAACAATAGAGCAGATGCAAGATACTTTACATAAGATCATTTTGGGATCAGAAGAATGCAAAAATGTTGTTGTTGTAAATTATTTAATTGTCTTTACAAATGTGAGCTCGATTTTCTTCATCAATTGGTCTGCGGCGCATTTATTGCCTGGGGAACTTGATATAACTTGGCTGGTTTTCAACCGATAATAGATTTTGTTGTTTTATTAGAAAGATAATTTACTCTAGATTATGGTTTATTATTAATTTAATTGAAGCGCAAAATTTTTGTGAAAAATTGTTTTTTTTTGATAATTTTTACATATAAATGCATATTTGAACTTTGAACTCAATGCGCGTCCAAAAATCATTGTCTGATTTGTCTCAAATTTTGCCATTAAAGTTTTCTTTTTTATTTTAATAAGCCTAGTTCCGCGAAGGCGAGTGGCTTCTCTGCAGATTTTTAATTTCAGGGTCCAGGGAAAAGCCGGATTTGGCTAGTTTTTTGCAGCGACAGACCAAAGCCTCTGGTGGGAATCGAACCCACGACCCCCGCATAATAGGCGAGCACGCTACCTACTCACCAGTGTTACAATAATCCGACCCGGAAACCTCGAAATTCGACCTACAATTTTTTTTCCATACAAACCGCTGTCACCCTAATGCTTATTTTCTATACCGAATTTGGTGGACCTAAGATCAATTCTCTAAATGCATTGCATAGTCCGTTTAGAGCGACTATAATTTTCTTAATGGTTTTTATTCGATTTTTTAATGAAAACCCGAATAATTATCAACTCTAGTAAATATTGAATATGATTTTGAATATCGCTTATTTCAGTTCGTTTTTTTTTAGAAAACTATTCAGTACAACTTGTTTTCTTAATATTATTTTATTTTATGAAGAGATAAAAATCTTAGCCTGAAATATTAAAAAGTTTTTTTTTTTTACAACCACATTGAAGTATGAACAGAGAAGAGGAGATACAAATTAAATTGTGATTTTTTTTTTTCTTAAATAAAATTAAATAAAACTTGCTGACCGCATTTAAATACAACAACTATGATCAACGTCAACATCATTTACATTAACTAAAGCATACAAAGCGCAAACTACAAGTACTCATACATATAGTATACTTTTCTAAAATCACTTTATACAATGCCGCGCGTTTAGACTGTCTAAGCGATAAGACTAGTCATTCGTATATAAAGTTTAAGTAACATTTTTCCACAATGAATATGACAATTTTTAGAGATCTGGTTGAGTTATGTACGGAACTTTAATATTGACCTATAGAGTTAAGCATAAATCTATTTTCAATTTGGCAATTGAGTTAGGACCTAAACACGGTATTCAACCAGCTACAACGTCATATCATATAACATTGTTGTACTCGTATCATATTGTAACTAATCCATCATCATACTAGTTTATTTTATCATATGTGCTCACATCTCAGTTATACGACTATAAAAATATAGTTGATACATGACTGAACTGACATGCCTGAAAACGTAGTACGAGTATGCTTAAGTAGTTCGTACCCACAGAATCACGTACAATTAAATAAAACCCTCCGTTTAGTCATAGCTGCTCGTACTGGTATGTCGTATGTGATATATTTTTATAGATTCATTTGCTGTTCTCTTAATGCAATGTCAATTAAATTATGGGTCATGTAGTAATAATCTGCTACACTTGTAGATAATTCAGTTTTAAAACATTTACGTATGTATATTTATTTACTGGCACTGTTTAGAGACCGCTTTACATAGACGATATTATTAATATGTGTGTAGGAAAAAACTTTTATGAAAAAAACGTGCAACTCGTTTGAATTATCAGTTTATTAAAGGAAAGTGTTATAAAATTCACTTTTCATTGAGAAAGTCAGAACGTGTTTGAAAGCATCAAAAGAGAGAAAGTTGCCAGAGAGTGAACAGAAGCTAACTTGCAGGAATCTATATCAGCGAAAGAGCATATACAGAGAGGCTGTGATGAGTAAGACAGAAGATATAGCTAAATCAAAACTATGCGATCTAATAATAAAAGAACTGAACAGCTTCCAACGAAATATTTCAATATTTCAACAGGCAGATGGACATGTCCTATTTGTTTCAATAACTGTAACAAAGTTTTGTTTGCTATTTTTTAACACTCCTTCTCTCATGTTTACTAACAATACATTTTTGAGAGTGTTTGTTTTTTTTTTCTTATATGATTTAATTTTTATACAGTGACTCATTGACTCATTCTTTTTTGTCTGCCAAATATGACCGAATGTTGGTGTTTTTGATTTAAATTTTTCGATATTTAGCATTTTTAAAAACAACAAAATTTTTACCCCTCAAAAACATAAAAATCGCCCACCTTCGTGAAAAAAAACAAAAAAGCCAGAGAAATAATCTTCGATTAAAAATCCATCATTGTATTCACTCTTCCAAGCAACTCAAGAGACTTTATAATACGCATGTCTTTTCAAAACAAAAAAAGCTCCAGTACCACGACTTTTCGGGTGTTTCCTACTTTTTTAGTTGTGTTTTTTTTTTTTTGTGCGAAAAAAAAGACAACAAGAAGTTTGAAAAGGGCCTCCAGAAATGCACAAACTACAAAAAATCAGTATACAACAACATAAACAGACAATGTGTTGGCAAAAAAAAAAAAACAATAAGGCAGAAAATCATAGTCGGTCTAGACCGACTTTGCGACACCCTAAATCATGCGTTTTGAGAAACGGTCTCAAGTGTAACTAATTGATAAAGAAAATAAGCCTAAACCAAAATTGTCTGTAGATATGAAAAAGTTCATATCGAATACTATATCTAAATTGAGGTTGATCGAAAGATCGATCCTGACCGTTTTTGGATCGATCCTGACCGTTTTTGGCAATGACAGTTATTTCTTACACAAATATATTCAAACCAAAATTGAGCAAAATTTGAGCAAAATATATGTAATATTTTTTTTTTTCTTTGATATATTAAAGTGAAAATCGAGAAGCAGCTTTATAAGGGAGCTATGACTAAGAATTGTCCTACAATGTTTATATTTTTGAACTACTAATTAATGGTTGTAATGAACATATACAATTCGAATTTGAACGAGATTTATATAATTATTTGGAAAGTATGATAATTTAAGTCGATTTCTTATGGGTCATTTATATGGGGACTAGGTCTTAACATATCTCGATTTTCACCAATTTCAATAGCGTATGGCCGATAAATGCTTACACGCCAAACTTCATCAAAATATATTTATATTTCCGACCTGTAGTATGATTACAAGGTTTACATGGACAGACGGACAGATGGACAGACGGACAGATGGACAGATGGACAGACGGATTCTGAGTCGATCAGTTAGTCAGTTTTTGGCAGTTACAAACATCAGCATAAACTCATTAACTCATTACACTTACCACATGGCGGTATAGGGTATAGAAATATTCATGCGTGGCTTGAGACCTTTTATAAAAACGGGTGACTTGTACGTCACGTTGCATCTTTTGCACTTTAGGCTCATTGTTGTTGGTTTGTTTTTTTTTATCACAAAGTTTATATTTATTTTTTTTTTTATAATAAATTTATAATTATTGTTATTATCGCGTAACAGAAATCGCAAAAATGTTCTATAAGAAAACCAAAATTAAAAATAATATCTTATCAAAACAAATGGCACACTTAGCCAATTTAACACTTGAAGAAATTCTTAGAGCAAATAAACTCGAAAATAATAGTTCAGATATTAAAAAGATTTATTTTTTATACCCTGGTTTGGGTATAATGACTTTGTGCTGCTTTTTGTAACTACCAAAAATATTTGACCTAGACCCATCTTTTATTATACCGATCGAATCAGAATCACTAACTGATTCGATTTAACGATGCCCGTCCGTCCGTCCGTCTGTCCGTCCTTCCGTCCGTCCGTCTGTGTGTCCATGTAAAGCTTGTAATCAAACTGCAGGTCGCAAATATGAATATATTTTGATAAAATTTGGTATGTAAGCTTTTATCGGCCATGGGATGAATGTTGTTGAAATTGGTGAAAATCGGTCTATGTTCAAACCTAGTCCTCATACAAATGACCCCTATTAAATTGACATAAATTGCCATAAGATCCAAACTATCACATAGATCTTAGTTAAATGGGGTTTGTATGTGTTTATTGTATCCATTAATCAGTAGTCCAAAAATTATCCCTATGGGACAACTCTTAGTCATAGGCCCCATATGGAGCTGCTTCACGATCTTCACTTAAATCTATCAAAAAACAAAAATATTGCACCGATTCTTCTCAAATTCTCAGGATCGGTCCATTTTTGGGCCTAGTCCCCATATAGATATAGCATCCGATATGAACTTTTTCATATCCGCAGCCAAAAAAATTAATAATAATCCCACTCAAATTTGGCTTATGCTTATTTTCTATGTCCAGTTAGTTGGGCCTAAGAGATAGGGTCTCTAAACGCATGGTATAGGGTATCATATAGTCGGTCTAGACCGACTATAATTTTCTTACTGTTTTTCTCATGCACTTATTGTATCTTCACATAGTGAACTAACAATAATTAGTCATTCTTCGAACTAACACTTAACCTATTAAATCCGGCCAGTGCCAAAAAAAATTTAATGTTTCTACATAAATTCGAAATAAATAAATATTTATTGACTTAGATAACCTCAAGCATTTATTATGAGTTCTGCAGTCTCTTTCCTTCTTAGACGTTCAAGTAGTTTGAATCGTTTTTCATAATTTCGACTATGACTAAGGGGTACGCGTTTAATTCTTTATGGAATTGTGAGCTTCTCACATACCACGGGGCGCGGGTAATCAACTTTAGGATCTTATTTTGGCATCTTCGTATTTTTCTATATTAGAAGCTGTAGCGGTTCCCCATAACTGGGCTTCATGATTGAATTTTAAATATATCTATAACTTGCAATCAAGACTTAGCTGTGAATATTCAAAATTGCCGAGTCATCTGCAAAGGTTGAAGTAATTGTGTTTTCATTAGTTGGCATGTCCGCTGTATAAAGAATGTATTCTGACCCAGAATTCTACCCTGTGGAACACCAGCTTTTATATCTTGAGGGGGCTTGTAAAGTTGCTCTCCTTTATTGAGAATTTTTTTTTTAATTATATAGCTTTCCATTAGTTTAAAAGATTTAGTAACAAGATTAGGCAAAGTCGAAATTAAAAAAAAAAAATTAAAAAAAATTTTTTTTTTCTAAATATTAAGAATTTTCATAAATTGTTATAAAAAATTAGTAAACTAATAAATTTCATTAACTAAATGTAATTTCATTGGTTTAGAGAAATAAATAGTAATAATAGTAAATAGTAACTAATGGCTATATATTTTTCCTATACATGATTTTAGTCCACAAACCATGAAAATGGTCTGATTTGGTTGATTGGTAGATATTGGTTGATTCGTTTGCCTGTTAAAGGTAAAAGTGTTTGAAATACACTCTTCTACAATTTACGACTATGCCACTGGAGAACAAAATATTATTTTTTTGTGTAGTGCCTAGGAGATATAAAGTAATTTTGGCATAATTGGCCATATTTTTGACACAATATAAGGCTTTCTTTTCGAAAACAGTGATTCTTGTGCAAATTCTAAAACTATTTCACCGTTGCTTTTATGCTTTTCGAGATATTGGGTATATTTTTATTGAAAATTTTCATTTTTGACGCGGCAGTGAACTTTTTACAATTAAAGAAAATTTGGTTTGACAAAACTAAAAACAAAAACAATTTCAATAAAAAAGACGCTTTTGGATAAGTTCAGTGGAAAAATAAATTAATATTGTTTCAGTTATATACAGTGGTGGAAAATATTATAAGGGCGATAACTAAAAGAGCAATACCAAAATCGTCCTCTCAAAGTCTTTTGAAAAACTACTACATAAGCAAATAACTAATTATATCAATGATAATAATCTTCTTACTTGCGAGAAATCCAGTTAGCGTGCTAAGCATAGTTGTATTACAGCTCTTACTGATGTAGCCGAAGATCTTAGAAAAGAACTAGATGATGGCTTTATGGCAATACTGGTCTTGCTAGACCACTCAAAGGCCTTTAACAGAGTTTATCGCACTATTTTGATTAAAAAACTGGAAAAGATAATGCATTTTTCCCCCAACGTCTTTCAAATTGATGTATTCATATCTTAAGGGCCGAGTACAGTATGTACAATAACTTTTCATAATGAAAACTGACCCACAAATTAGAAATTAGAAATGGCCCACAATATTTTGGCCATTTTCCGTTTCTTTAATTTTAATAAATTGTAATCGATAAAAATTACTGTAAACAAATGTTTGTTTTGTTTTTGATCTTTTCCACATAATAACAGTTAAATATTGGATGTAAATATATTTTTTAATGTACACAGTTAAAAAGGTAATTGAAAAGTGTCTTGTAGAACTGCATGATAATATGGGCAGTGAAAAGAGCCCAATCCTTTCGCCAAACTGGTTGATTGCATTTTTAACGTGCTGAGTGTACCTTGCGCCGCAGGCGAAAAGTTTTAACAAAAAATAACGCAATTAAGCTCTTTTCACTGTCCATATTGTCATATAGTTCTACAAGACACTCTTAAATTATTTTTTAACTGTATACTAAGTATATATGTATATGAATACATTAAATAAACAAAACCAATTCATTATATAATTTTATGGGTAATTTTTATATAAACTTTAATTTCGTATAAATATGTAATTTTGAATAATTTTACTGGACTTTCGAGCGAATTTTCCTAGGGAAAATATTGATTAATTTTTGGTCTTTTTTTTATATTTTTCATATTTTTGGGCAACATATTATTACTTTTTTGCGGCGATTTTTATTTCTTTTTGGGCCACTTTTCATATTTTTGGGCGATTTTTAATTTTTTTCAGGTCTTTTTCATTGGGCCATTTTACTACTCGAAAAAATCGGAAATTTTGCAAAAATTGTAAAAAAAAATTTTTTTTTTCCATTTTTTTCACTATTTGTAATTGACTGTATTCATAGATTACTCATAAAAAAAAATAAGCCATTCCGACCAAAATTGTGGAGTCGCTATAGCACTACTCGATTGATATTGGCCACTTTCTACACAAATGTGTGAAAAAACGCTCTTATTTGAAGTTTGATAATATTTTCCAGAAAATTTTTCACAATGACGTAACTAAACACACAATGACAATGACGTAAAAGAGAACACTTCCTTCAACTTTCAAAGCATTCCGGCAAAAATTGAAGCTTGGAGGAACTATTACTCGACAAAAAACAATAATTAAAACAAATTTTTTTTCTAAAAAATATATTAGAAAAAATTTTTTTTTTCACTGCCCATAATTGATCTTATTCACAGATGACTCATATAAAAAATTAAGTCATTTCGATTAAAATTATGCTCTGGGCGAACAACTACTCGAAAACGATCAGCCACTTTCTATAGAAATATGTGAAAATTTGTTCTTATTTCAAGTTTGATGTAATTAAAAAAAAATTTCATCACGACTTTCTGAATTTTTTTACTATTTTTAGTTGCAAATATATCGAGATAGTCCTCTAAAAATTTCAAAGTATTCCAACAATAATTGTGCTGTTGGCAAACTACTATGGAAAAAGCTCAACCACTTTACATACAAACATATGAAAAAATTCACTTCATGCAAGATTGACATCGATTTAGACATGGTACAAATTTATGCCTTTTAAAGTTGGAAATATGAGTACATTACGTACACGAAATTTTAAAGTAATCTGGTCAAACTTGTGGCTCGGACGAACTACTACTCAAAAAAATCAGACTCTTCCCATACAAAATCAGAAAATTATATAGAGATTATTCAAGTTACATAGTTACTGCTTTTACTAGTTAATTAATAACAAAAAAAAATTGCTGTATATGGCGTTGACACAATAAAAATGCAGAGTGCATATTTCCGTACTTTTGCATAGAAAATGACTGATCTTTTTCGGTGAATTGATTTGAAAGTGATTTAAAGATAAAATGTCTTAAAATCTATAACTTCAAAATATATAAATTTTTAATTCTTTTTCGAGTAGTAATTCGTCAACAAGACAATTATTACCGAAAGTATTTGAAATTTTAAGGACGTAATGTCCTCTTATTTCCCAAGTTATTGCGTATAAATTTGTGCCATGTGTGCCTTAAATATTTTTTGTAAATCGATCTCAAATTGTATGAAGTGCATTTTTTCATATATTTGTATGGAAACTGACTGATATTTTTGGAATAGTAGGTTGCCAATAGCACATTATTAGTCTGAATGGCTTAAAAATTTAAATGAGTCATCTAAGGATATAGTCAGTTGGAATTGTTGAAAAAAAACCATAAAATTTTTTTTTCGTTACTGATCTTTTTCAAGTAGTAGTTCGCCCACCCCACACCATTAGGAAAATAATCTGTTGATATGAGGGACTACAATATGTATTAATTTTTACCATGTACTTTTGGAAAATATATTTTAAAATGAAGTCAAACCTCCATGGAGTGAATGGTTTCATACATTTGTATGGAAAGTTGTCGAGGTTTTTCGAGAAGTAGTTCGTCCACCCTACAATTATTGTCGGAAACGTTTGAAATGTCAAATAAATACTCTCCTTACTTACTCAATTCTAAAAATATAACTTTTGGCTAAGTCCTTATAAACAATTTTCTGTAAAATTATCTCAAACAAGAAATAAGAGCAAATTTTCACACTCTTGTATGGGAAGAGTCTGATATTTTTGAGTAGAAGTTCGTCCAAGCCAAAATTTTTGCCAAGTTAATTTGAAATTTCGTATACGTAATGTACTCATATTTCCAACTTTAAAAGGTTCAATTTTTACCATGTGTGCCTTAAAAATTTTTTGTAAATCGATGTCAGACTTGCATGGAGTGAATTTTTTCATATATTTGTATGGAAATTAGTCGAGCTTTTTCGAGTTGTAGTTCGACAACATCACAATTATTGTTGGAACACTTCGAAATTTTAAGAGAATTATGTCGATATATTTGCAATTAAAAATTGTAAAAAATTTTAGCAAGTCGTAATGGAATTTTTTTTTAAAGTTACATCAAACTTGAAATAAGAGCAAATTTTCACACATTTGTGTAGAAAGTGGCCGATTTCTTTCGAGTAGTTTTTCGCCCAGAGCACAATTTTAATCGGAATGAACTAATTTTTTTATGAGTCATCTGTGAATAAGGTCAATTACAGGCAGTGAAAAAAAATATTATATTATTATTTTTTTTTTTTTTTTGAAAAAATATGTATTTTTTTAATTTTTTTTAGTTTCTGTTGTTGAGTAGTAGTTCCTTCAAGCTTCAATTTTTGGCGGAATGCTTTGAAACTTGAAGGCAGTGTTCCTTTTATATTAACAGCTCTAACGAATATAATTTTTTATTACGTCATTGTGGAAAATTTTCTGGAAAATATCACAAAACTTCAAACAAGAGCATATTTTCACAGAAAGTGGCCAATATCAGTTGAGAAGTTCTATACCGACGCCATAATTTTGGTCGGAATGGTTTAAAATTTTTTATGAGTTATCTATGAATATAGTCAATTACAGACAGTGAAAAAATTAAAACAAATTTTTTTTTACACTTTTTGCAAAATTTCCGATCTTTTTCGAATAGTTGTTCCCACATGCCAACATTTTTGTCGCAATTCTTTGAAATTTTGAAAACTTATTCTCCACATATATTCAGATTAAAATACTAAAAGCTTTTTCCAAGTGTTCTTGAAAATTTTTTTTTGTAAATAGGGATCAAACATATACGAATATCCATAGTTTTTATCAGAATATTTTAATATTTCAGGAGGGCAATCTGTCAGTGTAACTGATTCAAAATATATAAAATCATACCATGTATTTTTGGAAAAATTGTTTTTTAATGAAGCCAAATATCTATGAAGTGAATATTTTCATACATTTGTATAGAAAGACGTCGAGCTTTATCGAATTGTACTTGTACGATTCCAAAAAGTATACATTTGTTACACTTAATACTTATATTTATATTTTTACATGATTTCAAACATGAAAAATTTTATTTTTTACTACTCGAGCTGCTCGATCTCGAAGGTCGAGTAATGGGTGGCTGTAATTCTGATGACTTCTTATATGATATTTTTGAGCTTTGCGTATATACAACGTAAATGGCAAACTGCTGTATTGGTTGTAGTATTCGTCATTTCTAATACGATTTTATCACATTCACTAAACCAGAAGTCCAACACCATCCCACTATTGAAATTAGAGATGCGTCTCTTATTTATCATGTCTAAAAACAACTTGGAAAAAGTTAGAAAATATTTTGTTTTAAGAAAGCTAGTTATGATTTGATAGATTGTTATTACTCTCAATAATGATTGGAATGAATTGTTATTTATTACTAATAACAGTCCTTATAATATTATTTTGATGATTGAGACATTTTATAAAATCATTTATTCCATTATCGATAAATGTTTACCTAAACGGATTATCTATGATAACACTGGCCCTCTTTGGAATTCCAAGCAACTATCGAGATTAAAAAATAAACTTTACAAAAAGTACAAAGAACCTAGTACTCTTACCAATTTGGAAATATATACTATTTCCCGGGCTGAGTGCAATTTATAAAATGCTAATCTTTATAACAAATTTGAAAATTCTAAAAGAAGATCTCAGGAATTTCCGGCTGTTATGAAATTTCGAAATTTCGCATCTGAGGATTATAATACTATAACATGTTTGCTAACTTTTATGCCACAACTTATTCAGAAGCCCATTTACTGAACTTGCTGACGTTGCATGTGAATTAAAGAGATTAAAAACTTCCTTTAGCCATGGACCTGATGGTGTTCCCATTTTTTTTTCTTACATTGCGCTGAAAGTTCCTTTAATACAAAAAGAAACATCTGATTAAAATCTCTCCTACGTTTCGTCTACTTTACGATACGTTTAGAATAATAATGTTTTATGATTTGTTTTTCAACTACTCCAACCATCATGTCATACGAGTACTTCCCATCAATAAACTAAGCGACTACCACGCTGTAAATTTTTATTAAGTTTATGCTTAAAGAAAATAATTATTTTATATTTGATGTCATTTTTGTTTTTGGCCTCTGTAGATTTCTGAGGTTTCTCAGATATTACCAGTAATTTGTAATTTCCTTTAATATAAGATTTTTATCGAAATAGAAAAAAAAAGACAACAGCACAAACTTCAATCATTGAGAATGTGTGGCAGTTACTATTACTAGTTTTTTTTTTTTTTTTTTTTGCAAAATCAGTAACTTTAAAAAATCATTATGACTGATTTTAGATAAAAGTTTTTAATATAAAAACATATTTTCAAGCCAACTTTGTATTGGTTCCTTTTTTTTGTTTTTTTTTAATGTGTGTCAACGTTGCCTAACAGTGTGTGTTGCAAGTGAGTGTATATGTAATCACATCTCATGTTAGAAATATGTCATATTTAGCTACATTTTATTTAAATCTGTGATATTTAACTACATTTTATGTAAATTTTATCAATGATAAAAAATCTTATTTATTTAACATGGAAAATGCATGACATTATTCATTACTGATGGTGACATTAACGTTTTGATTTCGATATCGCCTCTCATTTTTGAAACGTTTAGAACATCGTTTCAAAAATGGCGAAAAATTCTGACCAACCGTCAAGTTGATAATAATAACCTTCCACATTGTTTATATCACATAAACCAAATTTGACCAACATATCGAGTTATGATCGCAAAAATAGCTTAAGTGCAAAAATCAAAATTTTGCAGGAGGAAATATTTTTTTATTTATCTTTGCATTGTCTGTAGTATATAAAGTTAATTTATAGCTGCTTTTACTCTAAATTCGTAATTCGTTGGCGGTACTTCGTTGACCTATAAAATTTTGCTTGGTGATGCAAATGATCGTAAATGACTGATTTTCATCAAAAAACGAAAATCGAATAAAATGTAATACTCATGGAGTTAAAACCTATGAATGAAACCCCGATTTTTTGGATTTGAGATCAATTTAATTTTTCAGCGTAATCTCCGTTAAATGCACTTCTTCCAACGATCCTCTAACATCTCGATAACATTTAAAAAATAAGGTTTGCCAAACTCTTCATAATAGGTCTGATATGACTTCTTCATTTGTAGAAAATCTCTTTTCCTGGAGCTATATTTTCAAGTTTGGGAACAAATAATAATCGATGGGCACCATACCTGGAAAATAAGAGCGGTGGTGAAGCAATTCGTAATGTAAAGACTAAAATTTTTCTGAAGCCAAAGCAGAAGAATGCGCCTGTGCATTATCATGATGGTACAAATTTTTTTTCTTATATAAGTGGGACCGTTTGTTCTAAATTGGCAGTTATTGTTTTTCCTTTCTCCAAGTAGCCACGAAATTGCAGATAGCACGTTTTGAATATAAACCCTTAATATATAAAAAATTGATGAATAGTTAAATAAAATCTATTAAATAGTGAATTTTTAAATAAAATTCATTAAATTTCGTTATATATATTTGTTGAGTACACACAAGATATATAAATAGGTTTATTAATACATAATTTTAAAAGAGCCTAAAGGTCCGCTTATCGATTTTAGTCAATTCAAAAACACATACACAACATTGTATAGCTTTTCAAATATACTAGCAGATTCCAGCCCTCGATATTCGAGCGCAAATTCTAGGAAATTTTATTTTTTCATTAAATAAAGACCCTAAAAGTATGCTAATCAATTATAGCCAATTCATAAATCAACACAAAAAGCAAACTCATTTTAAATTCAAACACATTTACAAATTTAATAAACACACACATAGCATTGCATAATTTTATGTATGTGTTAGTAGCAACTTAAAATGCAATTAACTCAAAATAAAGAAAAAAATTAGAAAATCTGTAAATCTGCAAAACGGTTAAAAAGAAATACTTTTAAAATAATATATGCCTAGCCTCTTAATATTATAGAAATATATGTTGGTAGCAACTTTAAATGATTATTACTCCAAACAAATGTACCAGATGGTAAACTTCTGTAAAAATGGTGCACATCTGCAAATAAATGCCTTTCAAATAGTGTATTTTTTGTCAAAATCGGTTGATAACTAAAAGCGTTGAAAGGGTCACTAGAAATCAACTTGGCTATTAATATCATATGTATGGCTTTATTAATTTTAATACCCAACCAGTGCGGTTAGACTTTCTTTTTGAAAAATCGTACAAATTTAGAAAAAAAATCGTCCAAATCGTCAAGAGTTTCAAAAATAAATCGTTAAAAATCGGTAAGATGAAAAACAATTAAAAGCCAACTTTTAGATAAAAAAAAAAACAATTTTCTTCTATTGGAACATTTGTAAATACAGAACAGTTTCCAATAAAACACCTTAAAACATAAAATGTTAGTTTAAACAAAAATTGATAGTACATACACATTGACATATACAATAATAAATACTATTTTAAAATTTCATACATACACTAGTATAGCCCAGCACTAGAAATTCGAGTGCAAGTTCTAGGAAATATTATTTTTTCATTCAATTTTTGTCTTCCAATGTTTTTTTAATCTATATATATAAAAAATTTATAAATATATGTATGAGCCTAAAGGTATGTTAATCAATTTTAGCAATTCACAATTCAACACAGAGCGCCTGATATATAATTTAAATCAATCGCGTTAACAGGGTGTAACGAATTATTATCAATATTTTGTTTTATTTAATTTAATATATTTCTAAGACAGATTAAACATAAATTTTTCATTCTCAGCTTCTCCTCCATATGAACTATAACTATGGCAATTTTCCCACTCCTCCGTGCCCGCATATTGCTTAAAAAGGGAACTAAAAATTTACCTTCAGGTATTAATATATAGATACAAAATTTATGAATATTTAAATGAGCCTAAAGGTATGTTAATCAATTTTAGCAATTCACAGTTCAACACAGAGCGTCTGATATATAATTGAAATCATTCACATTAACAGGGTGTAACGAGTTATTTAAAATATTTTATTTTATTTAATATATTTTAGACACAGATTAGACATAAATTTTATCATTCTCAGCTTCTCCTCCATATGAACTATAACTATGCCAATTTTCACACTCTGCCGTGCCCGCATATTGCTTAAAAAGGGAACTAAAAACTTACCTTTATATATAGATATTACTTACATTATGTTTTCTTATAACATTTTTAAACAACCACAAATATCTGACCTACCACAAATATTATACCGATCATAATCACTTTCTGAGTCGATTTAGTAATGTCCGTCCGTCCGTCAAATTTTAGATCACAAATATGAGTATATTTTGATGAATAAGTAGTCCCATAGACCCCTATTGACTTATATTGCCATAACATCCAAATTATCACACAGAACTCGGTAAAATTGGGCTTGTGAATGTTTAATACATCCGTTTATCAGTAGTCCAAAAATAAACCGTATAAAACAATTCTTAGTCATAGGCCCCATATAAAGCTGCTTCCGGATCATCATTAAAATTAATTAAAAAACTAAAATATTGCACAGATTTTTCTCAAATTTTGATCGTAAATTTTTTGCATAAAATATGGTAAGGATCGGTCCATTTTTCGACCTAGTCCCCTGTAAATAATGCATCCGTTATGAACTTTTTCACATCCGAATGCAATAAAATTCATAACAATGTCACTCAAATTTGGTTTATGCTTATTTTCTATATCTAATTAGTTGGACCTAAGAGATGGGGTCTCTAAACGTATGGTACAGGATATTGTATAGCCGGTCTGGACCGATTACAGTTTTCTTATTTATTTAATTAATCTTGAATTGTTATTCACTTGTTAAACATAAACAATTTAGTTAATATTTTTCCACTAAGGTCCTTGTCCTGCCATCAACTAAATCTGAATCTTTAATTAAACTTACAATTCATTTAAAGAAAAATATTTTTCTTTGAAGCACAACTGCTACTCTAATGACTATTAGCACCAATTTTATAACATGAACTTGTTGGACAAACGTAATCATCTTCCTGTAAGGGTTTCATATACTAATTGGCAACAAAAAGTATCAAATAAAAACAAGACCTGTTTTTCGTTCAAAATTTTGCTGCTGCTTACTTTAATGCAATAAGAGTGCTGAAAAGCAACGGCTGCAAACTGAGTGACTGTCGACAGCAAGGGCTATTTAGTAATATGAGTAATGGAAATATCCAGTACATACAAAATTTGTTTGAATAATCTGATGCCAATTAAGGATATTAATTTGTTAAACACAACTATTTGAAAGGATGTTAACAGTCAGCCAACGAACAGTTTGTAAATTTTAATTTATTTAAAATATATTTATAATTATCATTATTGTTTATATACATTAATAAAAATATTTTGGTATACAATTTTTGTTTCACGTGACGGTTACACTTTACTGAGTTCACCGCACATTTCGTAAAAATACCCAGAGACGTTTAAGTTTGTACTTTACTTTTGTTTTTTTTTTTTTTTTTTTTTTTAATAAAACCAGTAACAATAATAAAAAGGTAAATTTTAAAAAATCACTAAACCGTAAAAATATACACAGAAAAATTTGATAAACAACAAAACAATTACACTGACATTTTGTCATCATATTTATTGTTTCGTAAACAAAAATCATGCATATTCATAAAAAAAAAAAATAAATAAAAAATTCCCATTGCGGGAAGAGGTCTTAAAATCTGATTACAATTGAATGTTATTTTAAGCTAATTAAATTCATCAAACAGCTGCTATAAAAAGCCCTACACTTAAAGTTTGTTAAACTTTCGTGAGAAATATAACTCAAAAATTTAAAACTTTGGCAAAATATGTTTAGAGTTTAGTTAAAATGCCTTAATATGTTAATTCTTATTTTTGCATATATAATAAATTTATATATTTTAACTAAAGCCACAAAATTGTTTTTAAGTCTGTATTACAGACCCCACAATTTTTTAAAACAAATTAAGCTAAAGTCGTTTATTCAAAAGAATAGCGCTTAGGCTCAGCAATGAGATAAAAACAATTTAAACTTAAAAATAACAAATACTCTTTAAAGATCTAATCAAATTTAAAGTTAGGTAGAGGAAAACAAAGGGACGTTTTGAAGAAAAGTTACTTTTAAAAAAAAAATACGAAATTGCATTTTTCAAGAAATGTACTTTTTTAGGAAAGGGTACATTTTAAAAAATTTAATTTTTAAGAAAATTTACTCTTTTAGGAAAGGTACTTTTAGAAAAAGTACTTTTTAAGAAAAAGTACTTTTTTAAGAAAAAGTACTTTTTTAAGAAAACAAAAAAGTACATTTTCGTTAAAAAATACTTTTTCTTAAAAAAGTAATTCTTCTTAAAAAAGGTACCCCTTTTTAAAAAATTTACTTTTCTAAGGTACTTTTCAAATTTTGTAAGACAAGGACTTTTTTGACAGAAAGTATTTCTTTTAGAAAATGTACTTTTTTAGGAAAAGGTACTTATTTAAGAGAAGGTATTTTTAAAAAATAGTGCCTTTTTAAGAAAAGGAACTTTATTAAATAAGGTTACTTTTTTAAGGAAAGTTACTTTATTAAGAAAAAGTACTTTTTTAAGAAAAAGTACATTTTTAAGAAAACAAAAAAGTACATTTTCGTTAAAAAATACTTCTTAAAAAAGTAATTCTTCTTTAAAAAAGTACCCTTTAACAAAATTTACTTTTCTAAGGTACTTTTCAAATTTTGTAAGACAAAGCCTTTTTTGAAAGAAGGTACTTCTTTTAGAAAATGTACTTTTTAGGAAATGGTACTGATTTAAGAGAAGGTATTTTTTTAAAGAAATAGTGCCTTTTTAAGAAAAGATACTTTATTAAAAAAAGGTTCCTTTTTTAAAGAAAAGGTCTTTTTAGAAAAAGTATTTTTTTAGGAAAAGTTCTTTATTTGAGAAAAAGAGCTCTCTTAAGAAAAAGAACTGTTGTAAGAAAATTCACATTTTTAAGAAAATCTCTGATGAAATGGTACTTTTCTAAGAAGCTAACTTTTTAAAGGAAAAGAGTTTTTCAAAAAAAATTACTTTTTTTTAGAAAAAGTTCTTTATTTGAGAAAAAGATCTCTCGTAAGAATAAGAACGGTTGTAAGAAAATTCACTTTTTGAAGAAAATCTCTGATGAAAAAGTACTTTTTTAAGAAACTTACTTTTTTGAGGAAAAGAGTTTTTCAAGAAAAAGTACTTTTTTAAGGAAAGGTACTTCTTTAAGAAAAGGTACTTTTCTGAGAAAGCGTTCCTTTCAAAGAAAATGTACTTTTTGAAGAAAGTGCACTTTTGGAAGAAAATATACTTTTTAAGAAAAGTTATTTTTTTAAAGAAAAATTATTTATTTGGGAAAATATACTTTCTTAAGAAAAGCAAATGTACCTTTTTAAGAAGAGGTTATTTTTTTAAAAAACAGTACATTTTTAAGAAAATTATTACTTTTTAGAAAAATGTTTCTTTTTTAAGAAAATTTACTTTCTTTAGAATATATAGTTGTTTAAGAGAGGGTATTTTTTACGAAAATTTACCTCTTTAAGAAATGCTTATTTTATAAGTTAAGGCATTTTTTAGGCAGAAAATTTACGTTTTTTAGAAAAAGTACTTTTCAAGAAGAAGTACTTTTTTAAGAAGTACTTTTTGAAGAAAATTAACTTTATTTAGAAAATGCAAATAGTGAGAAGAGGTTTTTCTTTAAGAAAATTATTTTTTTTTCAAAAACAGATATTTTTTAACAAAATATTTTTTAAAATTTATTTTATTTAAAAAAAAGCAGATGGATTCTGATCTTAAAGAAGATAATTTTTAACTAATTTTGAAAAATGTACTTTTTAGAAAACTATTTAAAATCTGCTTTTTTAGGAAAGGTACTTCTTTAAGATAATGCGCTTTTTTGAGAAATTCATTCCTTTAAAGAAAATGTATTTTTTTTTTTTTAAATGTACTTTTTGAAGAAAATGTACTTTTTGAAGGAAATATACTTTCTAACAAAGTTATTATTTTCTGAAGAAAATGTACTTATTAAAGAAAAATTACTTTTTGAGAAAATGTACTTTCTGAAGAGGAGGAAATGTACCTTTTTAAGAAGAGGTTATTTTTTTAAGAAAAAGTAATTTTTTATGAAAATTATTTTTTCTTAAGAAAAGATTTCTTTCTGTTTTCGTTTTTAAGAAAAAGTTTCTCTTTTAACAAAATTGACATTCTTAAGAAAATATAGTTGTTTGAAAGAGGATATTTTTTTACGAAAATTTTCTTTTTGAAGAAAAGCTAATATTATAAATTATGGCACTTTTTTAAGCAAATGTACTTTTTTCAGAAAATTTTCCTTTTTAAGAAAACTTAATTATTAAGAAGTACTTTTTTAAGAAGTACTTTTTTAAGAAAATTTACCTTTTAAGAATAGATACTTTGCTAAGAAAAGTTTCTCTGTTAAGAAAATATACTTTTTAAAAATATGTACTTTCTTAACGAAAAGTAGTTTATTAAGAAGAGGTACTTTTTAATGAAAATTAACTTTATTAAGAAAATGCACATAAAGAGAAGAGGTATTTTCTATAAGAAATTAATTTCTTTTCAAGAACAGATACTTTTTAAGACAGTATTTTTTTAATTTATTTACCTAAAAAACCAGATAGGTTCTGATCTTAAAGAAGATAATTTTTAATTAATTTTGAAAAAGGTACTTATTAGAATACTACTTAAAACCTGCTTTTTAAAGGAAAGGTACTTTTTTAAGAAAACAATTTTTTATATGTACTTTGTTAAGAAAGTTACTTTTTTAGAAATGGAACTTTTAGGAAAACGTATTTCTTCTAGGAAAGAAAGAGAAAAAGTTTCTCTTTTAAGAAAATGTACTTTCCAAAGACGAGGTATTTTTTTTTTGGAAAATTTACTTTTCCTTTTTAAGGAAAGCTACTTTTATAAGTAAAGGAACTTTTTTCAGCAAATGTACTTTTTTAGAAAGAGGTATTTTTTCAAGGAAAGGTTAGTTTTTTAAGAAACAGCGCTTTTTTAAGAAAAACTTCTTTTAAAGAAAAGATACTTTTTTAAGAAAAGATTAATATTTTTTTTTTTGCGAAAATTAACTTTTTGCAAAATTTAAACTTTTTTAAGATAAATTTTAGTTTTTGAAAAAGGTACTTATTAAATAGAATTTACGTTTTTTAGAAAATGTGCTTTATAAATAAAGGTCCTTTTTTGAGAATAGGTAACTAGAAACACATAATTTAGAAAAAAGTTGTTTTTTTAAAATAGGTACTTTTTTGAAATTGTAGAGTACTTTTTTATAAAGTGACTTATTTAAAGAATGGGTTTTTTCTGATAAAAAAAAGTTACGTTTTTAAGAAAAAATACTTTACTAAAGACGGTACTTTTTTAATAAAAAGTACTTTTTGTGAAAAGTACTGTTTTGCAGAAATGTGCTCTTTTAAGAAAATTTATTTTTTTTAATTAAACGTCGATTTTTAAGAATATGCATTTTTTTTTTAATAAAGCATGGTTTTTTAACAAAATATAATTTTTTAAGAAAATCTACTTTCTTAAGAACAATATTTGTATGAGGGCATTTGTCGTAGATGGTAAGCTTTGGCGCACTGTAGCGCGCATCTTATAAAAACAGGTTTATTTTCAAAGCCTAGATCCTTGTTCATACTAATCGAACTATTAGTTTCGGATATATAAATTTCTATACGTTTAAGACCACTGTGGCACGGCGTTATCTTTCTAATTTTTTAATAATAATTTTTTATTCCAAATAAAATTTTTTAATTTTTTATTCCCATAACGAGAACATATTTTTCATTTATATGTCCATAAATTGTATTGTGAGTATATGCTAATAATTTTATTTTCTTAGAAATGCATTGAAAAAAAAAGACAAAAACAAAACAAAAATTATAATAAAACAATATAACAACAAATAACTGTATACACGTATATGGTTTTTCTTCTTTGTTTTAAACAAAACAATTACATTTTACCACGACATGCCATTGTTTAAAAGTTATAAAAAATATAATAAAAAATAGTATTTTTGAAAAATAACAAAAAAAAAAAAACTAACTGCATTAAAGTACGAATACATTGTTGTTGTATCTACATAGTACATACGAATAAATATTTTTTTCCACTACTTTTCTTTGTGTTTGTTGTTATTGCAAATGTTTTTTTTTTTTTGTTTAAAAACAATTGCGTGTTTTAGTAAAAATCTGAAAATGTTTTCTTCTAGTTTCAAGCATTTATTTATAACCAAACAAACTAACTAAAAAAAACAATGGCTTTTGTACAAAAAAAAAAAAAAAAAAAAACAAAAAAATTACGCAATCCGTCAACCATGGCAGTCAAAAGACAAGAAACAATGCACAGATTTTATTTTTTGTTAAAAAAAATATATATACATTCGTGCTTTTAACAAAAATGTATTTTGGTGGGAATTTTTATTTTAATATTTGTGTTTTTTTTTTTTTTTCAAGAAAAAATAGGTTTAAAAAAATTTATTTGAATAATTACAAGCAAATGGAAGGATATAATGCAGCTTAATATGTCGGAAATTACTATACTTAATAATAACACCGAACACCTGTCGAATTTTACGCCTTATAGGAAAGTTGACCCTTGAAACAAATAAGAAATTAGAAGACATAAAAAGATTTTTTAATGGTTTTTTTTTGACTGGGTAGTACTGGCAACTATAAAATAATAAGTTAAAACAAAGCAAGTATCAGTATCAATTACGGCTGAGCCGTATAATTGATAGTCTACGTTTATAATAATATCTGGATTTATTTCACTATTTATACCAAGTGTAAACAGAATATTTGAAGAAGCAAAAAATTTAACAAACTTGGTACTCAATTATTACAACAAACCCACTAATTTTTTTTTTAATTTTTAGAGGTGCCTCCATATTTTAGGCTATATCTTGGTAGAATGATATCCAATTTATTGCATTTTAAACACCAATCTGCTCAAAATAATGACAAACACTAATGTCCTAAGTTTGCTCAGGCAGATGTATTATTTTGTGAATGAGCATAGTTTCAACAGGCGGACGGACAGACGGACATCGTTATATCGATGTAGTATATACTATTTTATATCAAAGGTTGCCATCTCTAGGAATTTTTTTGGTCAATTCTACGCGAAATTGGTTGTTTTAAGCAGATTTCAGAATAGAACACACATTGAATAAAAAAATCGTTCATATATGTAAACAAACATAGCTCAGACCAACAGACACTATTTTTATTGTCATATCAGTTATGTGTGTTTCTAAATTTTGTACGGTGCCGAACACAATAATATTTCGTTATCTACACGAACATTTTTCTATCACGTATTTATTTCAGATTCGAGTGTAGCTTTATTTTGAGTTCGTTTTCTTGCACGTGTACTGCTAAAAAAAAAA
This sequence comes from Cordilura impudica, assembly GCA_963682025.1. Taxonomy (NCBI): domain Eukaryota; kingdom Metazoa; phylum Arthropoda; class Insecta; order Diptera; family Scathophagidae; genus Cordilura; species Cordilura impudica. Next base: position 28,806,813 of record OY821521.1, on the reverse strand, counting down.
AAAACAGAACATGTTCTTCAACGCGTACATCTAAAAATTAAGACATTATCCATTCGCAATCGGAAATATCTAAAACATCCTTATAATGTCGACAACAACTATTTTAACCAAATTTATTTACAAACTCTAAAATAATTCATTAGCAGTTATAAAAAAATTAAAACAAAATGATAATAATAAAAATAAAAAATAAATAAAAATAAAAAGATAGTAATAAAATAGAAAACAAAGAAATTTTATATGTTGTTTATGACTAAATTTCGTTTTTTCCGATCACGAGTGGATAATGTTTTAATTTTTAGATGTACGCGTTGAAGAACCTATTCTGTTTTTCTAGCAGTACACGTGCAAGGACACGAACTAAAAACAAGTAAGAAAATTATAGTCGGTCTAGACCGACTATACGATACCCTATACCATGCGTTTAGAAACCCTATATCTTAGGCCCAACTAACTGGACATTGAAAATAAGCAAAAACCAAATTTGAGTGGGATTTTTATTAATTTTTTTGGCTGCAGATATGAAAAACTTCATATCGGATGCTATATCTATAAAGGGACTAGGTCCAAAAATGGACCGATTCTGATCATGTTTGGTAAAGACTCTTGTATTTTGCAAAAATATATACAAACAAAATTTGAGAAGAATCAGTGCAATATTTTTGTCCTTTAATAGATTTAAGTGAAGATCGGGAAGCAGGTCTATGTGGGGTCAAAGGGGTCATTTTTGGACTACTCATTAGTGGATGTAATGAACGCATACAAACCCAATTTGAGTAAGATCTATATGACAATTTGGATCTTATGGCAATTTATGTCGATTTCATATGGGTAATTTGTATGGGGGCTAGGTCTGAACATGGACCGATTCTCACCAATTTCAATAGCGTTCATCCCATGGCCGATAAAAGCTTATATATCAAATTTCATCAAAATATATTCATATTTGCGACCTGCAGTTTGATTACAAGCTTTACATGGACACACAGACGGACGGACGGACGGACGGACGGACATTGTTAAATCAACTCAGAAAGTGATTCTGATTCGATCGGTGTAATTAAAATGGGTCTAGGTCAAATATTTTTGGTTGTTACAAACAGCAGCACAAAGTCATTATACCCAAACCACATAGTGGTATAGGGTATAATAAAGCTACACTCGAATCTGTGTGGATTATGTGTGTTCGAAACAAAAAATACGTGATAGAAACATGTTCGTGTACATAACGAAATATTTAAACGAAACACAGTCCTGTTTAAGTTCGGCACCGTACAAAATTTAGAAACACACATAATTGATATGAAAATAAAAATATGTGTGGGCTGCTTTAGAACAGAACATTTTGTGTTTGATGTGTGTATTTTCTGAACCTTGCAAACCTTAGATTTGCAAACATTCCATTGGAAAAATATTAGAATCTGGCAAATATTTAAATGAATTTTATAGGAAATGTATTTAAGCTGCTTAAAGTTCCTAACCTGAGAGTTTTCTACAAAGGAAATATCCTAAATTTATCAGAACATTATAAATTGTATACAAAAACTTAATTTGGAAAATTGGAAATGTTTTGAATGGAAAAATCTTGTGAAATAAAAATTTTTCTATAAATTTAAATCCAGAGTTTTTAAAAAACAAACTGCTTACGTCTAAAGTGTTGAAAAAAATATGATGATCTGTTTTATTTTTATTTTAATTAGTAACTATTAAGTTTTTTTTATAAATAAATAGGTACTTTTTTTATGACACACTCATTAAGCAAATGCTACAAACACAACGACAACAAGAACAACATAGACAAATCATATATTTTCAAGATTTTTTCTTTTAATTTTCAATGAAATCTCGGGAGCTGGTAAATATTTTCTGATGATTTGAACAGCAACCTGCTCAGACTGAACAAGGGCACAATATTGAACTTTTTTGGTGTTGATTAGAACTTTAATGCCATTTTTTTCTACTTTGAGGTCGCTGATTTGAAATCTGCTTTCAATTTATCTTCATCTGCTGCAGGTACTTAACGTATTTTTATCTTTTTTTTAAATATTCTATTTTTCAAAACTCCAACTATATCTCTGAAACTACTGGGCAAATTTCAAAGCAATGTAAGCATGGCTTAAAGATATTATTGTTGACGAGTTTTGGATTGTGTAATTTAAGAAAATCTTGTAAAAGAAAATTGCGATGAGCTGTATTTAGATTATAATATTTGTGTATGTATTTAAAATTTTTTAGTTTTCTTTAAAATAATCTTTTATTGATAAATCGAAATGTAGAAAAAATCTGACTTAATATATGAAATCAGTGGCCTAAAAATAATTACTATAATACAATTATTACATAAATAGAACAGCAGCAGACACATACATATTAAAAAATTTTATTTTTGTATGGAAATCGCGATTTTTATCAATTCAGTTTTCTCAGTAAATTGTGAACAAAATCAAAAGTTAACTAAATGTTTTTAAACCAAAACTTGTGATTTTGGTAGCATTTTATTTTTTATGAATGTATTGGTGAAAAATTATGATATGTATTAATTTGTTTGAAAATGAAAAGTGAAAAATAAAAAATAAAAATAAAAAATTAAAAATAAAAAATGAAAATTTAAAAATAATAAATGAAAAATAAAAATGAAAAATAAAAAATAAAAAATAAAAAATGAAAAAAAAAAAAAAATATAAAAGATGAAAAGTGAAAAGTGAAAAATAAAAAATAAAAAATTAAAAATAAAAAATGAAAAATAAAAAATGAATAATGAAAAATAAAAAATGAAAAATAAACAAGTAAGAAAATTATAGTCGGTCTAGACCGAATATACGATACCCTATACCATGCGTTTAGAAACCCTATCTCTTAGGCCCAACTAACTGGACATTGAAAATAAGCAAAAACCAAATTTGAGTGGGATTTTTATTAATTTTTTGGCTGCAGATATGAAAAAGTTCATATCGGATGCTATATCTATAAAGGGACTAGGTCCAAAAATGGACCGATCCTGATCATGTTTGGTAAAGTCTCTTGTATTTTGCAAAAATATATACAAACAAAATTTGAGAAGAATCAGTGCAATATTTTTGTTTTTTAATAGATTTAAGTGAAAATCGGGAAGCAGCTCTATATGGGGCCAAAGGGATCATTTTTGGACTACTCATTAATGGATATAATGAACGCATATAAACCCAATTTGAGTAAGATCTATATGACAATTTGGATCTCATGGCAATTTATGTCGATTTCATATGGGTAATTTGTATGGGGGCTAGGTCTGAACATGGACCGATTCTCACCAATTTCAATAGCGTTTATCCCATGGCCGATAAAAGCTTATATACCAAATTTCATCAAAATATATTCATATTTGCGACCTGCAGTTTGATTACAAGCTTTACATGGACACACAGACGGACGGACGGACGGACATTGTTAAATCAACTCAGAAAGTGATTCTGATTCGATCGGTATAATTAAAGATGGGTCTAGGTCAAATATTTTTGGTTGTTACAAACAGCAGCACAAAGTCATTATACCCAAACCACATAGTGGTATAGGGTATAAAAATGGGAAACGAGAAGTGAAAAAAATTAAAAATAAAATATGAAAAATTATAAATGACAAATCAAAAATGAAAAATAAAAAACGAAAAATTAAAAATTAACCGGTTTAAATAAGGAATCTATAATATTAATAGGCTAGGCGATTTCTTGTGACCGATGTTTTGTTCTACCGTTTTATCCCGATTTTGACCAAGCGTATATTTTTGAAAGGTATTTCTTTTTAGCCGTCTTGTAGATTTACAGATTCTTGAATTTTTCCTTTATTTTGAGTAAATTGCATTTAAAGTTGCTACTAACACATACATAAAACTATACATATGCTATGTGTGTTTATTAAATTTGTTTATGTGTTTATTAATGAGTTTGCTATCTTCGTTCACAATAATAATAAACCACAAAAGTGTTGGTTTTGAATTGGCTAAGTTGGAAAATAAAGCTGCCTAGAAAGTGCACTCGAATTTCGAGCTCTGGAATCTGCTAATAATAATAAATATTTTTATATTAGCAGAGCCCCTGCAGTTGTTTGCTATTAGTGATACATAGATGACGATTTCTGTTGGATTTTAAAAAAGTGCCATAAAAAGATTTTTAATTACTACTTTAATTACGCCCCTGTGATCGGATTCACATGATTTTTTTTAATTATCCTTTTTTTTCAAAACTTCAACGATATCTCTGAAACTACTGGGCAAATATAAAACCAATGTATGCAAGACTTAAGGATAATAATGTTCACGAGTTTAAGTTTTTTTTAAAAAATGAATATGGTGAACCGTTTTCAAGTTATTCCAATATATGTAATGAAAGTGCCTTAATTTTGGGCATAACGGTACATAGAGAAAAAACCAAGTGCAGATTTGTTATCAGTGAATAATTTCCACTAAAATTTTGAAACCCAGCTTACCCGTTGAAGACTTGATCGTTATTTATGCAGACAGATAGACGGACATCACTATATCAACACCGCTTGTTGTAAGAATATAGAATATATATATATGTATATATATATATATATGTATATGTTGGGGTCCAGACTATTATTTTTTTTCTGATTATCACAAACGGATTAACAAACTTATATACCCTTTGCACACTGGTGTGGAGGTTATAATTACTACTTTCAAAGTAAGCAACTTTGTTGTAAATATTATTTGTAATGACCTTTTCTGTTCATTGCTAGCTTCTTATATAGAAATTAACCTTTAACTTCTGTAATGTAAATTGTTTACGTTTTTGAAATAATAAACTCGTTTTATTATAAATATTATAAAACGAAACACGTGTCATAGATATTTGATGATTTAACCGTTTAAAGTATAATTTGGTCTAGTTGAGAGATAAAGAAAACAAAAGCAAATAAAAATTAATATACAATAATATACTTATCAAGAGGATCTTTGATTTCTTCTCTAGACACAACAGGTTAAAAAATTGAATCTATTTAGTTATATTTGAAGACCTAGAAATTATGGAAATTCATTAAGAAAAACCCATGCTCGATATGAGAGAAAAAATCATTTAAAAAATCAATAAATATTTTAAATGAAATTTCTATTTTGTATAGAGTTTTTAAGTTAAGTATTTATTTTTTTTTTTTTTTTGCTTATGATAATAAGCCATCAACACCCTTTTGTGGTAATAAAACATAGAAAAACAAATACGACGGCCAAAAGGACAGACGTACTGATACCACTCGTACCATAGGATCCCTTCAGCAAAAAGTAAAGTAAAGTTTAATTTCCCTAGAAATCTTATTTAAAGTTATATTACGATGAAAGATCAACCAAGATATTGATGCTGTTGTTTTACCAAAAAGGAAGCATAATGTATAGTAGTGTAAATAAACGTCTTACATTTCTATTTTTATTGTTTTGTTTTTTTTTTTGTTTTTGCTTTTCCTTTAATAGAGTCCAGTACTATTCATTTATATGATTTTTAAACTATAAAAGGCTAACAATATGTGGCCTTAAGCACTTAAACATTAAACGGGCAAAAAATATTGTTTGTGGTATTGGAAAATAAATAAATAAATATTAGTATCTTGTTGTGATTTCCAGCGAGCTTGTTTAAAACGCGTGTTCTGCACTTAACTTTATTTCTACTGCTGGTTTTTTGAATGGTCTTTTACTTATTGGTAGTTAGATGCTGTAGCTTTGTATGTAGTTTTTGTATGTTACGATTAAGCAATCACTTGGGAAAGTTTTTGAGCAAAAAAATATTAATGCGTATTAACCCTGTAAAGCATCAGACGGCCGAAAATGTAACTTTAGTTGAACAATTTATTGTCATGCTGTATATTTGAATTTTAAATATGATCGATCGTGCCGTACTTTAAGTTCACGGTTACTATACCTCTCACAAATGGAAGCTGCCATCTGTTGGCAATGCAAATAGAGGTTCTTTTATTATACCCTCCATTCCGCTGTCATTCACCTTGTAACGTATTGAAAACTTTATTTGCGCTCTCATAAAGTATACGCATATATTCTTGATCCTTGTAACAACTCGAGTCGATATAGTGATAACCGTCTGTCCGTCCGTCAGTTTGTCAGTCTGTCTGTCTGTCTGTGGAAATTACGTTGATTTACAAAATAAACCATTTTCCTAGACCAGCTTTGGCTGAAATGGTTTGCCGTTATTTCGAGCAGCCTCTTGGTTAAAATGGGGTAAATTAGGCGTCACTGTACCAAGATAAGGCATAATATATGAAGACACCTCTAAAAAATTCAAAATTTTCATTGTGTTTGTTGTAATAAATTTTTAGTATTAAGTTTATCAAATTGATTACTTTATTTTAATATTTTATTTACATTTGTTATAAATAAGTCCAGATAATAATGTAAACGTAAAACCTAGGTGGATGGTATCAAGCATTTGATATGGCCGAATTTAACACTCTCGCTTAAAAGTAAAATAACAGGTCTACATTATCCGAACGTGTGCTATAAGGAAGGTCTTGTGGGGAAAACCTACAGATCGTAATAAAAAATGGATGTGTTATAGAAGAACAAAAAATAATTGTTTAATATTTTTTTAAAAGCCCAATCTCATATTTTCAGGGTGAAAAAAATGTACCAAAAATCCGCTCTGTTTCCCTTTCTTACGATTTTTACATTTGATCCAAAGAAAACATATACCAATTAGACATCATATGAAAACTATTTGTAAAGTTGTTAACATGCTTGTGTTATTTAATAAAACCCTTATATATTATGGGTTTTGTATGGAGTTACATTCGCATTTTAAGTGAAATTTTATATTCATATAATACTCGTAGTTCTGTTTAAGTGACCAAGTGTTTTAGACTTTTGCTTGATATAGCGGCTAATGCCCCACAAAGATTTTTTATGCTCTAAAATTTAAGACATACTTTCATACAATAATTATCGAGAAAGAAGTTTTTGATTATATATTTTTTTTTGTTCTTTAGCAGGAACTAATATTGTTTTTTGTACGCCATGTAAAAGCGTTTTTAAAGGTTGCCTTTTAACGATATAAAATAATATACAGTGCCCATCTAAAGGAAAAATAGAAACAAACCAAAACCAAGAAAAATATGTCTGGAGTGATCTTCCCAAATTGGGATCCTAATCTATTTTAAAGTTCACATTCCTGGATTAATATTTACTTACCAATTATTCACAGACTCACAGAATTTTTATATATATTTTTATAATTCTTTCTCATTAAAATTTTACTTCAAAAAGAGTTAAATGTTTTCACACAAGAAATAATTTTTCATAAAAAAAAAAAATATAAATATTAAAATAACACAGGATATCAGCCATTCAGGGAGGGGGAGGAGGTGAATTTCAGGTGAGGGTGAAATTACCAGAGCAGTAAAACTTCTAAAGCATTTGGCTTTCTCAAGCCAAACTTTTTTCTACGAGAATTTATATTTTTTCCTTATCTTGATGTCTATTTGCTTAGTGTTTCAGCTACGAGAATACTCATAACTCAAGATCCATTGATGATTCCTCATTTCAACCTTCAGCCAAATTTCCCAAAAATATCACTCCTACGTACACATCACTTCTACTCTACTAATAAATGATTATTATCACTAGCCAACAGGTTTTTTGACTGGAGCAACTAAATATCTTTCAGAGGGTAATCTGGTGTCCTGAATTCGAATCTTTAATTCGTTTTTCTCTATCACGTCAGGTTTCCGAGATACGAAAAATGTTTTTGTTCATTTTTTACATAAAAAATCTTTAGTATATTTAAAAATCAATGAATTTTCAAAAGTTAATAGCGTTATTTGAACGTCGTTTGTACTTTGTTGGTTCGATGTCACGTAGTAGAGTCCAGCAATAGCCTCCCAGCATGTTTTTGTCCCAAAATCAGTGAAAATTTCTTTAAATTTTCATTAAATCTTGGTGAACACGCTGCCTTTGTTCGTCACTCTCCGCAACTAGGTTTTGTGGAAAAAATCTAAATGCGGTGATATTCGTGCACCTAATTCGTTATAATTTTTCAATAATTCATCAACAATTTGTCTGTAGCTTTTCAAAAAAAAAAAAAACTGTTCACGATGCTCTTGAAATATTTCCAGGCTGCATATTCTTTCTCCAATAAATATTGTGAAAAATTGTCATCATTCAATAGGTTCCTGATCTAAGGGCCATCAAATATGCCTTCTTTGATTGATGCCTTCTTTCTGAAATTTTAGGAAAAACGGCTAACAACTATTTAAATGCAGGACCATCTTTTCCAGAGCCTTGAAAAAGTTCTTAAGAAGGCCCAATTTTATGTGCAGAGGCGGAAGAAGAACTTCATCTGGATCAAGTTATGGTCTATTTGAAATGTTTTGTTTTCCTGGTGAATAATCAGTTCTTCTTGGAACCTCCTTGCATACCAGTCAACAAACCAATGACCTGAAACAGCTTAATTTACAGTTATTTACAATGGTCTATACTACATACACAAAGAAATTTAAATCACACACCTTAAGGTCACCACAGATCTTCCACTTATGATCGATGTATTTGAGTAATGTCAAAATTTCAGTCATTGATTCGTAAGTTTCCTTTGTATTAATGACAAAGGCAATTGGTATGGATGGTTTTTCATTCCCATTATGCCAAAGATAAGCCTTTAAACTGTACTGAGAGAGATCAATAAATAATCTCAATTCAGTTTTATCATATAAAATAAACCACCAACATCAATAGAGTATAGAATAGAGCGTTTCTTTCCAAAATATGCAGCCAATTCCAAGCTTCTATCTCTATGGATTGTTACTTTTGTCCCAACAGCAAGATGTTTCCACTGCTGCTAGTAATTCTGCGTATTTCTTCGTTTAACGTAAATCCCAAATTAGATCATGCAGCTCAGCTTGAGTCACAAAATGGCGTTCATCATCAGCCTCATACAAACTACCACAGCTGGTGAAAGATGTTTCGGACTCACTGCTCGTAGCACTGTGAATGAACTGGTTTGGAAACCGATGGGACATCTGTGTACGTAATATTTTTCCGATTTTTCATATTGAATCCAGCAACTTTTGTTAAACAGAAATAACAATCGGTTTGGTGGTTACTTGACTCTCTCCAAAGTACTGGAATTGAAAAATCGAAAAAGATCTTCTTGCCATTTGACCACTTGTATAAAACAGTTCATCAACTATTGCAAAATATTGTCGGCGTCCACGGTTTGTCCAAGTTTCTGGCAGCAAAACCAAAATAATGTAATTATGCATATTTTAATGATTCTGATATTGAATATCCTTTTTTTCCAACCAAATATTCACCACACACAAAGCAAAAATAGCTTGAATCAGTAACACTCATTCTCCCTGACACGCTTAAACTACTATTATGAAAATTTAGAATGAATCTGGGCTTCTGTCAAGTTAATAATTGTGAAATTGTAGTGTCACTATTGACTGTTTTACAGTATTGTCAGCATGTAATAAAAAATGAACAAGACGTGATAGAACAATTTTTATGCCAGATTCGTATTCAGTGAACCCAAATTAGTTAAAAAAAATGCTTCGTTACATCAGTCAATTTTTTTTTTAATTTGTAGACCAGTGTTATTAGCCCTGAGTATGTTATGTTGATTTTACAGAAGGGAGGAAAAATTATAAATTTTCCATTCGATAAATTAGTCCAACTTGATTTGCTGAAGAATCAAATGAGAGATCATCAATGGTTATTGAGTTATACCTAAAAAGCTAAGGAAACAAACATCAAGATAAGGAAAAATGTAAAACGTTATTAAAAAAAAAGTTTGGGCTAAGTATGCCAAACACTTTGCAGGTTTTACCTCACTGGCCTGTTACTTTCACCCTGAGTTTTAATTTCTCACCCCCCTCCCCCAGGCAATGATCCCGAAAATGTTCCGCAGTGTAGTTAATTAGAAAAAGGACACTACTAAATTTTCAGTACTATAAATGGCAATTTTTATAACTGCAATACGTGTTTGGCATGGAAACTGGCAACGCTTTAGAATTAAAAAAAATTATTTGTGTTTTATTCATACATACATAGGTAACTTTTTGCAATAGAATATGTTTTACTATAAAAGATTATTATTTGTTTATAAATTGTTAACTGTAATGCTTTTCGGAAAAAAGAGTTAAAAAATTTCTTTTTGTATGGAATTGTTATTTTACTTGTTAATCTCTAATATTAATAGGCTATGCGATTTCTTGTTACCGATGTTTCGTTCTACCGTTTTATCCCGATTTTGACCAGACGTATATTATTTGAAAAGTTTTTCTTTTCAGCTATTCGCCAGATTTACATATTTTTAAATTTTTTCCTTTATTTTGAGTAAATTGCATTTAAAGTTGTTACCAATATATACATAAAATTATACATATGATATGTGTGTGTATATTAAATTAGTTAAGTGTTTCTTAATGAGTTTGTTTTCTTCATTCACAATAATAATAAACCGAAATAGTATTGGCTAAGTTTAAAAATAAAGTTTCCTAGAAATTGCACTCGAATTTCAAGTGCTAGAATCTGCTAGTTTACCATAAGATTTCTACTTTTTAAGACAAATGTTTTGTTGCAGAAGTTACAAAATTAATAAACCGAAATAGTATTGGCTAAGTTTAAAAATAAAGTTTCCTAGAAATTGCACTCGAATTTCAAGTGCTAGAATCTGCTAGTTTACCATAAGATTTCTACTTTTTAAGACAAATGTTTTGTTGCAGAAGTTACAAAATTAAAATTTTTTATAATGCTGATTTTCAAATATTCTTTCATATACAGTTTTAATGTGTATAATATTTTAAAATTAAAAAAAAAACATGTAATGCCACACTACCTATCAGACAACATATTAATTATAAAAAAAACTACATAAACTGCCTCTCAAATGACATATAATTTATAACAAAAATATTGTATATTTTGTATAAAAAAAATATAAAATTAAAATTAAAAAAATAAACTAGAATTACTAAGTTTTCAATGCCAACTAATAATAAACAATATATAAATAATTCAAAAGAATTAATATTAATTTTATTACTATACGAAATGTAATTAAGTCACAGAATTTGACATTAAATTTTTTTTAATTTCTATTTATTGTGTTTTATACAGGGTATATAATAAATTTATTTTAAATTATATATTGTTTGAAAGTCATTTAAATAGTGCAATTTTGTTTTTAAAAAAAAAAAGACATTATAAGATTATAATACGAAAAATTATTTGAAAACTTTAAGATTTTTAGAAATTTTTGTGAAACAAACCAGAGTTCAGAAAAAAAAACACTCACTAAATAAAAAACTCAATTATGCGTGTTTCTAAATTTTGTACGTTGCCAAACACAATCATGAACGTGTTTCGGTTTAATATTTGGTTATGTACACGAACATGTTTCTATCACGTATTTTTTGTTTCGAACACATAAAAACCAGACAGATTCGAGTATAGCTTTATTTTAAGTACATGTTCTGGCACGTGTGCTGCTAAAAAAAAACAGAACATGTTCTTGAACGCGTACATCTAAAAATTAACACATTATCCAGTCGCAAGCAAAAAAAAAAAAGAAGCGAAATTACGTCATAAACAACATATAAGATTTCTCCGTTTTCTAGTAATAAACTTTTTATTTTTTTATTTTTATTGTTATCTTTTTATTTTTATTTTTTTATAACTGCTAATAAATTATTTTAAATTTTTTAAATAAATTTGGTTGAAACAGTTGTTGTCGTTATTATAGCGGTGCTTCAGAATTTTCCGATCGCGAGTGGATAATGCTTAAATTTTTAGATGTACGCGTTCAAGAACATGTTCTGTTTTTAGCAGTACGCGTGCAAGAACACGAACTTAAAATAAACTACACTAGAATCTGTCTGCCTTATATGTGTTCTAAACAAAAAAAAAACGTGATAGAAACATGTTCGTGTACATAACGAAACATTAAAAAGAAACACCGTCATGATTGTGTTCAGAACCGTAAAAAATTTAGAAACACACATAATTGATATGAAAATAAAAATATGTGTTGGCTGCTTTAGAACAGAACATTGTGTGTTTGACGTGTGTATTTTCTGAATCTTGCTTTTAAATACTGAACTCATTAATTCGTGCATCACTGCCATTTTTTTCAAAAAACGCAAAACGGTACCCCAATAAGCAGCTGAACAGCGCTAAATCACAATGAAACGAAAAGCGCCGAAGAGAGTGTATGGTTGAAAAAAAAATGTATTATTAATATTTTATGAAAGAGTTAAATATTATTTGTACATTTTATGATAATTTTGTATATGATGATAACTTTTAAAGTTTTTTGTACAAGTGTTCCTTTTCTGTTTCAGACCGTAGAATTTTTATACCCTATACCACTATGTGGTTTGGGTATAATGACTTTGTGCTGCTGTTTGTAACAACCAAAAATATTTGACCTAGACCCATCTTTAATTATACCGATCGAATAAGAATCACTTTTTGAGTTGATTTAACAATGTCCGTCCTTCCGTCCGTCCGTCTGTGTGTCCATGTAAACCTTGTAATCAAACTGCAGGTCGCAAATATGAATAGATTTTGATGAAATTTGGTATATAAGGTTTAATTGGCCACTGGATGAACGCTATTGAAATTGGTGAAATTCGGTCCATGTTCAGACCTAGCCCCCATACAAATTACCCCTATAAAATCGACATAAATTGCCATAAGATCCAAATTGTCATATAGATCTTACTCAAATTGGGTTTGTATGCGTTCATTACATCCATTAATGAGTAGTCCAAAAATGATCCCTCTGGCCCCATACAGAGCTGCTTCCCGATATTCACTTAAATCTATTAAAAAACAAAAATATTGCACTGATTCTTCTCAAATTTTGTTTGCATATGTTTTTGCAAAATACAAGAGACGTTACCAACCATGGTCAGGATCGGTCCATTTTTGGACCTAGTCCCCATATAGATATAGCATCCGATATGAACTTTTTCATATATGCAGCCAAAAAAATTAATAAAAATCCCACTCAAATTTGGTTTTTGCTTATTTTCTATGTCCAGTTAGTTGTGCCTAAGAGATAGGGTTTCCAAACGCATGGTATAGGGTATCGTATAGCGGTCTAGACCGACTATAATTTTCTTACTTGTTTTTTTTGTACAAATTTTTAAGCATAACATGAATTATGAAAGTTTGATTCTATATTTTTGAACCAAACGTTAAATCTTAAATAAAGAGAAGTATGTACTAAAAAAAAACATCTAATAAATTCCTAAGAAAATATACATATATCTTTAGTTTAATATTTATATACTTCAAATAATTATTTGCAAAAAAAAAAAAACAAGTAAGAAAATTATAGTCGGTCTAGACCGCTCATGGGTTCAACTAATTGGGTATAGAAAACATGCCTAAACAAAATGTAAGTGGAATTTGTATTAACTTTTTTGCCTACAGATCTGAAAAATTTTATATCGGATGCTATATTTACATGGGGTCTAGGTCAAAAAATGGACCGATCCTGACCATATTTGGTTAGGTCATTTATTTTATGCAAAAACTTATGCAAATAGAATTTGAGGAAAATCTGTGAAATATTTGTGTTTTTGACAGGTTTAAATGATGATGGGGCTATGACTAACAATGGTCCAATAGGGTTCATTTTTAGGCTACTGGCTAATGGATGTAATAACCACACACAAATCCAGTTTGACGTATATGATAATTTGTCATTTTAAGTCGATCTCATGTGGGTCAATTTTCAGGGGACTAAGTCTAAACATGCACCGATTTTCACCAACATCAACAGTATTGCTCCTATAGCCAAAAGAAGATTATACGCCATTTAATATATTCATGTTTCCGACTTGTAGTTTGGTTACAAGATTTACATGGACACACAGTCGGACGGACGGACGGACATCGTTAAATAAACTCAGACCACAGTGTGGTATTGAAAAGGCGCTGAAAGCGCTTAAACTAAAAAACGAAAACCGACAATTGATAAACGAAAAACACTAATTTAGCGATTTTGAAAAGGCTTTATATCTAATGCGAAAAACTCTAAATAGGTATCACTGAATGCACGACTAATATTTACTTTTATATAATATAACAACTTAATGGCCAATGTTGCGTATTTGTGAACCACTGTAACTTTTTTGTTATTCCCTCAAACTAATCTGTTTTTCATATTTTTGTTTCACTATTAATTTCCTATTTGATGTATGAACTTCAGCTTACATTCTTAATTTGTCACGCAGCCATCATAAGCTATTTGTAAAAAATCGCTTAATGTTTTAATATACATAAAATGTATACATAATTGTGCTGCAGAAGGTTAAAAACACATCGTTTCCTTCAGCTCTCTTTTCGTATTTCGAACGTGTTGTGTTTTAAGTTAAATAGTACTTTAAAATGATAATACAAATCAAGATCAATATCTTTATTTATAGCTCTATAAATGTTTAAAATACCATTACGCTAACTAACTACTGTTTTACAGTTTACTGCATTCTGTTTGCAACTTTCAGTTCGTAGTACTCGTAAGTACCATAAACCCAACGGCTACAATATTATTTTTTTTTTTTTCTGTTTTTGAAATATTATTTACTTTTAAGTGTCCATGGCTTTGTGGATTTATGAAAGTGCTTTAATTATTGGCAAGGTCTAGAAAATAAGTGTAACATTTGCTTTCAAACAAAATTTTAATTACACACATTTTTCTACACTACTGTGCTTAAATCATTTTTATTAGTTAATAACATCTATCCCAGGAAAACTGTTTTTTTTTCATCATTTTTACAGGTAATGAAAGATTAAAAAACAGACATGTTAACATTTGTCGCCGGGAGGTTAATGGCAAACTAGAGATTTTAGTGGTAGAACTTAACAAAAAAAAAAACAGTAATATAAATTTTAATTACATTTCTATATTAAGTACACAATAAAAGTGGGCCTACTTAATGTTTTATTTAAGCTTTTTAAGTAAAACATAAAATTTTCGTACTTTTGAAAGTGAGTTATTTATCTCTGAAGCGAAATGAAAAACATTTAATTTTTTGCTTAACTAAATTGTTAAATGATTTATAAATTTTGGATTTCACTAACATTTTTATTTGGCTGTAAAATTCTTATGCATTTTTTTTTAATTTCTTGTTTTTATTTTGCTATCCTTACTCGTATATTTAATTTGCAAATCTCATGACATTAAATGTTGTTTACTGATTTCAATAAAGATTTTTATCTTATCAATTTACTATAAATGGCAACCATAAACATACTTTTACGCAAATCTTTAAAAGGACAATTTGCTTTAATATAAAAGAAATATGTTTATCTTTAATCAAAAATTCTTTTAATATCCAATACAAGTTATGGGTTTTATGATGGACGTGTATTTTGTAACTTTAAATACACAGCCAGAAATATATAGACAGTTGCTTGGAATATAAGTGCAGAATCACAGAATACCGAAAATGTTATTGTTTTTTAAATTTAAGGCAGAACATTTTTTAAAATTTTCGGTTTTTGAGTTCTAGATAAGAACTTCTTAACAAATTCAATATAATTTAATTAACATTCTGATAAATTATTAAATAATATTGAGACAGTCGAAATCTTAAATTGGAGATTTTTGTTATGGACAAAATCTATACAAGATTTAATAGATAGTGCATCTATATTTTTTCGCGAACAGAATTTTCACTTCGACACCATCAAAGACAGACTTTTAATTATAAGATAACAATTATAACAAAATATAATAGCTGAAAAAAAAATATAAATCATCTTAAAGCAAGTTAACTAGAAACGTACCTAACTGAGAAAATCCCTTTAAGCTGTACGGTATGAGAACTGATTCTTAACCACACTGCTCGTAGGCCTGACTTTAGGTGAGTGTGTTAAAGCACATGACCAAAAAGTGCAAGTAGAAGAAATTTCATATAGAAACAGTCTATTCAATTATAACATAACAATTATCACAATGTTCAATAAATCGCTGATGAAGGCTGAAATGCCAGAAACGGATCCGATTAAGAATACAGTGTAGTTATGAATTTTTAGAAATATATGCTTTCTTCTGCTCTACCACGCAGCATTGAAAACAAATCCATTTACGTTCGTTTCACACATTTTCATGCAGATTCAGCTACCTGAATAAGAAATTTTTTAAATACTAGCAGATTCCACACCTCGAAATTCGAGTGCAAATTCTAGGAAGTTTTATTTATTTCATTTAATAAAGACCCTAAAGGTATGCTTCACAATCTAACTCATTTTAAATGAAGAAAACAAACTCAACACATTAAGCCAAACACATTAACAAATTTAATAAACACACACAGCACTGTATAATTTTATGTATGTGTTAGTAGCAACTTTAGACAATCATAACTTAAAAAAAATATTCCAGACAATGAAAATCTGCAAATCTGGGTAACATCTATAGAGAAATACCTTTCAAATGATACATTTTTTGTCGAAATCGGGGTAAAACTATAAACTTACTTCGGTCACAAGAAATCGCCTTGCCTATTAATATTATAGATATATTTAACCATTTATTAAAAAGAAATTGAAATAAAAGTTCAATTAGCCCAATGACTGGTGTTTAGTAAATTTCCATAAATTTTATGCAAATTCAGCTGACTGAGTAAGAAATTTGTTTTTTATAACTTTCAAAGAGGTTTAAAAATTTTAGTAACTTACAATATAAATTTAAGTACAAATGGAGTTTCACATATTTTCTATCAAATTCAGCTAGCTGAATAAGAACTTTGTCAATTAAAATGTAAAAATGTTTTACATAAATAAAATAAAATTTCTACTAGTTTATGGATTTATGCTGAATAGGAAATTTGTTTATTAAATTTAAGTAAATTTTCTTAGCTTATAATAAAAATGTATGCAAATTGAGCTAGCTGAATAAGAAATTCGTTAATTGTAATTTAAAATTTTTTTTATAAAAATTTTAACGGAATTTCAAATTTCACAAATTTGTTAAATAACAGTTTCAAAATTTGTAAAAAAAAAAAAATTTAATAGAATGTCAATAAGCTTAATGATTATATCTTCTAATAAGTTTTTTTAAAATTCTATGCGAATTCAGCTAGCTGAATAAGAACTTTAACAATTACGATTTAAAAATGTTTTATATAATTTATAATAAAATTTCAATGATTGATTTTTAGTAAGTTTATTTAAATTTTTTGCTGAATAAAAAATTTGTTTATTAAATTTATGTAAGTAAATTTTCTTTGCTTATAACAAAAATTTATGCAAATTCTGTTGTTAATTATAATTATAATATAAAATTTTTTTATAAAAATTTAAATTGAATTTCAACTTTCACAAATTTGTGAAATAGCAATTTAAAAGTTTGTTTGTGTTTCTTCTAGTGAGTCTATTTTAAGTTTTATACGAATTCAGCTAGCTGAATAAAAAATTTGTCAATTATGATGGAAATATTAAAAAACAAAAACTTTAAAAATGTCCACTAGGGCACTGATTGTTTTTTTTTTTTTATTAATATTACTTTAAATTTTGCGCAAATTAAGGTAGCTGAGTAACAAATTTGATTATTAAATTTATGTAGATTTTATTTACTTTAAATGAAAATGGAACTGGCCAAGTTTCGCATACTTACTTGCAAATTCAGCTAGCTGAATAAGGAATTTGCTAATTTTTATTTTAAAATTAGTTAAAAAAATTTTAGTAGTAATTCAGCTAGTGCAGTGTTTGTTTTTTAGTGAGATTATCATATATTTTATGCAAATTCAGCTAGCTGAATAATACATTTATTTATTAAATATCAGTATATTTTATTAACTTACTACATAAATATAATTATAAATTATATTTTTAATTTATTAAAAATTTTAATAGAATTTCAACCAGCTCAATGATTGTTTTTTTAGTAAGGGTATCGTAACTTTTATGCAAATTAAATTGGCTGAATATGAAATTTGATTATTAAGCTTAAGTAAATTTTATTTACTTTAAGTGAAAATGGAACTGACCGAGTTTCACATACTTACACCCAAATTTAGCTAGCTGAATAAGGTATTTATAAATTTTTATTTTAAAATTAGTTATACACATTTTAATAGAATTTCAACCAGCTCAATGATTGTTTTTTAAGTAAGATTAGCATTAATTTTATGTAACTTCAGCTAGCTGAATAATACATTTGTTTATTAAATATAATTAAAAATTATTTAGTTACATTTAAAAAGAGGGGTTACCTTACGGGCTATTTTGGTCAATAATCTGTTTTTATGTATAAATAAAAATCAATTAAATATCATCTTTCTGCTCGACGTTTCGTTTGCTTTATTCAAACTTCCTCAGGAGCGTAAATTTATTATAAAATGATTCTTTGTTACATCGTCAGGGAATATAATTTGTAAAATTTATTTGTAAATAAAAAACTGGACATTACTACACAGAATTTTAAAAAATATAAATAAATTTAATAAATATTGACAACACAGTACACGCAAAATCACAGGTCTAACTTAATATAGTATCACAGAACTTTAACTTTTACTACAGAAATTTAATAATAAACGAAACTGGCCGAGCTTAAATACTTACAAGCAAATTCAGTTAGCTGAAATAAGTTTTTTTAAATTTATTAAAAATCGTAATAGAATTTCAACCAGCGCAACAATAGTTTTTTTAATAAGGGTATCGTAAGAAATTTGATTATTAAAATAAGAAATTTGATTATTAAAATTAAGTAAATTTTATTTAGTTTGAGTGAAAATGGAACTGGCCGTGTATCATACAGTTACATGCAAATTCAGCTAGCTGTATAAGGAATTTGTTAATTTTTATTTTAAAATTACATAGTTATAAAAATTTTAATAGTAATTCAAATGGTGCAATGTTTGTTTTTTATTAAGGTTATCAAATATTTTATGCAAATTCAGCTAGCTGAATAATACATTTATTTATTAAATATCAGTATATTTTATTAACTTACTACATAAATATAATTATAAATGGAACTGACCGAGTTTACATACTTACAAGCAAATTCAGTTAGATGAAATAACTTTTTTTTTAATTTATTAATAATTTTAATAGAATTTCAACCGGCGCTGTGACTGTTTTTTAGTAAGGGTATATTAAATTTTATGTAAAATTAGCTTGCTAAAATTAAGTAAATTTTTTTATTACTACAGATAATTAAGTACAAATGAAACTGGCCGAGTTTCACATATTTTCATGCAAATTCAGCTAGCTGAATAAACATTTTTAAACTATTAGTTATAAAAATTTCAATTCATGCAAATTCAGCTAGCTGATTAACAATTTTTTTAACTATTATTTTAAAATTAGTTATAAAAAGTTTAAACTAGCGCAGTATTTGTTTTTTAGTAACTTTTACGCAAATTCAGCTGTCTGAAAAAGAAACTAGTTTTTACAGCTTAAGCAGATTTTATTTGCTTACAACAAAAATTTAAGTACATATAAAACTGGCCTAGTTTCACATATTTTTGTGTAAATTCAGTCAGCTGAATAAGAAATTGTTAATTATAACTTAAAATTTGTTACAAAAAGTTCAATAGAGTTCTAATTAGCTCAATGATTAGTTTTGTTGTAAGTTTATTTAAAATTTTATTTATATTCATTAGCTGAACTAGAAATTTGATTAACTTACTAGACAAATTTTGGTAGAGATGAAATTTGGCGAGATTCACATAGTTTTATGTAAATTCAGCCTGCTGAATAAGAAAATTGTTAATTATAATTTAAAAATTTATTATAAAAATTTTATCGGAATATCATATGGCTCAATGATTGCTTCTAGTAGGCATATTTTATGTTCAGTGCCGATTCAGCTAGCCGACTTTCCTGTTAATTTTTTTAATGCAAACTTTTTGAGAGTTATAATGAATTAATTTCTTATTTATACAAATATTATAATGAAAATTAAATTAGCTGAATAAACTAACTTTTTCATAATTAAGATATTTCAAAATTTAATTTCAAAAAAGCAATTTTTAAAAAAATAAGGCTGCCAGATGTAAATGTAACTAAATATATATTGAGCTAGCTGAAGAATTGCCATACCTACTTTGCTAAATTCTAAGCAAATTCAGCTAGCTAAATAAGAATAATTATTAATTATAATATCTAAAGTATGTCTGCGAACATGATATAAAACTAAATTGCAATTAGCTGAAGATCGATTTTGACTATATTTATCATATAACTAGCTGGTTCCAGCTCTCTAAATTCGAGTGCAATTTCTAAACAATTTTATTTTTTCATTTAATAAAGACCTTAAAGGTATGCTAATCAATTATAGCCAATTCACAAATCAACACAAAAAACAAACTCATTTTTATTACAAACACATTAACAAATTTAGTAAACACACACAAAGCATTGTATAATTTTATATATGTGTTAGTAGCAACTTTAAATTCAATTTACACAAAATAAAGGAAAAAATTTTAAAATCTGTAAATCTGCAAAACGGCTAAAAAGAAATACCTTTCAAATAATATACGTATGGTCAAAATCGGGATAAAACGATAGAACAAAACATCGGTCACAAGAAATCGCCTAGCCTATTAATATTATAGATGATATGGTTGCGAAGAAAAATCTTTATATCTTTATATAAATTGAAACAAATTCAGCTAGCTGATTAAAAGATTTCGTACTTTTTTTTATTAAATGGCGATTTGTTTACGTAAATAAATGACAAATCGTAAAAATTTATTACTTGGAAAAAGGATTTAAAAGCTATAAAAAAAAATTATAAAAAAATCAGGTCTTTATATTATTCAGCTAGCTGAATAATATTTAATAATATTTAAAGACAATATACTAGTAGAATTCATGTTAGAATGCATGAATTTTATGTATGTATGGACGGATGTTATTGACGTACATCCGTTGTATGTATTGCCACATACACTACAATGGCGTCATAGATTTTATTTGTATAATATTTTTTAATTTTACTACAATAAAAGTCTTATAAATCAGTCAGTCAGTTAGTCTTTTTTTTTGTATGCTTTTGTTTTTTATTATAGATTTTCAATGACTACGTTTTTTGTGTTGTTTTTTATTCTCGACAATAATAAATCCGGAAACTGTTCCCATGTTTTAACCTTTGAGATTTTTATCATTTACAATTTGTTACATTATCTAAAACTAAAACTATGAAATTTTTGGCGAGAAAAAACATGCAACATTTTTTTTTATCTTGCACACTAGTTCTATTTTATCGAACTTGTTAATGGAGACTACAACAGCAGCGATTCACCTGCAATAATTTTGATGGCAACAAAAAACCCTGATGTTAGTTTTTTTTTAAATTAGATTTTTATATAAAGTTTATAATAAATATGAGAATTTTTAATGTTAACAAAAATTAAAAAAAAAAAATGACTCATAAAATTCTAAAAAAAAATTGCAAAAAAACAATGCAAATAAAAGTTAAGCAACAAAAAATAAAAATAAAACTTTTTTAAGTATACAACAAAAAATAAAACACAATTCAATTCAATTGTTGTCGGCTTCATTTGATCAACAATTGTCAAGGTTAGATTTTAGTAAGAGAATTTAATCTAACCAAAACAACAAAAAAATAAAATAATACTAAACTTTAGTCTAATACATCCACTAATATTATGATACAGCCACAGAAAAATGTTTGAAGTTTTGCCTTGGTTACAAAACTGCTTTAAGAATTTGTCAAATTTATATTAGCAGCACTTTTGGAAATTTGTTTTTGTTATTAGACACCTGTTGCGTGGAGTTTGTTGTGAGTATTTGAAAACAATACAAAACTGGTCAAATAGTTTTGTGATTTCTGCATTAATTGTTGTTGCTTTTTGCTTTTATTATTTGTTGTCGTATTGCAGTTTTTTTTTTTTTTCTTTAATTATAAATTGCACACACAATAAAGTTTAGTGTTGCCATGTATGAAATATTGTTTCCGTTGTGCAATATTTACAATCATTTAGATACATAATCACACATACAAATGTACAATAACTACATATTTATTTATTCAGAAATGCATTTAGAATAAATTATAGAACAATTCCTATACAAAATGGAAAATTATTTTATATTGTGTTTTTTTGTTTAGTTGTTGTTGTAATTCTAAATTGCTGTGATATTTTTTGTTGAATTCATTTACCATGAATTTTAGTGAATTCTAGGAATTTTGCTTGTTTTACGAAAGTTCAATGTTTGAGATTGTAAATTTTAAAATGTTTGTATAATGATTTATTTCTTTATTAATATTTCGAATAAATTTAATTCGATTTAATATTTCTTGAAACTTTTTTTAAACTCTTTCTTTTAACTCGTACTCTCTGTCTGTCGTGGGCAACCCCATTCCCCCTTATCCAATTGATCTGAAACTTGGCCCATAGTCTTGCTGTGACTACAGATTAATTTTGGGGTAGTCACGAACAGTCACGCATAGTCGCGCACAGTCACGGAGTGATCTAAATGTCATTTCATCTCATGCAATCGATCTGAAACTTGGTCCATACACTTGCTGTGAAAAAAAGATTTACTTTGACTTATTCACGCACAGTCACGCACGGTCACGCACAACTATGAAGAGCTTTAAAATGGATTTCCCCTCATCCAATCAATCTGAAACATGGTTGATATACTTGCCGTAAAGAAAGATTAACTGCGGCATAGTCACGCACAGTCACGCACAGTCACGGAGTGATTTGAAACCCAGTTTCCCTTATCCGATTGATCTTAAACAAGGTATATAGACTTGCTGTGAAAGATGATTAACTTTGGCATAGTCACACGCATATTCACGCATAGTCACGCATAGTCACGCACAGTCAGTGAGTGATATAAGCCTCATTTCCCCTCATCCGATAGAACTGAAACTTTGTCCATAGAATTGTTATGGCCAAAGATTAATTTTAAAATAGTCACGCAAAGTCACGCACCCTCACGGAGAGATTCAAAACTCATATGCGTAAGGAAAGAGTTTAATAAAAACATTGTTTTTATGGGTTAGATTATTTAAGGTTTGGCTACAATATTGCTGAAGACTGAAATGAGAAATCATCAATGGTTTTGAAGTAAAGCTGAAAAAATAAACAAACGAACATTAAGATTAAGAAAACATATAAAAGTTCATTCATTTTTAAAATTTTGGCTTCAGAAAAAACGTAAGATTTTATTATTTTTTTTATCAGAAGTGTTTTCAATATCAATGCTTTAATTTAAACTAGCAGATTCCAGCCCTCGAAATTCGAGTGCAAATTCTAGGAAATTTTATTTTTTCATTAAATAAAAACTCTAAAGGTATACTAATCAATTATAGCCAATTCACATATCAACACAAACAAACTCATTTTTATTACAAGCACATTAACAGGTTTAATTAACATACACATTGCATTCTATCATATTATGTATGTGTTAGTAGCAACTTTAAATGCAATTTACTCAAAATAAAGCAAAAATTTAAAAATCTGTAAATCTGCAAATCGGCTAAAAAGAAATATCTTTCAAATAATATACGTTTGGTCAAAACTGGGATAAAACGGTAGAACAAAACATCAGTCACAAAGAATCGCCTAGCCTGTTAATATTATAGATACATTTTCTCTTATTTTCTGCTATTATTTTTATTTTAATATTTAAATGCAAAAAATTGATTAAGGTGTTAATTCGGCTACAGTCAAATTAACATAATAAGAACAACATATATCTAATAAGAACAACATATATCTATTAAACCAATTTTGACAATTTTAAACAGCTGCCTGCTCGGGATGGTAATGAATCATATCCACAAAAATGAGCTACCCAGCTGAACTATTGATGGTGCGATCGTAATATCCTCAGATGGACAGACGGACAAAGTAATAGCAACTCCACTTGTTATTATAAGCATCAAAAATATATATATATATTATGTTGTTCCAGATACGCGCAGGGGGTAAAAACATATTTCACAATACAATTACAAAAGCAGCGTAAGACGTAAGACAAAATCGGTGTGACTTATTTTTGTATTGGTGAAACAATTATATATGTAATAACCTCATTAAATATGAAAAATTAAAAATTAAAAATGAAAAATGAAAAATAAAAGAAGAAAAATAAAAAATTAAAAACGAAAAATAAAAAATTAAAAATAGAAAATAGAAAATTGTAAATAAAAAAGGAAAAGTGAAAAGTGAAAAATGAAAAATAAAAAATAAAAAATAAAATATGAAAAATAATAAAATCAAATAAAAAATGAATAATTAAAATTAAAAATGAAAGTTGAAAAATAAGAAATGAAAAATAAAAATGACCGTCTAGACCGACTATACGATACCCTATACCATGCGTTTAGAAACCCTAACTCTTAAGCCCAACTCACTGGACATAGAAAATAAGCAAAAAACAAATTTGAGTGGGATTTTTATTAATTTTTTTGGCTGCAGATATGAAAAACTTCATATCGGATGCTATATCTATATGGGGACTAGGTCCAAAAATGGACCAATCCTGATCTTGTTTGCTAAAGTCTCTTGTATTTTGCAAAAATATATACAAACAAAATTTGAGAAGAATCAGTGCATTATTTTTGTTTTTAATCGATTTAAGTGAAGATCGGGAAGCAGTCTATATTGGGCCAAAGGGATCATTTTTGGACTACTCATTAATGGATGTAATGAACGCATACAAACCCAATTTGAGTAAGATCTATATGACAATTTCGATCTTATGGCAATTTATGTCGTTTTCATAGGGGTAATTTGTATGGGGGCTAGGTCTGAACATGGACCGATTCCCACCAATTTCAATAGCGTTTATCCCATGGCCGATAAAAGCTTATATAAAAAAAATTTAATCAAAATATATTCATATGTGCGACCTGCAGTTTGATTACAAGGTTTACATGGACACACAGACGGACGGACGGACATTGTTAAATCAAATCAAAAAGTGATTCTGATTCAATTGGTATAATTAAAGATGGGTCTATGTCAAATATTTTTGGTTGTTACAAACAGCAGCACAAAGTCATTATACCCAAACCACATAGTGGTATAATGTATAAAAAAGAAAAATTAAAAATTAAAAATTAAAAATTTAAAATTACAAATTAAAAATTAAAAATTAAAAATTAAAAATTAAAAACTAAAAATTAAAAATTAAAAATTAAAAATTAAAAATTAAAAATTAAAAATTAAAAATTAAAAATTAAAAATGAAAAATTAAAAATAAAAATTAAAAATTAAAAAGTAAAAATTAAAAATTAAAAATTAAAAATTAAAAATTAAAAATTAAAAATAAAAAATTAAAAATTAAAAATTAAAAATTAAAGATTAAAAATTAAAAATTAAAAATTAAAAATTAAAAATTAAAAATTAAAAATCAAAAATTAAAAATTAAAAATTAAAAATTAAAAATTAAAAATTAAAAATTAAAAATTAAAAATTAAAAATTAAAAATTAAAAATTAAAAATTAAAAATTAAAAATTAAAAATTAAAAATTAAAAATTAAAAATTAAAAATTAAAAATTAAAAATTAAAAATTAAAAATTAAAAATTAAAAATTAAAAATTAAAAATTAAAAATTAAAAATTAAAAATTAAAAATTAAAAATTAAAAATTAAAAATTAAAAATTAAAAATTAAAAATTAAAAATTAAAAATTAAAAATTAAAAATTAAAAATTAAAAATTAAAAATTAAAAATTAAAAATTAAAAATTAAAAATTAAAAATTAAAAATTAAAAATTAAAAATTAAAAATTAAAAATTAAAAATTAAAAATTAAAAATTAAAAATTAAAAATTAAAAATTAAAAATTAAAAATTAAAAATTAAAAATTAAAAATTAAAAATTAAAAATTAAAAATTAAAAATTAAAAATTAAAAATTAAAAATTAAAAATTAAAAATTAAAAATAAAAATTAAAAATTAAAAATTAAAAATTAAAAATTAAAAATTAAAAATTAAAAATTAAAAATTAAAAATTAAAAATTAAAAATTAAAAATTAAAAATTAAAAATTAAAAATTAAAAATTAAAAATTAAAAATTAAAAATTAAAAATTAAAAATTAAAAATTAAAAATTAAAAATTAAAAATTAAAAATTAAAAATTAAAAATTAAAAATTAAAAATTAAAGATTAAAAATTAAAAATTAAAAATTAAAAATTAAAAATTAAAAATTAAAAATTAAAAATTAAAAATTAAAAATTAAAAATTAAAAATTAAAAATTAAAAATTAAAAATTAAAAATTAAAAATTAAAAATTAAAAATTAAAAATTAAAAATTAAAAATTAAAAATTAAAAATTAAAAATTAAAAATTAAAAATTAAAAATTAAAAATTAAAAATTGAAAATTAAAAATTAAAAATTAAAAATTAAAAATTAAAAATTAAGAATTAAAAATTAAAAATTAAGAATTAAAAATTAAAAATTAAAAATTAAAAATTAAAAATTAAAAATTAAAAATTAAAAATTAAAAATTAAAAATTAAAAATTAAAAATTAAAAATTAAAAATTAAAAATTAAAAATTAAAAATTAAAAATTAAAAATTAAAAATTAAAAATTAAAAATTAAAAATTAAAAATTAAAAATTAAAAATTAAAAATTAAAAATTAAAAATTAAAAATTAAAAATTAAAAATTAAAAATTAAAAATTAAAAATTAAAAATTAAAAATTAAAAATTAAAAATTAAAAATTAAAAATTAAAAATTAAAAATTAAAAATTAAAAATTAAACATAAAAAATTAAAAATTAAAAATTAAAAATTAAAAATTAAAAATTAAAAATTAAAAATTAAAAATTAAAAATTAAAAATTAAAAATTAAAAATTAAAAATTAAAAATTAAAAATTAAAAATTAAAAATTAAAAATTAAAAATTAAAAATTAAAAATTAAAAATTAAAAATTAAAAATTAAAAATTAAAAATTAAAAATTAAAAATTAAAAATTAAAAATTAAAAATTAAAAATTAAAAATTAAAAATTAAAAATTAAAAATTAAAAATTAAAAATTAAAAATTAAAAATTAAAAATTAAAAATTAAAAATTAAAAATTAAAAATTAAAAATTAAAAATTAAAAATTAAAAATTAAAAATTAAAAATTAAAAATTAAAAATTGAAAATTAAAAATTAAAAATTAAAAATTAAAAATTAAAAATTAAAAATTAAAAATTAAAAATTAAAAATTAAAAATTAAAAATTAAAAATTAAAAATTAAAAATTAAAAATTAAAAATTAAAAATTAAAAATTAAAAATTAAAAATTAAAAATTAAAAATTAAAAATTAAAAATTAAAAATTAAAAATTAAAAATTAAAAATTAAAAATTAAAAATTAAAAATTAAAAATTAAAAATTAAAAATTAAAAATTAAAAATTAAAAATTAAAAATTAAAAATTAAAAATTAAAAATTAAAAATTAAAAATTAAAAATTAAAAATTAAAAATTAAAAATTAAAAATTAAAAATTAAAAATTAAAAATTAAAAATTAAAAATTAAAAATTAAAAATTAAAAATTAAAAATTAAAAATTAAAAATTAAAAATTAAAAATTAAAAATTAAAAATTAAAAATTAAAAATTAAAAATTAAAAATTAAAAATTAAAAATTAAAAATTAAAAATTAAAAATTAAAAATTAAAAATTAAAAATTAAAAATTAAAAATTAAAAATTAAAAATTAAAAATCCAAAATTAAAAATTAAAAATAAAAAATAACAAATAAAAAATGAAAAATAAAAAATGAAACATAAAAAATTTAAAATAATAAAAGAAATGAAAAATTAAAAATAAAAAATGAAAAGATAAAAAATGAAAAATAAAAAATTAAAAATGAAAAACGAAAAAATGAAAAATGACAAATAAAAAATAAAAAATAAAAAATTAAAAATAAAAAATGAAAAATTAAAAATGAAAAACGAAAAATTAAAAACAAAAAATGAAGATTTAAAAATTAACAAGTTGAAATAATAATAAATATTTCTATGTAAGCAGAGCCCCTGCATTTGATTGCTATAAGTGATACATAGATACGCATTCGGTTTGATTTTAAAAAAGTGCCATAAAAAATCTTTAATTACTAGATGTTTACACATCTCCCCTGTGATCGGACTCTCATGATTTTTTTTTCCAATTATTACAAACGGAATGACAATCTTATATATACCCTCTGCACACTGGTGTGGAGAGTTAAAATTAAATAATTTTAATTTTAAGTAAAATCTTCATTAATATCATTAAAAACTGTTGAGTTTTTAATTAAAAATTATATTTAAAATTCTCCTAAAATTAAAAATAATTGAATTTTTTGTTTAAACCGACTTTCGTAATGAAACCAAATTTTAATATTTTTTTTTGTAGTTTTACCCATAAACAAATTAGAATTAATAAATACTGAACTGCACTATTAAAAATGCACGACTTCAGGTACTCGATTTTCCATTAAATAAGGTTACTGTTTAAACCGAGTTTTAATTTTTATACCCTATACCACTACGTGGTTGACTCAGAATCACTTTCTGCCCTTACCAAATATAGTCAGGATCGGTTCATTTTTCGACCTAGTCCCCATATGCTAGACCGACTATAAATTTCTTGTTTATTTTTATAAATTTTGGTTGCAAAACTTTGCTTTAAACTTAGCTTTGAGTCAGCTGAATTTGATTAAATTTGCTTTAGAGATCAAAATTAAAAAAAATTTTATATCATTGAGTTTAGCGTTTTTAAATTTAGCCAGATTAGTTTTTTAAAAATACAGTGAAATCTATTATTCAGCAAGCTGAATGTCATTTAAAATTATTGACTATTGACTTAAAAAAAATTTATTTAAAATTCTCCTTACATTAAAAAATACAAGCTGTTTAAATATAGAATCAGGCTTAAACCTTGTTTTACTATTTTCTTTTTGTAGTTTTAGCCATTAATGAGTAAAATTAAAATTTTTCCGAAATACAATTTTGAAAATTAAACAAATTAAATAAATTTTCGCAAACAAAAATTCCATAAAAGTTTGTTTCGTGGAGTTGAATTTTAACTTAATTGATTTAGAATTGACAATTCGCAAAATCTATAATATTAATAGGCTAGTCGATTTTTTGTGACCGATGTTTTGTTCTACCGTTTTATCCCGATTTTGACCAAATGTATATTATTTGGAAGGTATTTGTTTTTAGCCGATTCGCAGATTTACAGATTTTTAATTTTTTTCCTTTATTTTGAGTAAATTGCATTTAAAGTTGCTACTAACAAATATATATAATATACATATGCTATGTGTGTTTTATTAAATTTATCAATGTGTTTGTAATAAAAATGAGTTAGCTTTTTGTGTTGATTTGCGAATTGGCTATAATTAATTAGCATACCTTTAGGGTTTTTATTTAATGAAAAAATAAAATTTCCTAGAATTTGCACTTGAATTTCCAGGGCTGGAATCTGCTAGTATATATTAATGAATTAGTATTTTTAAATTCAGCTGGCTGAATTTCTTAAATTTTAAGTGAAATCTTAATTCAGCCAGCTGAATATTACTTTAATTTTTCGAATTTTCAGCTAAAAACTAAATTAAAAATTTTACATATATACACTTTATAAATTGATGTAATGCAGCTAGAAAATGTGAAATCAATTACTTTTAAAGCGACTTTAACCAGCTCATATAGACATGACCCTTTATTCCTTACATATAAAGGCGTCAGACCCTTTAATTCTTTCTAGTGGTATAGTTAAACCAAAAATTCTACACAAATTCAGCTTGCTGAAAAAAAAATTAAATTTGAATAATTTTCAAAACGTTAGCAGGAACAGGAAGGTCGGCTAGCTGAAAAAGCAGGCTTTATACAAATATTGAAATAAAAATTCAAATAACTGAATAAACTAACTTTATTATACTGTTTAAGAAAATTCAGCTGGGTTAATAAGAAATTAAAGTAAATTTAATTTCTAGCAAAATACATTTTCTGAAATAAAAGTATAAGAAGAAAAGTTATTACTGGTAATATAATGTATATTCAGCTAGCTGAAGAATTGCCGTTTAGTTAGTTTTTCATATTTGAGCAAATTTAAAATATGAAATATAAGAATATTTGAATGCGGTGAAATATAATTATGTTTTTCAAATTTCCTTAATCACACAAAATTCTTTAAAGAATAGATTAATTTTCCACTATTGGATAATTTAAGTATGTAATTTATATAATTTGCGAGTCTTTTAGCTCAAAGAAATTCTGCAAACACTTTTTTAGTATAGCTGAGTTCAAAAATATTTTTAATTTAAGTATTCAGCTAGCTGAATAGAGCTTAAACTATATTCTAAGCTATCAATATAACAGATATATGTTTTTATATTTATTCTCAACATTCATAGCTAGCTGAATTATATTTCTCGTAATCTCATCAATCCAAAAACAGACCGTTCTACTAAAAAAACAGAAATCAACACTAACATTGAAAAACGAACAATGCAATAAAACGTGTAAATACTATTATTTAATGGTAGCAAAACATGAACGCGTGCGTACTATAAATTATTTTAATATGGCCATACAAAAATACTGTACAATGCTTTAACGCCAAACGTTCGTGCATATGTATGGGATCGTATGTACGTGTATGATCATATAAATAAATTGTAGCTAAGGCTTAACCAGCTTCTCTTCATCTTTTAGCCATCTAGATTTTTTTCAACTTTGTTATTGGGGCTTAAGCCCTAACAGCCATTTAATAGGTGGCATAGTTCAATAGTTGTGCGTTTTTATTTAACGATGAACCTGAACCTGAAAGAAATATTAACATTGCCACTATTGAGGCCATAGCACACGTTTACAACATTATGTGTTACATGATGAGTTTAGGTTTAATAGATTTCCATATAATATTTAACGCCTTTAAAATATGCTTTTCTTTAAAGCGTGAATGTGTTTATCGTTTTAAATATTGCTTTAACAGAATATAAAAGAAAAAAACCTCATAATTCATTCAATGTTATATTCAATTTTTCTTCCATCTTCAGTAGACTCTGGGGCTAAAGTGATAAGTCATAATGCATTTATTGAGTTGATTTGTTAACAACAACAATACCAACTACAAAAACATTAAATCTACTTAAAACTAAGTTTAGTTTTAATTTTTTCGGATTTTGTATTCTGTTCACAAAAAAAAAATTAAAAAAATTGGTAGAAAGATAGTCTGTCAGTCAATACAACAATATGCATACAAAAAAAATGAAACAAGCTGTTTAAAATTTTTTGTATGTATGCATGTAGGTATACTCGTATTGTATTGGCCTTGAAGCCTTTAAGGGATTTCTGTATACTTTTTGTTTTCTTCTTTGTTTTATGATTTTACAAGCAATTCTTTTTGGTTAAGTTTTTGTATATTTTTCATTATATTATCCAAAGAGGCGTGAGGGCGTTAACTTAAACTGCCTTTAACGTTTTTATTTGGAAATTCGTTGTATTTTATATATATTTTTTTCATGTATGTATGTTACTTTTTGAAGTTGTTTTTGTTTTTGGTTTTAGTTTTTTTTTTTTGTATAAAGAAGGTTTTTTATTTTAGGAATATACAATTTTCAAAATTATTATAAAAACTATATTAAATATGTATTACAACTTTACAAAAAATAGAAAGTTTTGATTGAATTTAATAATTTTCTTTTAATTCAGCTAGCTGAATAACGAGATTACAACAAAAAATTTTTGTTTAGGCAATTACAACGCTGTTATTAAACTTATTATAAAAATATTATTATTGAAATACAATTTTAAGTGTTTTGCAACAGGATTGCAATTAATAATTTAATTCAGCTAATTATTTACAAACAGTTATTGAAATTATTATAAAAATTATAAAAATTATTATAACTGAATAGAAAATAGAAAGTAAGATTGAATTGAGTAATTTTCTTTTAATTCAGCTAGCTGAATATGGATAATTTTATTATTGAAATAAAAATTGAAGTGTTTTTAGCAAGATGCAGCAAATAATTCAATTCAGATAATCATAAAGTTTTTATATTATTAAAATTATAAAACTGATTATAACTGATATAACTGAATTGAGTAGTTTCCTTTTAATTCAGCTAGCTGAATATGTATAATTTTAATATTGAAATGAAAATTGAAGTGTTTTTAACAAGATTGCAGCAAATAATTCAATTCAGCTTAATATTTATAAACAGTTATTAAATAGAAAACAGAAACTATGATTGAATTGAGTAATTTTCTTTTAATTTAGCTGGCTAAATATGGACAATTTTTTATTGAAATAAAATTTTAAGTGTTTTGCAACAGGATTGCAATTAATAATTTAATTCAGCTAATTATTTACAAACAGTTATTGAAATTATTATAGAAATTATAAAGATTATTATAACTGAATAGAAAATAGCAAGTAAGATTGAATTGAGTAATTTTCTTTTAATTCAGCTAGCTGAATATGGATAATTTTATTATTGACTTGGAAATTTAAGCGTTTTTAACATGATTGCAACAAATAATTCAATTCAGATAATCATAAAGTTTTTATATTATTAAAATTATAAAACTGATTATAACTGAATTGAGTAGTTTTCTTTTAATTCAGCTAGCTGAATATGTATAATTTCTTTATTGAAATGAAAATTGAAGTGTTTTTAACAAGATTGCAGCAAATAATTCAATTCAGCTTAATATTTATAAACAGTTATTAAATAGAAAACAGAAACTATGATTGAATTGAGTAATTTTCTTTTAATTTAGCTGGCTGAATATGGACAATTTTTTATTGAAATAAAATTTTAAGTGTTTTGCAACAGGATTGCAATTAATAATTTAATTCAGCTAATTGTTTACAAACAGTTATTGAAATTATTATAAAAATTATAAAAATTATCATAACTGAATAGAAAATAGAAAGTAAGATTGAATTGAGTAATTTTCTTTTAATTCAGCTAGCTGAATATGGATAATTTTATTATTGAAATAAAAATTGAAGTGTTTTTAACAAGATTGCAGCAAATAATTCAATTCAGATAATCATAAAGTTTTTATATTATTAAAATTATAAAACTGATTATAACTGATATAACTGAATTGAGTAGTTTCCTTTTAATTCAGCTAGCTGAATATGTATAATTTTATTATTGAAATGAAAATTGAAGTGTTTTTAACAAGATTGCAGTAAATAACTCAATTCAGCTTATTATTTATAAACAGTTATTAAATAGAAAATAGAAAATAAGATTGAATTGATTAATTTTCTTTTAATTCAGCCTGCTGAATATGGATAATTTTATTATTGAAGTGAAAATTTAAGTGTTTTGTGACAGGATTGCAACAAATAGTTCAATTCAGCCAATTAGAAAATTGTTTATATACAGTTTTCAAAATATTCATAAAATTTATGGGCAAATTTATTTAAACTGAATAGAAAATAGAAAGTTAAGGTAGAATTAAGCAATTTTCTGTTAAAGCAGCTAGCTGAATGTGAAAAGTTTTATTGCTCAAAGGAAAATTTATGTATTTTGTAACAGAATTGCAATAAACAATTTAATTCAGCCAAACACAACATTGTTTATATACAGTATTCACAACAATTATAAAATGTGCAGGCACATCTATAATATTAATAGGCTAGGGGATTTTTTGTTACCGATTTTTTGTTCTACCGCTTTATCCCGCTTTTGACCAAAAGTATATTATTTGAAAGGTGTTTCTTTCTAGCTGTTCACCAGATTTACAGATTTTTAATTTTTTTCCTCTATTTTGAGTAAATTGCATTCAAATTTGCTACTAACACATACATAAAATTATACATATGCTATGTGCGTGTTTATTAAATTTGTTAATGTGTTGGTTAATGAGTTTGACACATTCATTTACAATACTAATAAACCAAAAAATTGTTGGTTTGTGAATTGGCTAAGTTGAAAGTTGCCTAAAAATTGCAATCGAATATCGAGCGCAGGAATCTACTAGTTTATTATAACTGAATAGAAAATAGAAAGTAAGATTGAATTGAGTAATTTTCTTTTAATTCAGCTAGCTGAATATGGATAATTTTATTATTGAAATAAAAATTGAAGTGTTTTTAACAAGATTGCAGTAAATAACTCAATTCAGCTTATTATTTATAAACAGTTATTAAATAGAAAATAGAAAGTAAGATTGAATTGATTAATTTTCTTTTAATTCAGCCTGCTGAATATGGATAATTTTATTATTGAAGTGAAAATTTAAGTGTTTTGTGACAGGATTGCAACAAATAGTTCAATTCAGCCAATTAGAAAATTGTTTATATACAGTTTTCAAAATATTCATAAAATTTATGGGCAAATTTATTTAAACTGAATAGAAAATAGAAAGTTAAGGTAGAATTGAGCAATTTTCTGTTAAAGCAGCTAGCTTAAAGTGCATAGTTTTATTGCTCAAAGGAAAATTTATGTATTTTGTAACAGAATTGCAATAAACAATTTAATTCAGCCAAACACAACATTGTTTATATACAGTATTCACAACAATTATAAAATGTGCAGGCACATCTATAATATTAATAGGCTAGGGGATTTTTTGTTACCGATTTTTTGTTCTACCGCTTTATCCCGCTTTTGACCAAAAGTATATTATTTGAAAGGTGTTTCTTTCTAGCTGTTCACCAGATTTACAGATTTTTAATTTTTTTCCTCTATTTTGAGTAAATTGCATTCAAATTTGCTACTAACACATACATAAAATTATACATATGCTATGTGCGTGTTTATTAAATTTGTTAATGTGTTGGTTAATGAGTTTGTCACATTCATTTACAATACTAATAAACCAAAAAATTGTTGGTTTGTGAATTGGCTAAGTTGAAAGTTGCCTAAAAATTGCAATCGAATATCGAGCGCAGGAATCTACTAGTTTATTATAACTGAATAGAAAATAGAAAGCTAAGATTGAATTGAGTAATTTTATGTTAATTCAGCTAGCTTAGTATGCATAATTTTGTTGTTTAACTGAAAACTGAAATATTTTGTAATACAAGTTTTACAAATAATTTAATTCAGCCAAAAACAACGGTGTTTATATTAAGTTTTCAAAATCACTATAACAATTATAAGTACATTCTTTAAAACAGAATAGAAAATAGAAAGCTAAGATTGAATTGTAAAATGTTCCTCTAATTCAGCTAGCTGAATATGCATAATTGAAATGTTCAAATTAAAATTAATGTATTTTGTAATAGAATTTTTACAAACAATTTAGTACAGCCAATCATAACGTTGTTAATATACAGTTTTCAAAATAATTCTAAAATTTCCAGGCAAATTTTTATAACTTAATAGAAAATAGAAAACTAAGACGGAAATTATTATAATTCAGCTAGCTGAATATGCATAATTTTATAGTTCAAATGAATTTCAAAGTATTTTGTAATAAAATTTTTACAAACAATTGAAGTGAAAAATGTTTTTCTAATTCAGCTATCTGAATATGCATAATTGTAATTTTCAAATCAAATTTAAAATATTTTGTAATAAAATTTTTTATATTTATGACTTAAATTCTTAAAAATGGATAATTACATATTTTTTTCAATAACCCTACGCTAAGAATTATATGAAATTTTTAGAAATCGTATTTTCCAAAGCTATGCAGGATCTCCATTCAGGTTGGTATTTTCTCTTTTATATAATATACATCAGCTAAGGTATTAGTGAAAATTGTTAGCTGAATATATCTTATTGGGTATTAAAAGAAAATTTTTATTCATTTTATAGGAAAAGTTATAAAAATTTGCAATTCAGCTTGCTGAATAGGAACTGATTTATCGTTCGAATGATGGTAACTTATTTACTTAATGTTACACAATGTGTCCATTTTTTTTTTATAAAATTCTAGAGAATTTCTACAATGTTGTATGTTAATTTTTACAAAATTAAACTACAAAGTTTACGCAGACAACATTTATTTAAAAAAAACTTTTATATTGTTGTTGTTGTTGTTGTTGTAGTAGTTGTTTCATTTCATGTGCTTAACACGGGTAGTCGAAATTTTTACGACTAACATTAAATACCACTCACTCACTAAATGTTCACTACGTGTTTGTGTAGACAACAACGAAATCGACAAACATAACACACACCGTAAGGCAGAAGCCAGCATCCGCTGTAACAACATGCCACTAAAGACAGACGAACATGTGTAACTTTGAAAAACAGCAACAACAATAACAACAACATTGAAAGACTTATCAAAATGCAATCTTTATTTAATATTTTTTTTTGTATTTTTGCGAGGCTGTGATACTTAATTTATGCCAGTTTTGTTTATACACAAACTAAAATCTATAAAGAATATACTTGTATCATATAAAAGTTGAAATATTTTTGATTTATGATCTTGTCGCTTAAAAGTTGTTCATCATCAATGAAAACCTATAGAAGAGATTGAGCGCTTGCAAAGTTTTTTTTTTTTTTTTACCTGTAGAAGTTGATTTTCAACCGACATCTATAAATGTTTAATAAGTTGTAAAAGCTTGTTTTTGGACTGTAAAATTTACCGTATCGCGAAAGAGAGAGATATGCTATATTTGGCCAACAAGTGTCTTAAAGTGGACATAGGCACGTCTTAATGGTTGCAAAATGTATTTAGCTACATAGAAGTAAAATAACAACAACAAAATACAAACTAATCATTCATAAAATCAAAAAACAAGCACGTGTTTAGAGATTTTTGTGTTAATGGTTTGTTGTTTTTTTTTTAATAAAAATTTTTGCAATATCTAGGAAGAAAAAAAATACATTTCAGAGCAAAACATGTTTAACCATGTTTTTTCCAGTAAAAAAAAAACATTAAAAATTTTATCTGATTTTAAAAACCAAAAAAAAAAAAATTTTTTTTGTGAAATTTTGTTATATGATTTATTTTCTAAACTTTTATAATTTTTTTTATTTATAAAATCTATTTTTTTAAGTTTAGTAAAACAATAAAACAACCAAGTTTTCAAATCATGGCATTGAAAACAAATTTTCCACTTGGTAACTCTTGCGTAACAACATTTCCAAATGGAAAATGAAAAAAAAAAAAATAACAAATTCAACAAAAAAAAAAAAAAGAAAAATAAATAAAAACAAAAGAAAAAAGCTGTGGTTTACCTAGAATATCTACTAGTATAAAAAAAAAAAAACTGAAATGAAAATAATTAAAACAAATCATTGACAGTGAACTTAACATTGAATGGAATTTTAATGATTCAATTTTTGAAGCTTCATTGATTTCTTTCTTTATTTTATTTCACAAAATATCAGCACAAGTTTTTTGCTCTAGTTATAAGAATAATTCCATTTGAGGCCATAAAAATATTTTCCCATCAATGGCTAGTGAGACAAGACAAATGATTTTAAACTTAATTTAACTGTAAATAAGTTGAAAATATTATTATTAAAAAAAGTATAATTGTGGCAAATAATCAATTATTATGTAGGATTTTTAGTTTTTATTATTAAAATATAATTTGAATAGCACTTATTGGGAAATATCATTCTCAGCTACTTATTTTTTTCTGGAATAAAACAATTTACAATTTACAATTTGCAAACAAATTTTATTGAATTAGCTACAAATAGAGTAGTGAATATTAAATATAACTAAAAGAAAGTTTCGAATGTTTTGGGTTAATAAATACTGTATTCAGCTAAACTAAGCTACACTGAAATGATTAGCCAGAATATATAAACGTTTAGAAAATACTAGCAGATTCCAACCCTCGAAATACGAGCGCAAATTCTAGGAAACTTTATTTTTTCATTAAATAAAGACCCTAAAAGTATGCAAATCAATAATAGCCAATTCAAAAATCAACACAAAAACAAACTCATTTTTATAACAAACATATTAACAAATTTAGTAAACACACACATAGCGTTATATAATTTTATGTAGGTGTTAGTAGCAACTGTAAATGTAGTTTACTCAAAATGAAGGAAAAAAATTTAAAAATCTCTAACTCTGCAAATCGGCTAAAAAGAAATACCTTTCAAATAATATGCGTTTGGTCAAAATCGGGATAAAATGGTAGAACAAAACATCAGTCACAATAAATCGCCTAGTCTATTAATATTATAGATTACTTGTAATATATAACACCGTTGTACACACTTTTGCACACATGAAGAAGACCTACTATATATTCGGAACCTACTTCGAAAAATAAAATACCCATGTCTCCCAGTTTTTCTAGATCAATTCGTATTTTCGTAAAAAATGTGAATAACGCAATAATGTAAACGGGGTAATTAAAAAAATGCCACACAAAACTACAAAGTATTTATATTTATATTTATTTTAGCTATTAAGGCCTAAAGTTCTTTATGTAATTAAAAATGCATTTAATCCATATTTTCCCAACGTTTCGTGAATGTTATGTTCACTTTATCAAGGGATTCGTCTATTTAAATTAAAAGAAAAATATATTTACAACATTGCAAAAACTTTTACCACAAACAATTATGACTTACAGTAAGAAAAAATGTTTTTATTACATTGAAAAATAATTTGTTGTAGACAAACATAAAAAACAGTAAACATGAAAATTATATCAAACACAAACTTAACAAGTAAGAAAATTATAGTCGGTCTAGACCGACTATACGATACCCTATACCATGCGTTTAGAAACCCTATCTCTTAGGCCCAACTAACTGGACATTGAAAATAAGCAAAAACCAAATTTGAGTGGGATTTTTATTAATTTTTTTGGATGCAGATATGAAAAAGTTCTTATCGGATGCTATATCTATAAAGGGACTAGGTCCAAAAATGGACCGATCCTGATCATGTTTGGTAAAGTCTCTTGTATTTTGCAAAAATATGTAAAAACAAAATTTGAGAAGAATCAGTGCAATATTTTTGTTTTTTAATATATTTAAGTGAAGATCGGGAAGCAGCTCTATATGGTGTCAAAGGGATCATTTTTGGACTACTCATTAGTGGATGTAATGAACGCATACAAACCCAATTTGAGTAAGATCTATATGACAATTTGGATCTTATGGAAATTTATGTCGATTTCATATAGGTAATTTGTATGGGGGCTAGGTCTGAAAATGGACCGATTCTCACCAATTTCAATAGCGTTCATCCCATGGCCGATAAAAGCTTATATACCAAATTTCATCAAAATATATTCATATTTGCGACCTGCAGTTTGATTACAAGCTTTACATGGACACACAGACGGACGGACGGACGGACGGACGGACATTGTTAAATCAACTCAGAAAGTGATTCTGATTCGATCGGTATAATTAAAGATGGGTCTAGGTCAAATATTTTTGGTTGTTACAAACAGCAGCACAAAGTCATTATACCCAAACCACGTAGTGGTATAGGGTATAAAAATTATATCACAGTTTAATTATAATATTGCAACACAGTAACTGGCATTAATGTTTTGTGTGTCTTCTTTTAAGTTCATCGTCTTTTTGATTTTCTGTTGTATCCTTAACGTCTCTATTGTGAATCTTTTCTTTTCTATTATTTCTCGATCTAATATTCGTACTTTGTCAAAATCTGCCGTATGATTTTTTTTTTTATATGTTGGGCTAATGCAATACTTTCTTCTGATTTGTTTATGTCCATTTTATGTTCTGTTATTCTTGTTTCTAGTGTTCTTTTTGTAGTACCAATTTAAACCAAATCGCAGCTTTGATCGTTTATTCCTTTACATGATATTTCATAAACAACGTTGCTTTGTTGTTGTTTGTTTATTGGTGTTTTTATGTTTGTAAATATAGAGCTTAAAGTTTTATTAGGCTTATAAGCAAAACATATGTTTTTCTCCTCTATTGTTTCTTTGATGTTCTGTTTGTCAGTGAGGCCCGGGATGTATTTTACACTGAAAAACTGTTTTTTCTCCTTGTCGGTATTAGGGTGGCCAGATGTTTTGTTTTCTATTTTCTTCAC
The DNA here is from genome assembly GCA_963682025.1 of Cordilura impudica. Lineage (NCBI taxonomy): Eukaryota > Metazoa > Arthropoda > Insecta > Diptera > Scathophagidae > Cordilura > Cordilura impudica. The sequence continues at coordinate 28,766,899 of OY821521.1, read as the reverse complement.
TGCATTTGTTATTAAAGTTTTTATAAGATTTTTTGGAAAGCTATTGTTTGTTAAAATTTTGGTTATCGTTTCTATGTTTTTAGAGTGATATTGTGTGTCACTAATATTGTGTACTCTGTCAATAAAATTTCTGGCGGTATTAATTATTTGGCTCCGTGGTTGTGTTGCATTAAAATTCATAATCCTTCCCGATGAAGTTTCTTTTGCATACCAGTCGAAATCTTTTTTATTTTCACTAATACGTAGTTTCGTATCAAGGTATGCAATTCCCATGTTAGCTTGTATTTCGATTGTAAACTGGATTTTACTATGATATTTGTTTAGAGTCTTCAGGATTTCATCTTTATCGTCAGATTTTATTATGGCTAAAATATCATCTACATATTTTGCTATGTATTTTATGTGAATATTTTTAGTTTCCAATTCCTTGATTGCTTCGTCAAGTAGAGTATCTAGGACTATATCAGCGATGGTTGGTGAAAGGCATCGGTATACCGAATATTTGTTTAAACATTTTTTTATCGTATATAAAATAGTTATTGTCTGTAAGACAGAATTTGAGTATATTTAAAAACTCAGAACTGGGAATTCTGGTGAAATCTTTTAAAACGTTCCATTTTGCCATTATGTTCTTTATCGCGGTATGAACTGGGATGTTTGTAAACAGTGATATGACATCGAAAGATACCAGAATTTCCCCGGGGCAGATGTTTACGCTTTTTAACTGTGATTTTAATTGTGATGAATTTTTTATATTGTAGTTAATCGAAATTAAGTTTTTTAAAATTTTTCCCAAGTATTTGGAAAGTTGGTAGCATGGTACTTGCATCGATGAAACAATTGGTCTCAGAGGGATTCCAGTTTTGTGGATTTTCGGTAATCCGTAGATTCTTGGGGCTGTTGCCGCTGAACAAAAAACCCGACGTTTTTGCCATGAATCTATATATTCATTTTTGTGCAGGTCCGTTATGATATTATTGTTGTCCCTTTGTAGTTTTGATGTTGGGTCGATTCTTAATACGCGATATGTGTTATTGTCATCTAATAATATTTTCATCTTATTTTCGTAATCATTTTTATACATCGCAACCGTTTTATTTCCCTTATCTGCTTGTATTACCATAAGTATTTTTATTTACAAAACATAACGGTAATATCAATTGTTTATTAGAAAATATTAACACGTGCATCGTTGATCAATTAGTATTGAAAATGTCACTAAACGGATTTAGTGAAAGTGCGCTGAATTAAATTAAACTACTGTGACAACTGAAATTGTTGCATTGACTAAATATTTCTGTCGTTTTTGAAGAAATTTCCACATGAAATTCCAATTGAAGACCAGAGAACCGTCTCCATCGGAATTTTACCTTCAGCTAGTGAGCTTGGGTCTTCAGTCCCTTATATCGTGACACAAGCTGATTTTAATTATGTGATACGAGACACTGGCGTTTCGAAAAAGACGTCGTTTCAAAGAGTGAAATTTACTATCCGAAGATTTCAAAAATACAGCTCGTCGTAAACGTGCGAAGACGAATCCATTTAATGAATATTTCATTATGCACGAAAATTCTGAAATAAAACTTTGCTACTGTCAGAACATTGATGCATTGTGTACAGAAACCGGACAACCGCATGTTCCAGCTTAGTGGGTAATTTTTATTGATTCGTCTACATCGAGTCTAAAGGTCATACTTTTACATATTGGAAACATGTACCCATCAGTTCCGATTGCATACAGCACATCAATGCGGGAGACCTACGAAAACATGAAAATAATTTTAGATGCCATAAATTACAACCAGAATAAATTGTTTTTACACGCTCTCTTTAAAATAATTATTGATGCAGATAACACTTTTTATGTAAATATAAGCCCTCGATATACAAATTTGTTTATACTGTGTTAAATATAACATGTAAGAGTGTTAAATTCGGCTGTGCCGAATCTTTGATACCCTCCACCTCGGTTTGAGTCTTGATAATAAATGTAAATGAAAAAGTAAACAATTTGTTAAACTTAATACCAAATTATTTCAGCAAATTCTTTGGGTTGGTTTTCGTCTTTTCTATTATTTCGGATTTATTTCGGTGTTTGCTTTTTGGTCATCGTGGTTTATGCTGATCGGCATGCATTTAGGTTATATACCTATATGCATGCGTTTCCGGTTAATTTAATTTAATTTAATTAGTTTTTGCTAATTAAATAGCTCGCTCTAACCTCCATTGCAAAGGTAATGGTTTTGTAGGGTGGCTATATGCACTAAATCGTGCTAATTGGAGATGGCTGTATAGTTTCTTTTAACTGGTCAAATATTTCTTCATTGCGGCCATATAGGTCGGATGGAGTAACAAAATAATAACCAAAAAAAAAACTCTCTCATTTTTTTTATTAAAATATTGCCATATTTGGAAAACATAGAGGATAAATTTAAAATAATAAATAATCAAATTAGGGATGCCAAACGCAAAAAACCAAATGTCCCAAACATTTGAAATAAAATAATTTGTTCTCTTTATTTTCTGAAAAACTTCAAATTTTCATCCAAAAAAAATTGTGAAAATTTATATATAAAAAAAATAACATTCTCATCAAATTGCGTTTATTTATGTAGCAGCTTTTATGTTCGCAATTCATAAATATCATTTGACGTTTTCTAAAATTCATTGAATTTAAATTAATGTTTTCTGTACTGTGATTCTGTAAATTTCAACGATCCGACAATCGTAAAATATATCGACAGCTATTGTAGTTTGCACTAAGGATTAAGTGATTCACTAAGTACATACATCCTAACGACAGTCGACAAATCTAATTTTCTATTTATTTAAATTGTAAACGAGTGGCATCTCTGTCAAAATAAGCGGAAAACACAAAGAAGAATAGAAAAAATAAATTACTTCGTGTTTGACAGGATGATTTTATGTTTATGTTTAATATCTTTATTTTTTTTTACTAATATTTCTGTTAATTTATTTGAAAATGAAATAATGAATTGAATATGCTATTCAATTTTTTTATTTATATAAAAAAGTTTTTTTAATTAAAGCAAAATATTTTCACTATTTTATGATTTTTATTTATGTATGGCGACGTTTCAACCTAAAAATTTAAGTTTTTGTCGATTGAATAAACAACACAAATGGTTGTCGTTTAGATAACAACAACAGCTGACTTTAACAATAGCGAATATCGTTTAAAAATTTTACCGATAAAAATTGCAAAAAATTTTCTTTTTTTTAACGATTCGACTATCGTTAAAAGAAGTTACTGAATCGCGGTACTGAAAAGCTATTATTTTCTCCTGAATGTCAATATTTTTTTTAAATGTAAAAATTTTTTAAAAGTAAACACAGGTATTTGGTGTTTTTTTTTTCTTTTGATTTTCAATTTGTGTTTAACGAATAAAATTTATATATTAAAGATGCAATTGATGTCTTCTAAATTTAAAATTATATTTTCCGACGTTTGATATGAATTTTTGAAATTCAATTAATTGTAATTTATAATTGGAAATTTTTAATTCCAGTTTTTAGAATTGATATTTTCTTAAATTTGAATTGAAAATTTTAAAAGTGCAATTTTGTATTTATGTGAATAATAATGCTTTAGTAATTATAAAAAATTTAAAAAAATTAGATGTAATCGCAATCAGATATTTTGTAGGTAAAGCAGAATAATAATTCTATATAACTGTGTAGAACTGTTTTGAAAGCAAAAAACTCATTGATGAACTTGGTAACTCTATTTTGTAAAGACAACAAAAAGTTAATATGCCAAACTTATGTTCATATTTGTAAAACAGTAATGAAAATACGTATGAAATAAAAGACCAGCCCGTGTATACTCTTAACATTATTATGTATGATATCTATTTGAAAATATTGATATTCATGTTAAAAATAGAAATAACTATTGCAAAGCTAATTAGAACAAACAAAAATTGTGGCGCCATCTACTGTGGCATAGTCACGCTGTGCAAAATGAAGTAACACAATGCAAAAGAAATGTATTTTCCCCACAACAAAATATTGCAGAATTTTATGTAAATAAAATAATATACCGACTTATTTCTAACATGCAGTTGTTATGGATATACATATATGTATAATATATGTATATTATTTGTATTATTTAATATGTTTATATAAATTTATAAATAAATTTATACATAAAATTTTTTTTGCTATATTTACATTGTTTTTTTTTTTTTTATCAACAACTAGGTATTTTAGCATTATTTGCTTTAGATGTTGGTGAATTTTTACTCCCTTTATATTAACTTGTAGTGTCTGCTTGTCGAAAAAATTTTGGATCGATTTTAACCAATTTCCCGTCAGCCATTCGATCTGAAATTTTGCAGGCAGGCTCGTGGTAATAACAGAAATGATCAAAAAAATTTTTAGAGTGATGCCAAAACAATGGAAACTTTTAAATTTTTCTACCAGAGTTAATAAAAAAATGTACAAAGGGTTAGTTTTTATTATATTATTACCACAACGACCACAAAAACAACAAGTCCAGCTATGACAACAACACAGCATTTAGAATAACAACAAGAACAATATAGAAACATCATATTTTTCATTTTATTTTTTATTTTTCAGAGATTTCCCTGGACCTGTTCCACCGATTTTAATGATTTTTGAAAAAGAAATCTTCCCATGAATTTGATGAATCATTCTCACTAAAAATGATCACTGTAGCTGCACTATTCAGGGCGTCATCGTGACAAGAACAACATAGAAAATTATATTTTTTCAAGACTTTTTTTAGTTCTTCATTCAAATCTCGTGCCCTAATTGACCGATTTGGACGATTTTAAACAGCAAACTTTTCAGGATGTTAGCTGCCCGATTGTTGCCGTCATAGTGATTTCCACAGACGGACAGACGGACGGACAGACATCGCTATATCAACTCCGGTTGTTATAATGATCACAAATATATATATTTTATGGGATCCAAAATTTTTTTCTAGTTATTAAAAACGGAATGACAAACTTATATATACCCTCTGCACACTGGAGTGGAGGGTATAAAAATCAATTAATCTACACATTTTCATAAAAAAACGAATAAATTTAAGGAATTTTATGAATATATTAAATTTGATTTATTAAAAAAAAAAATCCTGATGAAGAAAATATTTATAGATTTTCATAAAGAGTCAATTTGACATCAAGAGTACCCCGCGGATTAATTTCAGAAAATAAATCCAGAATATTATTTTTTTGAATTACTAAAATATTATCAACAAGTTCTATCGATATCCTTCCACAAATATATATTATTTCGATATTTTGTTTAAAAAAAAATGTAAATCTCCTTAAATTTGACTTCCACCTTAAAGATGGACAGTTTATAGTTTTTCAATTTAAACTTAATTTACAAGATTGAGAACTTGTACCAAGTAGTATAATATTTTGATAAAAGATATTTATTTGAAATATGAAAATACCAAAAAGATGTAGCCTAACAGTTGCAAAAGTATGAAAAATCACATTTTTTTCAAATCCGCTGAAATGAAAACGCTGTCCTCGCCAAATTAAGAACAGGATACCTACATTAATTGACACTTTTAATCATATATATTTTGTTAATAAGCCCTTAAGGTCCAATCATTGATTTCGAAAAATTTTTTGAACAAAATTTTTGAAAAAGTAAAATTGGAGATTTTGAAATTTTGCTACCAAGTACGTACCATTTTGACATTAATTTCGAACGGCATAACAATAGGCAAGATGCAAAATACTTTACATATGATCATTTAGGGATCAGGAACTCGATTTTCTTAATCAAGGGGTCTGCGGCGCATTTATTGGTGAGCTTGATATAACTTGGCTGTTTTTCAACCGATAAAAGATTTTGTTATTGTATTAGAAATATATCTTCCTCTAGATTATGGTTTATTAATTAATTTAATTGAAACGCAATTATTAATATCAAAATTTTTGTGAGAAATTATTTTTTTCGATAATTTTACATATAAATGCATATTTGAACATTGAACTCAATGCGCGTCCAGAAAGCATTGTCCGATTCGGCTCAAATTTTGCGCACTAAACCTTTAGATCCAGTGTCGACCAAAAATTTTTTTCTTACAATCCGCTGTCCCCCTAATGTATTAGTATATGTATGTATTATATATTTATACCCTATACCACTATGTGGTTTGGGTATAATGGCTTTGTGCTGCTGTTTGTAACAACCAAAAATATTTGACCTACACCCATCTTTAATTATACCGATAGAATTAGAATCACTATCTGATTCGATTTAACGATGTCCGTCCGTCAGTCCATCTGTGTGTCCATGTAAAGCTTGTAATCAAACTGCAGGTCGCAAATATGAATATATTTTGACGAAATTTGGTATTTGATCTTTCATCGATCATGGGATGAACGCTGTTGAAATGGGTGAGAATCGGTCCATGTTCAGACCTAGCCCCCATACAAATGACCCCTATGAAATCAACATATATTGGCATAAGAATCAAATTATCATACAAATCTTAGTCAAATTGGGTTTGTATGTATATATTATATCCATTAATCAATAGTCCAAAAATGATCCCTATTGGACAACTCTTAGTCATAGGCCCCATATAGAGCTGCTTCCCGATCTTCACTTAAATCTATCAAAAAACAAAAATATTGCACTGATTCTTCTCAAATTTTGTTTGTATATAATTTTGCAAAATACAAGAGACTTTACCAAACATGGTCAAGATCGGTCCATTTTTAGGCCTAGTCCCCATATAGATATAGCATCCGATATGAACTTTTTCATATCTGCAGCCGAAAAAATTAATAAAAATCCCACTCAAATTTGGTTTATGCTTAATTTCTATATCCAGTTAGTTGGGCCTGAGAGATAGGGTCTCTAAACGCATGGTATAGGGTATCGTATAGTCGGTCTAGACCGACTATAATTTTCTTACTTGTTTTATTTTGAAAACATTTTTTTTTGTATTTTTCTATAAAGTTTTTAATTAATATCTCTATTATTGAAGGGGTTACGATCTCAAACTTAGTCTTGAAAGCTCTTTATTTTGAAAATGAATTTATTATATCAGAGCTTTATTGAAATAATGTAATTTTTTTCAAGAAACTTCATATCAAAAAGTATATAATCTTGATTTGAACCATAATGGGTTATTGATTTTCAAAATTGTGTATGTCATTTAAAAGACATTTCCGCTACTTTTCTAATGGTAACATTTCCTATACGATAACTCGAGGGATATAAGTTGCCGACAAAAAACGTATTTTGCTAAATCAAATGTAATACAAGTGATAAAAATTTGCAGGCGAACGGGACACAGCCCCTTAATTGAATTAAGCCCTTATGTAGTTACTAGCAGATTCCAGCACTCGAAATTCGTGTGCAATAGCTAGGCAACTTTATTTTTTAACTTAGCCAATTCACAAACAAACACTTTTTTGGTTTATTATTATTGCGAATGAGGATAACAAACTCATTAACAAACAAGCACATTAATTAATTTAATGAACACACACACATAGCATATGTATAATTTCATGTTTGTGTTAGTAGTCACTGTAAATGCAATTTGCTCTAAATACAGGACAAAATTTAAAAATCTGTAAATCTGAAAAACAGCTTAAAAGAAATACCATTCAAATAATATAGATTTGGTCAAAATCAGGATAAAACAGTAGAACAAAACGTCGGTCACAGGAATCGCCTAGCCTATTCATATATTAGATTTCGCGATAACACTAAAAGAAGCTGTGGCTATGTGAAATTCATGCGCATTATAACCATACGTACACACTCATTAGGCAAATGCTACAAACCTAATGTCCACAACAACAATAACAATAACAGCTTTGACACACGAATTACATAATGTAGAATACCCGCGAAAACAAAAACATCACAGAAAAATCAAATTTTTTAGAGATTTTTTCAATTTTTGATAATTTGAAATAACAACCTGTTCAGGATATTAATGAATCATTTCCGTTAAAAATTGGAAACCCAGCGGACCAATTGAGGACGTGTTCGTGATTACCATAAACGGACAGACGGACATCGGTGTATTAAACTGCGCTTGTTATAAGGATCACGAATATATATAATTTATAATGTCCAGATTGTTTTTCTTCTTATCGCAAATTTTTTTATTTTTTTTATAAGGTTACTAGCTGTTTTTACCCGGTCTTGCCCGGGATAAAAAGGTATTTGACTCGAAAAATGGTTCACTATGCTTACCAGGCGCTGAGTACTTAGTCCCCAAAGAACAAATTCCCCAAGAAAATGAACTTTCTCACCAAAAATTTGTATGGGCAGTAATTAATTTTTTATTTCAATTAAAAATTTCTTGATTTTTTAATTTAGAAGTTTTTCATAAGATACTGGAAAAAAAAATGGTTCAAAAATAAGCTGGGAAACCGCTTTAAGTTTCTTTTTTAAGTTTATTTATAAACATCAACTATAACGGAATGGTTTGCAAATTAAACGAATCAGAACTTTTAAAAATTGAATTACTTCATTCAATAAGTGATCATTTATTTATTTATTTGGTATTATAAGAGGCCCCAACACAATTAGGTTATATAGGCCAGTTAATTTTACATAGGGACTTATATTCTATTTAATATATACATATTTACATTATTTTTTTATATACATATGTGGATTTAAATCGAATTATAAATATTTATTTCAGTCAAGAATTTTTTAATTTTTTCAAATTCATTTTCTCTTAGAAGGATATTAATGTTATTTATTTTATATTTTGAACGTTTGTCCTGCAGAAGATTGCATTCATTAAATATGTGAGAGATGGTTAGTATTTGCCCGCACTCACAACGTGGGGGTTGTGTCTTATTAATAATATATTTATGTGAAAATAAAGAATGACCTATTTTAAGTCTATTTAGTTTAATAAAGTCAGTTTTTGGTATATTAGGTATTCTAAATTTGTGCGATATGTTTTTTTGAATTTTAAATAATTTTGTTTCGTTATTATCTTTCCATAAATCATTCCAGATGTCAAAAATGTATTTTCCAATGTATTGCCTGTAGTCTGAGTATTGAAATTTATATTCAGTAGATATGTCATTTTTTAAAGAATTTTTGGCGAGCTGGTCAACTTTCTCGTTTCCAATAAGTGATCATCATTGAGCAGAAAAGTCAAATTCATAGAAGTTTCAACAATGAAAAATTATTGCGACGTTTAAACCGCAAGGTTTCTTTAATTAACTGTTATAGTATATGTGTGGTCTATTTTGATCAACAGGTAATTATTTCATAAGTCGATAGTAAATTTGGCCTTGAATCTATTGAAGATTGAAATTTTCAAAATAGTACGTTTCACGATCATCTAAATAAACATTAAAACAAACAAAAATAACTTGAACGCTAACATAAAATTGTCCCGAATAATATATGTCGCTCCGAATGAAGTCATTTGAAATCCGGAGTTATACGCTTGTATGTTTGCCAGAAAATGCTTTGAAATTTGTGTGCCACCAGTTATCAAATTATGCAAGGGCTCCGGTGGTGGATTCAATTCTGGTAATTTAACTTGTCCGTTTGAACAACACTATCCAGATACCTCATGTTTAAACTTAAATGCCTTGCAATGACTGCAAACAGTAGCCATTGGTCCAATTAAAACCTTGCTATGAGAAACGCAATCAAAGTTTACATCATAATTAAATGCAGCACGCTCCAAAGTACGTCGCACATACGGACATGAAGCTGGATTTTGCAGAGCCCTACCATGTGCCATGGCATTTCGAGCAGCCAAAGTATTATTTGCACGATGTTCGTCACTTTGAGATGCTCTAGATGCCGCAACATTTCTAGCATTACGTGATTGACGCCCCAAATTACTGCGCGGACGTACCATTTTGTATTAAAAAATGTGGCTATCCCAATTAAATATGAAGTAATTGAAATTTTATTTATTTGCGAAATTCAAAAATTGAGACACGTATGTTAGTTGAATAATGCAATTATTAAGAATATAAATAGATCAGCTGATCATGAAATGTCAGTCATAGCATGCACTCAAAAGCTAGCGACCTTGGAGAAAAAGTCCGTTACAGCATTACATGTATTTATATATTAGCTGTTTGATTTAATGTTTGAAATATCCGTTAAGTTAACATATAAGAAAGCTCATTGCTGTGCGTAATGTATTTAAATATTTAAGTTTTTAGCGATGTGTTTTGTATGTAATTTATTTCGTAGATCCCATGTGATTTACAATAGCTAAGTATATAAATTAATTATTAATTATTAGTATTAAATTAATGGTTTGACTAAAATCGAATTGTAGTGAATTTAAAAACGTATTTCAGTTGTTGGAAATATTAACTGAAATATCTTCAAACTACATGTTTTGAAATGATTGCAGTGTTCACTAAAATGGATATAACTCATTAACCAATACACATTCAGAGACCGTTTATACATAAAAACCTTGGTATTGACGTCACTTTTCATATGAACTTTGCAGAAACGAAATCGGTTCACGCATTCCCGAGAACACCAATTACTAACACAATGCATCTTATTTTTATATATATAGATAAGCTGATATTGTCTTCTAAAATGTATTCATTACAGCTAAATATCGATTTTTCTTAATATTTGAATGTACATAAATTTATAGACCGAATATAAATATTTCTGATAAACGAATTATAGACAGCAAGAGATATTTTCTTAAAACTTAAAACATTTTCTTAAAAAACCAAAGTCTCATTCACGATTATTTTAATCCAATTCAGCTGAGTAAACTTTCTGCAATCTGACAATAAAAATTAACAATAACATTTTAAAATACACACACACACACATATATATATAAATTATAAATACTTTTAATTTACTGATTTATATTTGAAAACATATTTAATTTAAGTACTTAAAGTCTTTAACACTTAAAACTTTTTTTTTGAATCATTCTATGAATTATCAGCTGTGATTAAAATCTATTTGAAAATCTTGTTAGCCATGTGGTTAATGAATTGTTAAAGACATTAAATAGTGAAAACTGGTTTGAAAATACACATAAATATTTTTCATATTAATGTTAGCTATTTCTCATGTATGTATGTATATTGTTGCGCATTTTCTTAAATAATATCAACAAGAGTTATTTATTTTAACTGTTTCCCAAGCGCCACTCAGGTTGTAAATCATTTATGTTAATGCATAATAACTATATTTCTAAAGCCAAAATATGGATAAAAAAACTATTTAAGGCAATGACAACAATACAACAAAACAAAACATTCTTTTGTATGCAAACAAGATAGAAAGATAGATACATGATAGATATTTGTACGAGTATGTACGCCATGCTACCATGCAACAATTGTTAAATATGTAAGTATTCTTGTAGCTGTATGTTGTATCTTTTAAAAACTTTGCACAAAATTTTTGCAAATATTTACCAAAAGCCATAGTTACTTACCTTAATAGCCTAACAACGCCTTTTTTAAAATGAAACAAATCCATACATACATAAATGTATATTATGCCCTGCCACAATGAGTTTAACAAACTACTTAGTACCGAGTACATATTCATATATATGGAAAATTTTGTGGTATTTTCCGCTGACAAAAAAAAAAAAAACAAAAAAATTAATAGTTTCCTATTTTAAAATTTAAAAAAGTTGTTTATAAACAATTTATGACCTAAACTTTAAGAGAATAAAGACAGACAATTTTTACAATATTTCTGCTTTTGGTATTTAACCAAAGGGCCGGACTAGTGCGGAGAGCTGACGACGACTAGGGTATGATACATGCATACCCTCAAGAAATTAAACCCCAGACCTGTTAGTTGTGTACTCATCTTCTATGAATTGCAATTTTGGAATTTATTTCTTTTTACTATTAACGAGCCTTAGTTATGTGGATTTTTCATTTAACAACCAGCTTGTATTTTTTTAAAGTCTTGTTAAAAGTTTTCATTCATAAATTCTTCGTGTAACAAACAAACAACAGCAGCAACAACAAAATAAAGTAGCATTTTTGAAATTTTGCACTGGTATTTTGAACATTTTCCAGCCATGAACACAAAGCCAACACCGACAATAAACATGGTTAATATGTAATTGTTTTGTGGCTTTATGATTTTTATTTTAAACAATAGCAATTGTTAAAGAAAACAAGATATTAGTATATATATTTATAAAAAAAAAAACAATTAAAGAAATAAACATTAGCCGACATTAGATACAAATGAATTTTGAAAATTATTGAACTTGTAATATAGAAAAACCGATAAATATCATTTAACTGGCTTAGAAAATAAAACTTTTCTTTAATGGCTTAATTTGGCATATTAAGCTAGCTGAATTCAATATTTCTCAAGCTATTATGTTATTTAACTATTTTGTATAGATATATATTTTATGTGCATTTTTTTATTAAATAATTTTTGATTTATTTATATTCAGCTAGCGAAGTTGGAGTTTAAACAATAGTGTCAATATCTTATTAAAATATGTTAATATATTGCGATTTTTATGCATTCAGCTAGCTGAATTTAGATTTTCTAACATATTGAATAAAAATATTAAAATATTTGAATTAAAAACTTTTGTTGAATTGATGTTTTAACTAAAAATTTCAAAATTCATCCTTAAATGTTTTAAATTCAGTTTTCTTAAGTTTTTATTTATAATTTGTTGAGCTAGCGAAGTTACAGGCTTTAGCAATAATGTCAGTATTTCTTCGAAACATAATAATATAACACAAGCAGAGGCCAGCCCTCGAAATTCTAGTGCAAATTCTAGGAAGTTTTCATTTTTTTATTCAGAAATGATTTTATAAGAGCCCATTTTAGCCAATTCACAATTCAACACAAAATTAATAAAAACACATACAGCATTGTATAGTTTTTTATTTGAAGCATAAATACGTGTTTTAGGTATGTGTTAGTAGTAACTTTAAATGAATTTTACTAAAAAAAAATGTACCAGATGGTGCACATCTGTAAATATGGTGAACATCTGCAAATAAATACCTCTCAAATGGTACATTTTTTGTCAAAATCGGTTGGTAATTGAATGTGTAAAATATGTCACAAAAAATCGCCTTGCTATTAATATTACAGATACTATATTTGGGAACAATATTATTGCAGAATTGATGTTTTAACTTAATATTTATGAAAATTTAAAAATCCCAAATTCATTCCAAATATCGTAAATTCAGTTTTGATATTTTAATGCTTTTATTGAATAAATTATTTGTTTTTTATATATTCAGATGGCGAAACTGCCAGTTTAAATAATATCTATAATATAAATAGGCTAGGCGATTTCTTGTGATCGATGTTTTCTTCTACCGTTTTATCCCGATTTTGACCAAACGTATATTATTTGAACGGTATTTCTTTTTAGCTGTTTTTCCGATTTACAGGTTTTTAAATTTTTCCTTTATTTTGAGTAAATTGCATTAAAGTTGCTACTAACACATACATAAAATTATATATATGATATGTGTGTTTTATTAAATTTGTTAATGTGTTTGTTAATGAGTTTTTTATCTTCATTCACAATAATAATATACCATAAAAGTGTTGATTTGTGAATTGGCTAAATTGAAAAATAAAGCTGCCTAGAAATTGCACTCGAATTTTGAGCGCTGGAATCTGCCTGGTATAAATTAAAATTTGTTCGTGATTTTTATAACAAAATTGGTCAGGTTATTCTCCAGTTATGATAAAATCAAAAATACCAAATTTAAGAAACAAAAATTTTTGTTTTAAACTTATGCATAGAAGTTAAAATTTCGACCTTATTTGTTAATAGAGGAGCATAACCCCTCCAAAAATATAGCGATCTTTGTTATTATTATTTTCTGCTTCCATTCATCAATCATTTACCAGTATTCAAATTGCAAATCAGCAATTTGATAGTATTCTCTTTTAAAACTAATTTTTGAGTCGGAAAACCGCTGACATTTTGGGAATTTAAAATACAATTTGAAAGCTATTTTGTTGTCGCATGTCTATGTCATGAAAGAATGTATGAATTAATAATAAGAGGGATCTATCTGACATTATATAAACCCAAAATATTAAGGTCTCAAAAATAAACGAGTTCGAATGGTTTCCAGTACATTACCATATCTATAATATTAATAGGCTAGGCGATTTCTTGTTACCGATATTTTGTTCTACCGTTTTATACCAATTTTGATCAAACGTATATTATTTGAAAGGTATTTCTTTTTAGCTGTTCACCAGATTTACAGATTTTGAAATTTTTTCCTTTATTTTGAGTAAATTGCATTTAAAGTTCTTACTGACACATACATAAAATTATACAATGCTATGTGTGTGTTTATTAAATTTGTTAATGTGTTTGTATTAATAATGAGTTTGTTGTTTTTTTGTGTTGATTTGTGAACTGGCTATAATTGATTAGCATACCTTTAGGGTTTTTATTTAATCAAAAAATAAAATTTCCTAGAATTTGCACTCCAATTTCGAGGGCTGGAATCTGCTAGTTTCTTTAAAACATATTAGGAATTATTTTTTTTGTAAACTTTCTTATGCATTCAGCCAGCTAATTTTGGATTTTCAATATATTAAGCAACATTATTAAAATATTTGTATTAAAATATTTGAATATGACATTTTAGCTGAATTGATTTTCTAATATAAATTTATGAAAATTGCCAAATTCATCTTAAATATCCCAAATTAAGTTTAGTTTTCCTATGTGTACATTTCGTAATAAATAATAGAAGTGTAAACGTTAATCTCAGGGATTATTTCACCTAAACCTTAGGAAAACTTAAATATCTTAAGTTCAGTTCTGATTTCTTATGTTTCTTTTATAAAAATTTGTTTGTTTAGTTATCTTCAGCAAGCAAAATTGTAGATTAAACAACAATGTGAATATATCTTTATCAAATATTGATGTGATTTATTTTTATTTTTTTAATTTTTTGTGCATTCAGCTAGTTTTGTCTAGATTTTCTAACATATTAAGTAACAATAATAAAATCTTTTAATTAAAAAATTTTCGTGAATTAATGGTTTAAATAAAAATTTGGGAAAATATAAAAATTCAAAAATCATCCTTAAATATCCAAAATTAATTTTATAATTATTTTATTAAATAAAGAATTTGTTTATTTATATTCAGCTGGCGAAACGTAGATTGAAACAATAATATCAATATTGCTTCATGGTATCAAAATATAATATGATTTTTTAATTTTTTATGCGAATTTTTTTTAATGATTTTTACATTTTTATGCATTCAGCTAGCTGAATTTAGATTTTTCTACTATATTATTTAACAATATTAAAAAATTTCATTTAAAAACGTTTGCTGAAGTGATGTTCACTTAAAATTTTTCAAATTTCAAAATTTATCCTGAAATATCTTGGACTTAGTTTTGATTTTTTTTCGAATTAAATAAGTAATTTTATTTGTTTACTTATCTTCAGCAAGCAAAATTGGAGATTAAACAATAATATGAATATTTCTTTAATGTAGTATGAGCATGAGTTTTTTTAAAATTTATTATCTATTCAGCTACCTGTATCTAGATTTTCTACCATACTAGGCGGAAATATTTAAATATTAGAATTAAAATCTCCTGCTAAATTGATGCTTTATCTAAAAATTTGGGATAACCTTTGATTTTTTCAACGTTTTTTTTAAGTAAATAATTTGTTTATTTGTATTCAGCTGGCGAAATTGTAGGCTTAAACAATAATATCAATATTTCTTTATAATATCAAAATATAGTATGATTTTTAAATTTTTTATGCGAAATTCTAGCCTTAAAAATATTAATATGTTATGATTTTTTAAATTTTTATGCATTCAGCTAGCTGAATTTAGATTTTCTAGCATATTGATTAACAATATTAAAACATTTTAATGAAAAACTTTTGCTGAATTGCTGTTTGACTTAAAATTTAGCAATTTTTAAAATTTCAAAATATATCCTTAAATATCTTAGACTTAGTTTTGATTTTTTTTTCGAATAAAATAAATATTTAATTTGTTTATATATTTTCAGCTGGCAAAATTGAAGATTAAACAATAATTTGAATATTTCTTTATGAAATTTTAAAGGAATATGGTTTTCTTCAATTCTGTGTGCATTCAGCTAGCTGAATTTAGATTTTCTAACATATTAAGTAACAGTATTAAAAAATTTGAATCAACAACTTTGATGAATTTATGTTTTAACTAAAAATTAGGGAAAATTACAAAATTCAAAAATCATCCTTAAATATCATAAATTCAGTTTTGATTTCTTAAGTTTTTATTTAATAATTTCTTTGTTTATTTGTATTCAGCTAGCGAAATTGTAGGCTTAAACAATAATATCAATATTTCTTTATAGTACCAAAATATAATATGATTTTTTTAATTTTTTATGCGAAATTCTAGCCTTAAAAATATTAATATGTTATGAGTTTTTAAATTTTTATGCATTCAGCTAGCTGAATTTAGATTTTCTAGCATATTGTTTAACAATATTAAAAAATTTTAATTAAAAACTTTTGCTGAATTGCTGTTTGATTTAAAATTTGGAAACTTTACAAAATTCAAAATTTATCCTTAAATATCTTGGACGGAGTTTTTTTTTCGTATTATATAAATATTTAATTTGTTTATTTATCTTCAGGTGATATAATATGAGATTAAGCAAAAATGTCAATATTTCTTTAATTTTTTATGCATTCAGCTAGCTGAATTTGGAGTTTCTAACATATTAGTTTACAACATTAAAAAATTTAATTAGAAAAATTGGGGATATTTATGTTTTAACTAAAAATTTGGGAAAATGACAAAAGTCAAAATTTATCCATAAATATGTTAAGTTCAGTTTTGGTTCTTAGGTTTTTATTTAATAATTTGTTTGTTTTTAATATTCAGCTACCGAAGTTAGAGGCTTAAACAACAATGTCAATATAAAACATAATAACATAATGAAACAACTATGGTGACAATATTAAAATATTTTATTTTAAAACTTCTGCTAAAATGTAGAAAAACTTAAAAATTAAAAATTTATTATCAAAGATCTTAGATTATTTTCTTTTTTTAATGTTGTTATTGCAAAAATATTTTTTTTTTTATATTCAGCCAGCGAAGTTAGAGTTTTAAACAATAATGTCAATATTTCTTTAATACATACTAAGATATTATGATTTTTATAAAACTTTTGTATGCATTCAGCTAGCTAAATTTAGGTTTTCTTACATATTAAGCAACAGTATTAAAATATTTGGATTTTAAGATTTTGCTGAAATGATTTATTACTTTCTAAAGTCACCCTTAATATCTCTAATTCAGTTTTGATTTATTAAGTTTTAATTTAATAATTTGTTTGTTTATTTATATTCAGCTAGCAAGGGTAGATGTTTAAATAAAAAGTGGCACTATTTCTTGAAAACGTTTTAATATATAATGATATTTTTTCAAATTTGTTATGCATTCAGGTAGCTGAATTCACATTTTTAAACATCTTTAGTAGCATTATCATTATAGATTTAAATTTAAAATTTTTGCTGGATAGACTTTTTATTTTAAAACTTAATTTCAAAATTCATCCCTTAATAGCTTAAACTAAGTTTTGTTTATTTAAAATTTATAACTAAATCTTTTATTTGTTTATTTTCACCTGGAGTAGTTGAAGGTTTAAGCAACCATATCATATTTGTTTGTATTCAGCTAACTGAATTTCGATTTTATAACATCTTTGGTGTCAACATCAAAATAATGGAATTTAGCATTTCAGCTGAAGTGATTTGTTAATTCAAATTTCGGAAAATTTCAAAATTCATCCTAAATGTTCTAAGTTCAGTTTTGATTTCTTTAGCGTCCTTTTAATAATTTGTTTGTTTTTCTTTTTATATTCAGCTCCGAAGTTATATGTTTAAGCAATAATGTCAATTTAAGACATAATAATATAACATAACTTCTTTGGTAACTATAAAACTTGCTAAATATAATAGTTCTTGTATGATTTCATAATATTTAATAAGATGTAATTTTCACTTCCACTATCTGCAGCTGATAAAAATTATTTGGTTGGTATTTCCTACAGAATATATTAGCTGAATATAATTTTTTCTTAACCTAAAATTAGTAAAGTTGTGTATATAAACATTTTGGAAAATATGGTTCCCATTCAGCTATGTTAAGTAGTTGTTTTAATCACTCTCATTTTATATGCTTTCTTTTTAATATAAAAATTAATTTGGCTAGCTGAAAGAGGCTTACATCTAGCTGAATAGAACCTGTAACAGTTTCAGCTTAACTATGATTATCTTTGGTTGCTCTGAAACTTTCAGCATTAGCTTAAAATAAATGATAATTCATAATTACATGGTAATTTATTTTTCAGTACTTCTCACAAATAACCTTCAATATATCTTAAAAAATTTTTGTTGACGTATTTGGTTTTCTTTCTAAATAAATACAAAATCTACTTCTAAGTGAAATTTTGTTTTCCCTTCAGTATTTATTTCGGAGTTTAGAAAAAAACATTCACTGAATAAAAAAGCTCGCACATATATGAAAACAAACACAGCTCAGACCAACAAACACATGTATTTATTTTCATATCAATTATGTGCGTTTTTAATTTTGTACGGTGCCGAACACAATCATGAATGTGTTTCGTTTTAATATTTGGTTATATACACGAACATGTTTCTATCACATATTTTTGTTTCGAAAATACATAAAACAGACAGGTTCTAGTGTAGCTTTATTTAAAGTTCGTGTTCTTGCACGTGTCTAGCTTAAAGGCCTGTATGCAGCTTGCTAAGGAATCAAAAACTCCATATAAAAAAACGCTTCAGAAATGATTAAGGAATTTTTCTGTCAAAAAATTTCTGTTGATAGTCTGCAGCTTTTTAAAAAAGTAGTATTGTTTTTACTACTTTTTTTGACGTAAATTAAGTTAGGCAACCCAGGCTTTGAGCAGGAATATCAAATTTTTCGTTCTTTCTGAACGGAATTTTGACAGGAGAGGTAAGCATAAACAAAATGTAATATGCTAAAAAAATTTAAAGTTATTTTTCAGTTGCAAACATGGAAAAAACGAACAAAATTCGACAAAGAAAAACAAGAAGCGGACGGGTAATTTTGATACTGAGGTTAAAAAGCGTTTAGCAGGCCAAATAAAGCAGAACCGAAGAATTGATTTGTTTTCAATTTCATAATTCTTAATAATTGACAGAAAACAGCTGATTGCTAGCGTTGCACTGAAAGGTACTTTTGTGCTTTTTTTTTTCTTTAATAAATATATGAAAATTTTCTGTTAAGATTCCTTAACAAGCTGCGTACAACTCTTAAAAATTAAAACATTATCCACCCGCGATCGGAAAAATCTGATACACCCCTATAAAAAAGACAATTGTTTAAACCAAATTTATTACGAAAATCTAAAATAATTCATTAACAGTTATAAAAAAAAAAAAGATAATAATAAAAATAGAAAAATAATATAAAAAAAAATATTATAAAAATACGAAATTAATTCATAAACAACATATAAGATTTCTCTGTTTTCTATTTTAAATTTTTCTTTTTATTTTTTTTTATAACTGCTAATGAATCATTTTAGATTTTTTTTAATAAATTTGGTTGGAACGATTGTTACCGTTTTATAGGGGTGTATCCGATTTTTCCGATCGTGAGTGGATAATGTTTTAATTTTTTGCTATACACGTTCAAGAACACGAACTGAAAATAAAGCTACACTCATACCTGTGTGGTTTATGTGTGTTCGAAAAAAAATTAAGTGATAGAAACATGTTCGTGTACATAGCCAAATATTAAAACGAAACATATTCATGATGATGTTCGGCACCGTACAAAATTTAGAAACACACATAATTGATACCAAAATGAAAATATGTGTTGGCTGCTTGATTTATTTCTGAAAAGAAAAATCATAAAATGTCAATATTTTTTGAAACACATAGACAATTTTTGCTGTAATTTTTTCAGACAATTGCTCTTATTAAACTTATTTTTATAGAAATTTCATTGCTTTTGACTAGTAAATTGAATCTTAGCTTATTATATTTAATAAAAAAAAAGATCAAAAAAGATCTCATGTAACTTGTTTAATACATTCTCGATATGTACCTGTATATCATAAAAATTTTATCGCATTTGCAAAATTTTCCCATAATATTTTATCAGCAAATATTCCCACGTTTTACACTGTTGAGATTATTACAAATATCTCAATAAAATCAATAAATTATATAGTTATCGCTATTTTGTGTTTATTTACCATAAGCAAGTGTCATTTTTATTTTATAGCAAATTAAATTATAAAAATTACAAGTTAATCTACACACAAAACTGAATAATTTAAACTAAACTAAACAACTTCGTAGGCCAAAAGCAATTGCATGCGTTTTATGCACGCACACAAATCAAGAGCAATGCTTTTCATAATTAATTACCATTTTAAATCCAATATATAATTTTCGTTATTGTAAAGTATAATTAAATGTGTTGACATTATGAATTCAAAAAATAATTTGTTAAACTTTAAAAAAAATAAAAAAATAAAAAACAAAAAAAGTAAGTAATTGAAAAAATATCTAGACATGACACATAAAAAGCTTCTTTATAGTTAAACTTTACGAGAGTTGGTCATTATTTATAAACTGGTAAGAAAGATGAAAACAAAAACAACAACAACAAAAAAAAAAAAAAGACAAACTAAACACTTGTGCCTTGTCTTAAGACCTGTCATAAATGTCTGTAATCTGTTAAGCAACATCTAAAAACTATAGAAATAGAAATAAAAAATATAAAAAAAACCATACGAAACATAAATTACAAGACGTGACATGTTAAGGAAGTGATCAGCAATATAAAAACCAGCTTGTTTTCTGGTTTACGACTTACTGTCTATACCAACACAAAAGTGGCCAATATAAAAAAGTAGGTTAAAAAGGATGTTGTTTTCTTCAACGCAACATTATGGCCAAAGATCTCTGTGTATTTCTTTTCTTTTTTTTTTAGACTGTTATGCAAATATTGCCGTTTTATTTCCTCTTCTTACTTTAACAATTGAAAGTTATTCCAACATGAGACACAATTTTATTGACATATTGTGAAATGTGTTTTAAATACGGGTACTCAATAATGTGTCAAAGTTTTATTTAGTTCAATACAAAATACTTTTACTCTCGATGTCAAACATTCGTACAGCATTGTAGGAGGGTTTCATAAGAAAAAAAAACAAAAAATTAAAAACGACCAAAAAATAGAAGCAGCTCAACAACATGTTACGCATGATTGAATTATTTGACCGAATGAATGAAAACATATGGGTGATATCAGGGCATCCAAAGAGTTTGACATGTTAATGAAACAATTTTTTATATGGATTTTAAGTCAAATCAGTTAACCAAAAAATAAATATCATTTAAGCTAAACAAAAATGACTTTTCTATATTTTTACTTTTTTAACTAACTCAGCTATTTTTTAATTTTATAATGGTTCAGAACTATTCAGCTGGTGGTTTTAGTTTTTCAGTTAACATATAATTTTGTTTACTTAATTATTAAAAATTGATCAAATAAGCTAGTTGAATGAGAATTGAATAGGTTTAGTTTAACCCTTTGCTAAATATTTGTATATAACATCAAATGTAAGCCTTTTAAGCTAGCTGAATCATAATTTTTTACGCATAATTTAGAAAAAAAAAAAAATACACAAATTACCAAATAAGCAGTTTTAAACAAATTCACCTGGCACAATTCAGATAATTTTGAAAACTAAAGTAAAACATACATATTATTTAATTAAGTTTATAGGAATTAATATCTAGCAAGTAGCTAGCATTTTATAATTTTATTAGATTTTTTAAATTAAGTTTATAGAACTTAATATCTATTCAGCTGGTAATTCGAACTATTCAGCTAGTATTTTGTAATTGTATAATATTTAAATTTTGGTTCGTTATTGAACAATTTTATAAAATATAAAAATTTGAGTCTATTAAGTTTGCTGAATAATTTTTTATAATAGATATTTTCAAAAGAATTTATACAATTCTTAAATGAGTACAATAACAACTGCATTAAACTTTATTGAGGTTTTTAGTGCCTAAATACTATTCAGCTGGTGATCTCATTTATTCAACTAACGTTTTATAATTTCATAAGAATTTTTAACACTCAATATTTTACACCTACTTTTAAAAGCATTTAGTTTAGTGCATTATTGAATAATTTTAGTAACCATCAACATTTAAGTTCATTAAGCTTGCTGAATTGTAATTTATAATAAATTTTACTATTATTTAATAAATATAGTAAAATTTATTTATTAAAGTTATAGCAGTCAAAATCTTTTCAGCTGGTGACTTAAACTATTCAGCCTGCATTTTATATTCGTATAAGTTTTATTTGAACTTAATCTTTAATAATCACTATCATTTGGAATAATTCAGCTAACTGAAGAAGGGTTTAAGGCCTTAAGTTGGGTCGTTATTGTACAATTTTATAAAATATAAAAATTTGAGTCTATTAAGCTTGCTGAATCATTTTGTATAATAGATATTTTCAAAACAATTTATAGAATTCTTAAATAAGTATAATAACAACTACATTTAACCTTATTGAGGTTTATAGTGATTAAAGACTATTCAGCTGGCGATATAAACTATTAAACTAGAGTTCTATAATTTCGTAAGAATTTTTAACACTTAATTTTTTATAATTACTATCATTTTGATTAATTCAGCCAGCTGAATATATATTAAATGCCTTTAGGTTGGTTCATTATTGAATAATTTTATTAAACATCCACATTTAATTCTATTCAGCTTGCTGAATTATAAATTATAAAAGAAGATTTAAGAGCAATATATGAAATATATAGAGCAAAAAATATATTTAATCTGTTTAAGGTCTATAGTGGCTAGAATCTATATAGCTGATAATTTTAACTATTCAGCTAGCATTTAATAATTATATACTCGTTTTTTATAGTTAATCTTTAATAATTGCTATACATTTGGATTAATGCAGCTAGCTGTATAATCTTTGAGGACCTTAAGTGTGGTTTATTGTTGAATAAGGTCTTATTAAACATAAACAATTAAGTCTATTAAGCTAGCTGAATCATAATGTATAAAGGATAATATAAAAACAATATATACAATTCTTAAATTAATACAATAACAAAGACATTCAATTTTATTAAGCTCTATAGTGGTTAAAATCTATTCAGCTGATCACTTGAACTATTCAGCTAGCATGATATAATCTTTTTGAATTTTTAAAACTAAATTTTTTATAATTACTGTCATTTTCATTAAATTAGCTAGCCACTAGTTTGATTCATTATTGAATAATTTTATAAGACATCAACACTTAAGTCTATTAAGCTAGCTGAATCGCAATGTATAAAATATAATTTGAAAACAATATATACAATTCTTAAACAAATACAGTAAACAATACATTCAATTTTTTTGAGCTCTATAGTGGTTAAAATCTATTCAGCTGGTCACTTGAACTATTCAGCTAGCATTTTATATATTTTTTTTTTTTGGGAATTTTAAAACTAATTTTTTTATAATTACTGCCATTTTCATTAAATTAGCTAGCCTTTAGTTTGATTCATTATTGAATAATTTTATAAGACATCAACACTTAAGTCTATTAAGCTAGCTGAATCGCAATGTATAAAAGATAATTTAAAAACAATATATACAATTATTTAATAAATACAGTAACAAATAATTCAATTTTTTTGAGCTCTATAGTGGTTAAAATCTATTCAGCTGTTCGCTTGAACTATTCAGCCAGCATTTTGTAATTTTTTTTGGAATTTTTAAAACTAAATTTTTTATAATTACTGTCATTTTCATTAAATTAGCTAGCCTTTAGTTTGATTCATTATTGAATAATTTTATAAAACATAAACACTTAAGTCTATTTAGTAAGCTGAATCATAATGTATAAAAGATAATTTAAAAACAATATATACAATTCTTAAATAAATACAGTAACAAATACATTCAATTTTTTTGAGCTCTATAGTGGTTAAAATCTATTCAGCTGGTCACTTGATGTATTCAGCTAGCATTTTATATTTTTTTTGGAATTCTTAAAACTAAATTTTTATAATTACTATCATTTGCATTAATTTCGCTAGCTTTTAGTTTGATTCATTATTGTATAATATTATATAACATAAACACTTAAGTCTATTAAGCTTGCTGAATCATAACAATATATACAATTATTTAATAAATACAGTAACATTTATTTTTTAAATTAATAGTAGTCAAAATCTTTTCAGTTGGTGATTTAAGCTATTCAGCTAGCATTTTAAAACTCTGTAAACATTTTTCTAACTTAATTTTTAGCAATTACTATTATTGTGTTTAATTCAGTTAGCTGAATAAGGGTTGAAAGACTTTAGTTTAATTCTTTAGTTAATTATTTATTTTATAATGTTATAAAGCTTAAACTTAATTAACAGAAGATAATTTAAAAACAATAAATAATATTAATAAATAAATATTTTGTATCGTATTCAGCTGGCTCAATTTAGAAAATAACAAGAAATACAATAAATAAAAATAATAGTATATGAAGCCATTGTTATTTTAAGTTTAAACTTAAATGTGTATTTACCTATCTGAATAATACAGCAAATCTAAAATCTCTGCTGAAAAAGTTTTTACGAATACTGTTATATAAAATTTAATCAGTTCTGAATTATATTGTTCTCTTTTAGATAATTCAGCTAAATGAAAATACTAGTCTAAACTATAATTCACGTATATTATATTCATTCATTAAGCTTTTGCATTGATTACCCCATATATAATATATTTCTGAAGTATTTGCCTTTTAAGTGTCAGCTGAATGTAAAGTGGAGGTGTTTGCAAAACAAACAAATTATAGACAAATATACATAAAAGTTATTAATATTTCTTTGATTATAACCCAGCAAACAATAACAATAAATAAATCAAATTTTTATCTACTGGCCGAGTCACCAAAATTAAATTACTGTGAAATGTGTAGTTTCCAATTATCACATTTCTAAGAGAAACAAGTGATATTGTCTCTTAAAAAAACCGTTCACAGAGCAGATTCCAGCGCTCGAAATTCGAGTGCAATTTCGAAGCAACTTTATTTTTCAACTTAGCCAAGTCACAAACCAACAATTTTTTGGTTTATTATTATTGTGAATGAAGACAAACTCATTAGCAAATTTAATAAACACACACATAGCATATGTATAATTTTATGTATGTGTTAGTAGCAACTTTAAGTGCAATTTAGTTAAAGTAAAGGAAAAAATTTAAAAATCTATAAAGCTATAAAACAGCTGGAAAGAAATACCTTTCAAACAATATACGCTTGGTCAAAATCGGAATAAAACGGTAGAACAAGACATCGGTCACAAGAAATCGCCTAGCCTATTAATGTTATAGATACCACTATGTGGTTTGGGTATAATGAATTTGTGCTGCTGTTTGTAACTACCAAAAATATTTGGCCTAGACCCATCGCCTAGCCTATTAATGTTATAGATACCACTATGTGGTTTGGGTATAATGAATTTGTGCTGCTGTTTGTAACTACCAAAAATATTTGGCCTAGACCCATCTCTTATTATACCGATCGATCCAGCATCACTTTCTGAATTACTTTTGAGTCGATTCAGCGATGTCCGTCAGTCCGTCCGTCCGTCTGTGTGTCCATGTAAACCTTGTCAACAAACAACAGGTCGAAAATATGAATATATCAAATAAAATGGTATTTATTTAATGGTATATAGGCTTTTATCGGCCATAGGATGAACGCTATTGAAATTGGTGAAATTCGGTCCATGTTCAGATCTAGTCCCCATACAAATGACCCGTATGAAATGGGCTTAAATTGCCATAAGTTCCAAATTATCACGTAGATCTCTGTCAAATTAGGTTTGTTTGTGTTTATTACATCCATTTATCGGCTATCCAAAAATAAACCCCATATGGCAATTCTTTATCATAGCCCCCACATAAAGCTGCTTCCCGATTTTACTTAAATCTATCAAAAAACAAAAATAATACACAGATTTTCCTGAAATTTGGTTTGTATATATTTTTTCAAAATATAAGTAACTTTACAAAATATGGTCAGGATCGGTCCATTTTTCGACCTAGTCCCCATATAAATATAGCATCCGATATGAACTTTTTCATATCTGCAGCCAAAAAAATTAATAACAATGCCACTCAAAGTTGGTTTATGCTTATTTTCTACAATCACTTAGTTAGACCGAAGAGATGTGGCCTCTAAACCATGGTAAATGGCATCGTATAGTCGGTCTAGACCGTCTATAATTTTCTTATCTTTTTTACTTATATGCCGAATTTCTGCTTAGAATCAATAGTTTTTTGAATTTAAATGATCTGTCTCACAAAGCTACTTTCTTGCAACGGAGAACTATAAGCTCTAATAACACTGTGCAAGTTGAAAATAAGAGATGCGCCTAGTTCAGATCCTCCTTCAGGAGTTTTCACGATGGTTTAATACAAAATTTTAAATTTTAATATTTCACTTGGTGATTTTTACGGGACTAAATCATTTTTTGACGGTGTTGGTTTCTTCGATAAACTTTCTTCAATGAAGTTGTTGGGAATGTTACCGATTATAAATTTTGGGAAATAGGTTGAAACCATTGATTCCGCGCATGCATTTTTTTATTTGTGTAATAGAAAGCGCTTACATACATGTGAGCTTTCATTTTGTTCTATTTCTCAAAATTGAATAATTTTTTTTCCCTTTTTTTATAGTGCTTTACTAAATGAAAGCAAAAAGTTAAAATGATTTTTATTAATTAAGATTGGTTTATTTATTGTATGTAACTGTTTTCAAATGATTTCCAATTCAATAAAAATATAAATATTATGTTTTATTATACCGCTAGTTAACCTGCAGTTATAAAAAAAAAATCATTAATGAACAAACAGAAAATCTAATATTAACAACTTTTTCTTATGACAGGAAACCATTAAACTTATTATAACATACATAAGTATATATACATACATACATACATACGTACATATATAAAAGTAAAAACTCATAACGCTACTGACATTGTGATGTTATTGTTGTTTTAGACATTTTATTGTTTATTATATATATATATATATTTATTTATTTTTTTTTTTTTGCTTAAAACCACTTTCGCTGTAAAAACCACTTTCAAAACAATCTAGATAAAATGAAACAGAAAACTGACAAGAAGTTTTTACAAGATATGTTTTGCATATAACAATCTTTTTGCGCAAGCAAAAAACAAACAAAAAAAAAAAGCAAAAACAAATACAGTATTTAGACTTATAACGCTTAAACTCAAAGTAGCATAAATTATGTTTTATGATAGAAATAAAGCGGCTTGTTTCAGACGTCAGTATTGTACTCATAAGTAACGAAAGCAACAATAACAATCATAATAATAATAATAATAGATACTCGTAACAAAATAAAAAGTAACAAAACTTGACATAAAATTTAATAACAAGTTTAATTTCAATTTCATTGGAAACAAAACTTAAAAGAAAATGTGGAATAATAAGAGAAGCACCCATTAATTAAATGCATAATCATATCTTCATTTAAATATTCTATTCCGCAAATTTTGTTTTGAAAAAAAAAAAATATTTATTATATACAGGTAATTGACTGAAGTGGTTACATGTCTAAAACTAGTTAACATGGTAAATTGATCTTAAACATATTTCAAATACCTTAATATTTAATTCGTACATTAATGATACAGTTATTCCCTTAAATCTTTCTTCACGTGATTCTCTTGCCTATGCAGAAGATTTAGTAATTCGTTTAATGTTATTAATTACTCGCTCTATAATATTTCTTAATGGTCCACCTATACCGAATGTAATAATGGATATTATTGGCAATAAAACTCAGCTCGTTGATCACATGAAGTATCTTTGTTTTTGAATAAGCAGTTTAACTTTAATACGTACATAAAAAGCCTATTGCCAAATATTAGCTAGGGAATAGCTTTTAGAATAGATAGCAGCCCAATCCACATTATGTGGTACAAGGATTAGTACCATTAAAATTAATTTGTTTGTGTTATAAAATAATATAGTAGAACGAATTACGTTGAAAACTGAAAGTCAAAGTGGAGTTTAAGTTTCATGTCAGAAGCTATTAGCATACAAATAATTAATTTGAACTCCAAATATTTAATATAATTTTTTTTTTTAAATAAAAACTTAAAAAAGCAATTAAGAAATTATAGTCGGTCTAGACTATACGATACCCAATACCATACGTTTATAGATCCTATCTCTTAGACCCAACTAATTGGATATGGAAAATAAGCATAAACCAAATTTGAGTGGCATTGTTATTAATTTTTTTTTCCTTTGAATATGAAAAAGTTCATATCGGATGCTATATTTATACGAGGACTTGATCGAAAAATGTGGCGATCCTGACCATATTTGGTAAGGTCACCTATTTTTTGCAAAAACATATAAAAGCCAAATTTGAGAAAAATATGTGGAATATTTTTGTTTTTAATAGATTTAAGTGAAGATCGGGAAGCAGCTTTATATGAGGGCTATGACTAAGAATTGTCCTATAGGGTTTATTTTTGGACTACTAATTGATGCGTGTAATAGACATACACAAGCCCAATTTGACTGAAATTTATATGATAATTTGGATTATATGGTAATTTAAGTCAATCTCATTGGTGACATTTGTATGGGGACTATCTCTGAACACGCACCGATTTTCGCCAATTTCAATAGCGTTCATGCACTGGCTGATAAAAGCTCACATACCAAATTTCATCGCAATATGTTTACATTTGCGTCCTGTAGTTTGATTATATTGTACACATGGACTCACAGACGGACGGACGGACGGACGGACATCGCAAAATCGACTCAGAAACTGATTCTGAGTCGATCGGTTTAATGAAAGGTAGGTCTAGGTCAAATATTTTTGGTAGTTACAAACATCAGCACAAATTCATTATATACTGACCACACAGTGGTATGGGGTATATATACTATGTACACATTTACGATTTTGAAAAAAAATTAGACGAGCAGGAGCAGTGCAAATGTCGTCGCTTAAATTAAGTAGAAAGTATCGCAGACACAGACTCTCCAACAGCCTTAGCTACATTTAAAACAGACTTTTACCAGGCATTAAACGAGGTAGTAAAAATTTAGTAAAAAAAAGATGCAATTCCAAAGTAACCTGAGATTGTGTAGAATGCTGCTCTGATCATCGCGGCATTGCCACTGAAACAAGTGTCCGCGGGAGTATTATCTTCTGCACTCAGAATCATCAGATCCTATTTGAGAGCATCAATGAAGCCAGATATTAATGAGGCTATCCTATATCTAAAGACAAAGTTATTTTTTGAAGTTTTGTTATATTATTTGAAGTTTTATCATTTTTAATTGCGATGTTATAGTATTTTGTTTATTATTAAAGGAATTAATAAAAATATCTAAAATATTTCAAAAAATAAATAAAATATTTATCCAATGGCATCAATTATCCACAGCATAGTTATCACTGTCTTTATAAATATTAGCAGATTCCAGCCCTCGAAATGCGAGTGCAAATTCTGGGAAATATTATTCTTTCATTAAATAAAGACCCTAAAGGTATGCTAATCAATTATAGCCCATTCAAAAATCAACATAAAAAAAAATTCATTTTAAAAAATTGACAAATTTAATAAACACTCACATAGCATTGTATAATTTTATGTATGTGTTAGTAGCAACTTAAAATGCAGTTTACTTAAAAAAAAAAAAAATTAAATTTAAAAATCTGTAAATCTGATGGACAGCTAAAAAAATACCTTTGAAATGAGGCATGTATGATCAAAATAGGATTAAAACTGACACAGTAGCATCGGTAAGAAGAAATCGCCTTGCCTATTAATATTATAGACTAGCAGATTCCAGCGCTCGAAATTCGAGTGTAATTTCTAGAGAACTTTATTTTTCAACTTAACCAACACTTTTTTGTTTATTATTATTGTGAAGATAACAAACTTATTAACAAACATATTAACAAATTTAATAAACACACATAGCATATGTATAATTTTATGTATGTGTTAGTTGCAACTTTAAATTCAATTTACTGAAAAAAAAAGGAAAAAATTTAAAAATTTGTAAATCTGAAAAACAGCTAAAAAGAAATACCTTTCAAATAATTTACGTTTGGTCAAAATGGGGATAAAACAGCAGAACAAAACATCAGTCACAAGAAATAGCTTAGGCTATTAATATTATAGATATCCATATACATTTATCATCGGAGTCATATTTGGAGTAGAAGTCAAAGCCGGAATCGGAGTCGAACCTTCAAAATTTCAGCCTTTGGGGTCGGAGTCGGAGTTGGAACTTTTCTAGATGACTCCACAGCCCTGTTTTTATAGGAAACAGCATTTTTTAAGAGATAATTTTTTTATTTTGTTTGGGGGTGGGGGAAAGGACCGTTTTGCAAAAATTAATTTTTTAAAGGAAAAGTACTCTTCTTAAGAAAATATTTTTTTCCCTAAAAGGAACTTTTTAGGAGAAAATAATTTTTTAAGGAACGGGTTTTTAAGAGAAGGAACTTGCAAAAAAACTCAATTTAAAAAAAAAATAAAAAAACATTTTTTCTGAAAAGAAGTTAAAAAAAATTTTTTCTAGAAAATTAGCTTTACAAAAAAAAAAAAAAAAAATAAATAAAAAAATAAAAAAGTAAATTTTCTTAAAAAGATATGTTTTCTTAAAAGAAATACCTTTTTTAAAAAAAAGTAACTTACTTTTTTAACAAGCACCTTTCTAAAATTTTTTTTTTTAAAGAAGTGGCTCTTCTAAAAGAAAACTCAGTTTTCTTAAAAATTACCTTTCCTGAAAAAAACGCTCTGTCAAATAATTACTTCTTTAAAAAGTGTCTTATCTTAAAAGAGTACATTTCTTAAAAAAGTTCGAATATTTTTTTTTATTTAAAGAAGTTCTTGTTCTACATAAATTACGTTTTCTTGAAAATTTATTTGTTTTAAAGTAGAATTGTAAAAAGTACCTTTTCTCAATAGAAATTATCGTTTATTATTTTAAAGTACCTCTATAGAGTTGTTTTAAAAAAGAAACCTAAGTTATCTGAAAAAAAAAAAAATAATAACTTTTCTTCATAAAGCAGCATTCTGCAAAGGTACCATTTTCAAAATGGTACATTTTCTTAAAAAACGAGTTTTTTTTTTTAAATTAACTGCTCTTTAAAAGTACCTTCAAAAAAAATTTTCCTCAAAAATTGTCTTTTCCAAAAAAGTGAATTTTGTAAAAATTTCTTTTTCTTAACAAAAAATCCTTTAGTAAAAGGTTCTTCAAAATTTCTTTTTTTGTAATTACGTTTTCTTTAGAAGGACATTTTCTTTGAAAGGTACATTATTTTCCCAAAATGGGAATTTAAAAAAAAATTGTCTTAAAAATGCCCTTTCTGAAAAAAAGTACTTTTCCAATAAATAGTACATTAAAAAATACCTTTTCTTAACCAAGTACACTTTCTAAAAAAAGAACTTTAAAAAAATATTCCTTTTTTCGTGTAGTACATTCTTACAAAAGTTCATTTTGCTACAAAAATTACCTACTTTTAAAAAAGTACCTTTTGTAAAAAGAGTAATTTCTTTTAAAGTGCAACTCTTCAAAACGCATATTTTTCTTAAAAATTTCTTGTCTTTATGAAAAGACGATTTTTCAGAAAATAATTTTCTTTCAGAAATGTACTTTTTTCAAAAAGGGCACCAACCTTAATAAAAGATTTGTGTGCATATAATTGTAGAAGTGAATATTTTATAAAATTTAATATTTATCATATGGAATTAAAGAGTCAGCGACTCAGTGATGAGCGTGACTAAACACAGAAAACATATTCGTTGTGACAACCAACTAATAATATACCGAATATCGTAAATAAATAAATAACCGAATTTTGAGTTGATTGCAATTACAATTTTATTTCCTTAACAATAAAAATTTTATCGCAATAGATAGTGGTTAGTTGTTGTAAATTTACTGTTGTTACGGTCAAAAATTCAGTTGTTAAACACTAGATCAGTTCTATTGGCGAAAATTTTTTCTGTTTGTATATATTTGGATTATTAAAATAATTACTTCGGTAAAAAATTTTAAGATTTCAGCTCCAAAATTTAAAAGTATGGTGGTATAATTTAAGAAACGACAGATTTTACATTTAAGAGCTGTACGCAGCTTGTTAAGGAATCTTAACAGAAAATTTTCATATAAAAAAAACCTTTCAGTGCAACGCTAGCAATCAGCTGTTTTCTGTCAATTATTAAGAATTGTGAAATTGAAAACAAATCAATTCTTCGGTTCTGCTTTATTTGGCCTGCTAAACGCTTTTTAAGCTCAGTATCTAAATTACCCATCCGTTTCTTGTTTTTCTTTGCCGAATTTTGTTCGTTTTTTTCCATATTTGCAACTGAAAAATAACTTTTAATTTTTTTAGCATATTACATTTCGTTTATGGTTACCTCTCCTGTCAAAATTCCGTTCAGAAAGAACGAAAAATTTGATATTCCTGCTCAAAGCATGGGTTGCCTAACTTAATTTACGTCAAAAAAAAGTAGTAAAAAACAATACTACTTTTTTAAAAAGCTGCAGACTATCAACAGAAATTTTTTGACAGAAAAATTCCTTAAGCATTTCTGAAGCGTTTTTTTATATGAAGTTTTTGATTCCTTAGCAAGCTGCATACAGGCCTTTAGCTGGCATATTTAAAAATTCAATTAGCTGAATAGTGGCATAAATTTTCAATGTCCAATTTCATACTCAGTAATATTTTCGATGATAAAATAAGTTTAAGAACTAACTAAGCTAGCTAAATAGCGAAATGGGTCAATATATATAATTTAATTTTCGTGAAGCTAGCTAAATTGTAGAAAAGTCTTTATATTTTAATTTATTTTATTTTATGTTATGAAATGCTATTTTATTTCATTTTTTTATTTTATTTTAGTTTATTTTAATGTTATTCTATTTGATTTTATTTTATTTTATTTCATTTCATTTCATTTCCTTTTATTTTATTTTATTTTATATTTATTTTAGTATTTCAAAAAATATAAAAATAATATTTTTCACTTATTCAGCTAGTTGAATAAGAAGTATATGTAAATTTTTAATTTCTGTAGAAATTCCTTAATACCAACCCAACACAAAAAAAATATTAAACAATCATGTTTCACGAACGGACATTTATTAAATCATATTATCATAAACGTTACTCCTCGAAACATCTTAATATGTAACTATTTAAAATATGCTGTCGTTTATTAGGAATATAATCATTAAACATAGTTTTCTTCTGAAATAACAAATTTGTTCATATCACGAATTAGTTTAACAGCTTTCAGAACACATTATGAATTAATTAATAAATGAACGAACAAATGAATGAATATGTTCACTAAAATATTAGTAAATTATCTTTTGTTATTAACCATTTTTACTTATTTATAAAAAAAAACAAATGTTGTTGTTGTTGTTGCTGTTGCAGTTAATAAAGTCAAAACTAACAGCACCACCATCGACCATGTTTCATAATATTAATAACATCCAATTAAAATTATAAAATAATATATAAAAATAAAACATCCATTTAGTTTTACACACCTAAGTAAGAATAAATGATAAATTGCCTATAATAAATTATTTTGTGTTTTACAAAGAGTTTTGTTAATATTTAAATTAATTCAATACGAAAGTGTTGAACTAAATATGCCTTGCTTTTGATAATACGTTTATTATGCAGCTTTTTTTATTTAGACAATATGTAGTTTCCAAATTAGCAACTGTTTGATTTTTTTGTTTGATTTTTCCATTTCAGGTAAAGATCTGGTTTCAAAATCGTCGTTCAAAGTACAAAAAAATGATGAAAGCCGCCCAGGGTCCTGGCCAAGGTAGTGGCATGCCATTGGGCAGTGGTGGTCCAAATCCTGGTCAACATAGTCCGAATCAAAATATGCATAGTGGTGAGTTATTCAAATCTTTATATGTTTACAGTAAATAATTTTCTCATGAGTTATATATTTAACATTAAAACAAGCAAATTTATGGATAATTCCAGTATTTTGATATATTTAAAATTATAGCCCTTGCAATTGAGCAAAGTTTACATTCTGAATATTATTTATGGGTTTTCGTTGGTTTTTAGGTTTTTTTTTTTTAAATCGTAAAACTTTTAAAATAATCTAAATATATTGTTCTTCTCGTTGCAGGTGGTAATAATAATGGCGGTTCAAATAGTGGTTCACCATCACATTATCTACCTCCCGGACATAGTCCGACGCCTTCAAGTACCCCTGTATCTGAATTATCACCCGGTAAGTTTATTTATCAAAGTCTTATTCATTGCTTGTGTATATTAAAAGTCTTTTTATCCAGGACTACAAAATTTGATAGTGTCTTCAATAAAAATTCAGTAACATTTCTGACATTTTGATCAATTTATTTTCGTGATTAAAAAATTGGAAAAATACTATTATTTTTTTTATTTTAATTTCTTTTATTTTATGTTATGAAATGCTATTTTATTTCATTTTATTTTATATTATTTAATTTTATTTTATTTTATATTATTTTACTTTATTTTATTTTATTGTTTTCTATTTTATTTTAATTTATCAAATTTTTATCAATTTATTTTATTTGATTTTATTTTAATTTTATCATTTTATTTTGTTTTATTATAATTTATTTTATTTTTGTATTTTATTTTATCTTATTTAAATTTATTTTTTATTTTATTTTATTCTATTTTATTTTATTTATTTTTATTTTATTTTATTTTACTTTATTTTACTTTATTTTATTATTTTTAATTTTATTTTATTTTAATTTTATTTTATTTTATTATATTTTATTATATTTAATTTACTTTTTTTATTTTATTTTATTTAATTTTATGGTTTTTTATTTTATTTTAGTTCACTTTATTTTATTTTATTTTTTATTTTATTGCATTTAATTTTATTTATATTTTTTTCATTTTATTTATTTTATTTTTTTATTTTATTTTTTATTTTTTATTTTATATTATTTTAATATACTTTGTTGTATTTTATTTTATTAAATTTAATTATATTTAATTTATTTTATATTATTTTTTTATTTCATTTTATTTTATTTCATTTTATTTTATTTTATTTTATTTTATTTCATTTTATTTTATTTTA
Organism: Cordilura impudica; assembly: GCA_963682025.1. Classification (NCBI taxonomy): domain Eukaryota; kingdom Metazoa; phylum Arthropoda; class Insecta; order Diptera; family Scathophagidae; genus Cordilura; species Cordilura impudica. The sequence continues at coordinate 28,731,611 of OY821521.1, read as the reverse complement.
TTTTATTTTAATTTATTTTATTTTATTTTATTTGATTTTACTTTATTTTATTTTATTTTATTTAATTTTATTTCAATTTATTTGATTTTATCTTATTTTGTTTTGTATTATTTTATTTTATTATATTTTGTTTTATTTTATTTTATTTGTTTTTTTTTATTTTATTTTATTTTATTTTATTTTATTTTATTTTATTTTATTTTATAATATTTTGTTTAGTTTATTTTGTTTAATTTTATTTTTAATTTAATTTAATTTTATTTTATTTCCTTTCATTTCATTTCATTTCATTTCATTTCATTTCATTTCATTTCATTTCATTTCATTTCATTTCATTTCATTTCATTTCATTTCATTTCATTTCATTTTATTTTATTTTATTTCGTTTCATTTCATTTCATTTCATTTCATTTCATTTCATTTCATTTCATTTCATTTCATATCATTTCATTTCATTTCATTTCATTTCATTTCATTTCATTTCATTTCATTTCATTTCATTTCATTTCATTTCATTTCATTTCATTTCATTTCATTTCATTTCATTTCATTTCATTTCATTTCATTTTATTTTATTTTATTTTATTTCATTTCATTTCATTTCATTTCATTTCATTTCATTTCATTTCATTTCATTTCATTTCATTTCATTTCATTTCATTTCATTTCATTACATTTCATTTTATTTTGTTTTATTTTATTGTATTTTATTTTATTTTATTTTATTTTATTTTGTTTTATTTTAATTTAATTTATTTTGTTTATTTTCAAGTTATTTTATTTTATATTATTTTATTTTAATTTATTTCATTTTTTTATTATATATTGTTTTATTTTATTTTATTTTATTTTATTTTATTATATTTTGTTATATTTTATTTTATTTTGTTTTATTTTATGTTATTACATTTTATTTTATTTTATTTTATTTTATTTTATTTAATTTTATTTATTTTGTTTTATCTTATTTTATTGTATTTTATTTTATTATATTTTGTATTATTTTATTTTATTTGTTTTTTTTATGTTATCATATTTTATTATATTATATTTTATTTTATTTTATTTTATTTTATTTTATTTTATTTTATTTTATTTTATTTTACTTTAATTTATTTTATTTTATTTTATTTTATTTTATTTTAATTATATTTATTTTTATTTTTATTTTATTTTATTTTATTTTATTATATTTTGTTTTATTTTATTTGTATTATGTTATTTTTTTATTATTTTAGTTTATTATATTTGATTTTATTTTATTTTATTTTATTATATTTGTTTTATTCTATTTTATTTTATTTTATTATTTTATTTTATTTGATTTTATTTAATTTAATTTTATTTTATTTTGTTTTATTTTATTTTATTTTATTTTATTTTATTTTATTTTATTTTATTTTATTTTATTTTATTTTATTTTATTTAATATTAGTTTGTTTTATTTTGTTTTATTTTATGTTATTGTTTTTTTATTTTTATTTTTTTTTTTTATTTAAAATTTTTTTATTTTATTATATTTTATTTTGTTGTACTTTTTTTATTTTATTATTTTTTATATTATCTCAAATAATTTTATTTTATTTTGGTTTATGTTGTTTAATTTTATTTTATTTTATTTTTTTTTACTTTATTTTATTTTTATTGGATTATTTTATTTTATTATTTTATTTAATTTAATCATATTTTATTTTATTTAATTTTATTTTAAATAATTTTATTTTATTATATTTTATTTTGGTTTATGTTGTTTCATTTTATTTTTTTATTTTTTTTATGTTATTTCATTTAATTTTGTTGTATTTTATTTTACTTTATTTTATTTTGTTTTATTTTATGTTATTTCATTTTATTTTATCTTTTTTTTTTTTTTTTATTTTATTTAATTTATTATATTTTATTTTGGTTGTTTCTATTTATTTTATTTTATTTTATTTTATTTAATTTTATTTCAATTTATTTGATTTTATCTTATTTTGTTTTGTATTATTTTATTTTATTATATTTTGTTTTATTTTATTTTATTTGTTTTTTTTTTATTTTATTTTATTTTATTTTATTTTATTTTATTTTATAATATTTTGTTTAGTTTATTTTGTTTAATTTTATTTTTATTTTAATTTAATTTTATTTTATTTCATTTCATTTCATTTCATTTCATTTCATATCATTTCATTTCATTTTATTTTATTTTATTTTATTTTATTTTATTTTATTTTATTTTATTTTATTTTATTTCGTTTCATTTCATTTCATTTCATTTCATTTCATTTCATTTCATTTCATTTCATTTCATTTCATTTCATTTCATTTCATTTCATTTCATTTCATTTCATTTCATTTCATTTCATATCATTTCATTTCATTTCATTTCATTTCATTTCATTTCATTTCATTTCATTTCATTTCATTTCATTTCATTTCATTTCATTTCATTTCATTTCATTTTATTTTATTTTATTTCATTTCATTTCATTTCATTTCATTTCATTTCATTTCATTTCATTTCATTTCATTTCATTTCATTTCATTTCATTTCATTTCATTTCATTTCATTTCATTTCATTTCATTTCATTTCATTTCATTTCATTTCATTTCATTTCATTTCATTTCATTTCATTTCATTTCATTTCATTTCATTTCATTTCATTTCATTTTATTTTGTTTTATTTTATTTTATTTTATTTTATTTTATTTTATTTTATTTTATTTTATTTTATTTTATTTTATTTTATTTTATTTTATTTTATTGTATTTTATTTTATTTTATTTTATTTTATTTTATTTTATTTTATTTTATTTTATTTTATTTAATTTTATTTTATTTTATCTTATTCAAATTTATCGTCTTTTATTTTATTTTAATTAATGTTATTATATTTTGTTTCCTTTTATTTTATATTGTTTGATATTATGTTATTTTATTTTATTTTATTTTGTTTTATTTTAATTTAATTTATTTTGTTTATTTTCAAGTTATTTTATTTTATATTATTTTATTTTAATTTATTTCATTTTTTTTATTATATATTGTTTTATTTTATTTTATTTTATGTTATTTTATTTTATTTTATTATATTTTGTTATATTTTATTTTATTTTGTTTTATTTTATGTTATTACATTTTATTTTATTTTATTTTATTTATTTTGTTTTATCTTATTTTATTTTATTTTATTATATTTTGTATTATTTTATTTTATTTGTTCTTTTTATGTTATCATATTTTATTTTATTATATTATATTTTATTTTATTTTATTTTATTTTATTTTATTTTACTTTATTTTATTTTATTTTATTTTAATTATATTTATTTTTATTTTTATTTTATTTCATTTTATTTTATTATATTTTGTTTTATTTTATGTGTATTATGTTATTTTTTTTTTATATTTTAGTTTATTATATTTGATTTTATTTTATTTTATTTTATTTTATTTTATTTTATTTTATTTGTTTTATTCTATTTTATTATTTTATTTTATTTGATTATATTTAATTTAATATTAGTTTGTTTTATTTTGTTTTATTTTATGTTATTGTTTTTTTATTTTTATTTTTTTTTTATTTAAAATTTTTTTATTTTATTACATTTTATTTTGTTGTACGTTTTTTATTTTATTATTTTTTATATTATCTCAAATTATTTTATTTTATTTTGGTTTATGTTGTTTAATTTTATTTTATTTTATTTTTTTTTTTACTTTATTTTATTTTTATTAGATTATTTTATTTTATTATTTTATTTAATTTAATCATATTTTATTTTATTTAATTTTATTTTAAATTATTTTATTTTATTATATTTTATTTTGGTTTATGTTGTTTTATTTTATTTTTTTATTTTTTTTTATGTTAGTTCATTTAATTTTGTTGTATTTTATTTTACTTTATTTTATTTTGTTTTATTTTATGTTATTTCATTTTATTTTATCTTTTTTTTTTTATTTTATTTAATTTATTATATTTTATTTTGGTTGTTTCTATTTATTTGTTTTTATATTATTTTATTTTATCTTAATTTTATTTTATTTTAATTTATTTAATTTTATTTAATTTTATTATATTTTATTTTAATTTTATGAATATGATTAAAAATATATCATATGCTCGGAAATACATATATATATGATAATGCCATTCCAATTTCGTATTAATCTAAATTCGAATTTGATCTGAAAGAGTATGGTTGATATCTGACCAATCTTCAATTGTGGCCATTTTTTGCAAATAATTATATAAATATATAGGTATCGAATAGTCGACATAGGCCGACATTAATTAATTGCTCATTTATTTTTTAATTACAACAATAAAAATTAATTAAATTTTTTTTGTTCTAGAATTTCCACCAACGGGGTTAAGTCCGCCAACGCAAGCGCCATGGGATCAAAAACCACATTGGATCGATCATAAACCACCGCAAATGACACCGCAACCACCTCATCCGGCAGCGTCACATCCGCAAACACATCATCATAATCCACCACCACAAATGGGCGGTTATGTACCTCAGTACTGGTATCAGCCAGAAACAAATCCATCGTTATTAACGTAGGTAAAATATTCTATAAATCAAATAAAAACGAATTAAAGAAAATAAAGTTAACAAAGAACTAAGTCTTTCCAAAGAAGACGAAGTTTTGAAATATGCATTTTTAAATTTATAACACAATCATTGGGATCTGATCACACACCTTACATTATTAAAAATTCACAATGTTTGACAAAAATTGAATATAAAATGAATTATCTTATCACTGGATTCTAATTAGACTCAGTTATGTATCATCAAACTTTCTGAGATCATATCTATGGTAGGGATTTTATCTTAGAAAAAGTCCGCTTTATTCGTGACAAAAAATCGAAAATTACTAATATTTATTATCAGGTTTCATGCTTCATTAAATGGATCATTCCAAAATTTATTATTTAAGAGGCATACATTCCAAGTGCGAGTGGTACAATACTTTCAAAATAGCCAGAAAGTGGTTGAAAAATTACCTCAAAAATTTATAAAGGTGACCAGCAAGCTTACACCTAAAATCAAAAAATAGAATTCACCACTGGTCTGTAGGATAAATAAAACAATAACCTGGTATTTTAAACAATTTCAATCGATAAAAGACTTCAAAAAAGTAAGTGTAAGAGAACTAACATATCGCACGAATCAAATGATGTTATCTACACGAGGCGCATTGCGGTACGAACTTGTTTCATAAGAACAGATTTTTCTTCCAAAAGAGCTCGCAAAGAGGTAGCTAAGGACATATTGGATGTAGATATTTAGCCACCTGTAGCCCCCATAATTTTTATCTATTCCTAAAACTTAAATGAGTACAACTTGAGAGGCATTTTGAGTCAACAGAATCTGTAAAAACAAATTCGCTGAAAGAGCTTGATTCCGTAATGTATGTGTTTTAGAAATATTTTCACAACCAGATTCTGTAATGAATATAATTTAGGGCTTCAGATAGAGCCTTCTTTGAAGGTGATAAATTAAATGTTGATAATTAAAGGAAGGAAGGATTCTGGATCAAAATATTTGGAAAAGCCAATAATTGGCGCAGAGCCTTTAAGTATAGTGAGTGTAAAGATGTGATATGATCTTTCATAATCTTAAGGCATACCTACATTTCTGTAAATATTGAATTCATATTTGTTTAAAACAAAAATTCTATTTTATTTTTTCAATATTCATCAATTTTATTTATCACTTGGAGTTACATTATTTAGTAAAAAAAATATGATTTATTAAATAAAAAAGTGGGATTTATTTGTGTAGGCTGACACATTTTTTAAAAATTTAATTTTATATTAATGTTTAAAAAAAGCCAATTCAGTTTTTTTTCCAAGAAATATCTTAAGTATTTATAAACACATAATGATTCACCTGCTTTAAATTTGTATTCAAATTTGTGTTATACCTTTTTTTTTTTAAATCCAATTAATTTTTCATATCCAACTCATACAACTAATCATTAAGTTAGAAACTTTCCGGGCCGAGTTCAAATGCTTTTGAACTTACGTATGCAAAAACATATGTTTTGAAAAAGTTCTGATCTATATTCCGGAAGGCTGCTTGTAAAGCGTTGAGTCTTTTTATGAAAATATATTTATACCCTCCGAACCAGTGTGCCATTTCATTTGTAATAATTGGAATAAAATCGCGATCCCATTAAATATATATATATATATATATAATATAATATATATATATATATTATATCAAGGGGAGTTAATACAGCGATGTCCATCTGTCCGTCTGTGGAACTCACGATGACGTTCTCAGTAGGTCAGTTGCGTTTCTCGGTTCTCATAAAAATGATTCAGTGGCATCCTGAGCAGGTTGCTATTTAAAATCATTAAAATCGGTTCAGTATGTCCCAAGATATCAGTGAAAATGTAAAAATATTTTTGAAAACATATCATTTTTTTCTGTTCTTATTACAGTTGGTATTCTAAATTTTGTAATTTGTGTGTGAGAGCTGTAATTGTTTTTATTGTTATGGTCGTTGTGTTTGTAGTATTTGCCTAATGAGTGTGTATGTATGGTTATACTGCCGCTGGCGGCGCCAAAAGAAAATGTACAGACAGAGAGAGAGTATGAGTTAAAAGAAAGAGTTTAAAAAGAAATACAGGTCAGAAAACCTATTAACTATAAATTTAAATGATATTAAATACAACTGTACTAAAGTGGTTATAATATTGTTTTTATACCCTATAATGACATAATGCTGATATTTGTAACTACCAAAAATATTTGACATAGACCCATTTTTTATTATACCTATCGACTTCGAATGACTTTCTGAATCGACTTAGCGATGTCCATCCGTCCGTCTGTCCGTCCGCTTGTGTGTCCATGCAAAGTTTGTTATCAAACTACAGGTCACAAATATGAATATGTTTTGATGAAATTTAGTACATAAGCTTTTCTCAAACATAAGACGAAAGCTATTGAAATTGGTAAAAATCGGTGCATGTTCTTATTTGGTTTGTCTTACACCCACTAATCAGTAGTCCTGCGTTTTTTGCTTTCTAAAGGAAATGCACTTTTTAAAGAAAAGGTGCATTTTAAAGAAAAAGTACTTTTTATGAAGATGTACTTTCTGAAGAAAAGGTACATTTTACAGAAAAAGTACTTTTATAAGAAAATATACTTTTTAAAGAAAATCTTTTTTTTTTAAAGAAAACGTACTTTTTGAATAAAATGTAATTTTTAAAGAAAACGAACTTTTTATGAAAAGGTAGATATTTAAGAAAAGTACTTTTTAAGAAAACGTACTTTATGAAGAAAAGTACTTTTTTAACAAAAGGTATTTTCTTCAGAAAATACGCTTTTTAGAGAATATATATTTTTAATAAAAAATACTTTTGAAAGAAAAAGTTCTTTTTGTAGAAAAAGTTATTTTGAAGAAAATTTAGTTTTTGAAGAAAATGTAATTTTTCAAGAGACGACACTTTTTGTAGAAGCGATACTTTATGAAGTAAAAGTTCTTTTTAAGCTGGGTAACTGTAAGGTTTTGGCAACTGTTACTTTTTAAAGAAAGAAAATATATTTTTTTAAGCAAAAGGTCTTTTAAGAAAATTAATTTTTTTTTTAATGGAAGTTACTTTTTTAAAAAAGTCTAATAAGAAACGGTAATTTATTTCAGAAAATTTACTTTTTTAAGTAAAGGTCCGTTTAAAGAAAAAATGACTCTTTTAATTAAAGTTATCTTTTTCCGGAAAAATTTATTTTTTAAAATTTATTATTTAGAAAAGGTACTTTTTAAAAAAATGAACTTTTTGAAGAAAATATACCTTTTTTGAGAAAAGGATATTATTTAAGAAAAGGTAATTTTTTAAGAAAAGGTACATTTTAAAACTCTTTCTTTTAACTCATAATCTCTGTCAGTCTGTCTGTCGTGAGGCAATCCCTTTCCGCCTTAGGCAATTGATCTGAAACTTGGCCCATAGTCTTGTTGTGACTACAGATTATTTTTGACTTAGTCGCGCATAGTCACGCATGGTCACGCACGGTCACGGAGATTTTTAAACGGATTTCACGTCATCCAATCAATCTGATATATTTACGATATATTTACTGTAAAGAAAGATTAACTCCGACATAGTCACGCACAGTCACGGCGTGATCTAAATGCCTTTTCTCCTCATCCGATCGCTCTGAAACTTGGTCCATATACTTGCTGTGAACATAAGATTATTGTTAACTTTCACGGAGAGATTTAAAACGGCTTTCCCCTTATCCAACCAATCTGAAACTCGGTCGATATATTTGCGGCAAAGAAAGATTAACTTCGACATAGTCATGCGCAGTCACTCATACTCATGCACAGTCACGGAGGGATTCAAAACTCATATGCATAAGGAAAGAAAGAGTTTAGATTATTTAGGAAAGGTACTTCTTTATGAAATTGTACTATTTCATGAAAAGTACTTTTTTAGAAATGTAATTTGAACAGACGAACTTTTTTAAAAAAGTATACTTTTGAAAAAGCTCCTTTTTTCAAAAAGGAAAAGTTGGTTTTTTAAGAAAATTAATTTTTAAGATTATTTACTTTTATAGGAATCTATATATTGACATTCTATAATTATCTATAATATTAATAGGCTAGGCGATTCCTTGTGACCGATGTTTTGTTCTACCGATTTATCCCGATTTTGGCCAAACGTATATTATATGAAAGGTATTTCTTTTTAGCCGTTTTGCAGATTTACAGAATTTTAAAATTTTTCCCTTATTGCATTCAAAGTTGCTACTAACACATATATAAAATTAAACAGATGCTCTGTGTGTTTTATTAAATTTGTTAATGTGTTTATTAATGAGTTTGTTATCTTCATTCAAAATAATAATAAACCATAAAAGTGTTGTGGTTTGTGAATTGGCTAAGTTGAAAAATAAAGCTGCCTAGAAATTGCACTCGACTTTCGAGCGAATCTGCTAGTTTATTGTTATTGTGTTAAAATTGATTAAATTTTTATTAATGACATTTTTGTGCAAGGGACTGGCCTATGAGCAGTGTGGTAAAAAGTAGTTTTCATACCGTACCCCTGTTCACTGTGTACTAATTGTTCTTGTTTGCTCTATTCTCATTCTCGTAAGGTTTATCAATTGTAATGTTTTAAGCAAAGAGAATTAAACAATTCAAGGAGTTTCCTAAAACACAAAATCAAAGTTGAACAAATAAAGTTGAAACAAATGTGTTTGTATGCCAGTACTTATCGCGTTTTAGCTTAAATTTAAAAAAACATTTTTTTTTTACTTTCAAATACGTTCTATTTTATTTTTGTTTTGCAAATATGCTGAGATGATATTTACAATTTGAGGTTGTTTGAAGTCTACACTATTAATAATTATTTAGTCTATGACTTTATATAAAATTAAAGAAAATATCTAACATCACTTGATTGCTTTAATCTGATTTGAAAATATTAAATTGAAAAAAGAAAACAATAAAATTTAATTTTATGTATTTTCTTTGTTCTTTTAGGGTATGGCCAGCGGTTTAACAAACACCTCCTTCTACTATAACCACAACAACCTTTTACCAAACCGATCCTATAGATAATTCTATGCATATATATTAAATGAGTGATTTTGTTTTAAAACAAACCTTAAAGATGGGCTACAAAATCTAAAACAATATTTTAGTAAAATGCTTAAAAATATTTCAGTAATAGAACCAACAAAAAAATGTGTATGTGCACCCTGTGTAAAAAGTTTTTTACATTTAATATTAATAACTAAAACAAAAATTTGATAATCATTTAATAATTTTTTTTATTATTATTATTTAGTATATTCCAATAAGTTTTAAATATATATATAAATTATGTAAGACATAAAAAAAAATTATTTAAAAAATAAATAAAAAAATAATTATAAAATAAAATAATAAAAAAAAAAAACATTCCTCATTAATTAATATTGCATTTTGAGTTATTTTTTTGTAAATATATAAATATGTTTTTTGTAATTTATATTATTGATAATAATGATAAAAGAAATAAACTGAAAATCAGCTGATGATCTTAAACTTGTCTGTAAAAGAAATGTTAAAAATACAAAACAAAAAAAAAAAAACTTAATTAAAAAAAAAACAAAGTAGCAAAACCCATAAAATACATAACAACACAAAATCTCACTTACCACTTTACTCATCATTTGTAAAACAAAAACAAAACAAAATAAGAAAAAAATCCAACAACCACAAAAAATCAGTTTTATACGATCTCAATGATTTCACAATAAAAAATTCGAATTTTTCCAAATTGTTTTTGTATAAGTTTAAACTAACAAAAAAAAAAAAGTAAAAGTAAAAAAATCAGTTATTAAGTGCAATATAATGTTAATTTTGCCGCTTAACAAATTATAATAAGAATAAGTTTTTGAAAAACATCTGCTGGTTCTTATGAAAATTGTTGAATAAAAAAAAAAACGAAATTAAAATCATGTGTTTGTTAAATTCGAAAATTGATTTATTTTAATATTGTACATTTTTGTAAAAATTAACTCTTAATCATAACACTCTGTTTATTGAATATTGAAAACTTTATTTGAAAAAAAAAGAAACTACGTGAAAACAATGTAACCTCAGTGTTTTCATATGTATGCAGTTTCGAATTATATGTCAGGTGCAGACGAGCAGAGTAGTTTGCTTTAAGGGAAAAATCTTATTGCCTTTTCAAAATATTGTAATATTATGCTTTTTTTTCATTTAATAAAAAATAAGAAATTGTAAAATAATATAAAAAAAAATTACTGTTAATTTATATGTTTATAATATCCAACCCCCTCCCTCCCCCCCCCCTTTAAAAGAAATATAAATTTATTTTATATTTTTTTTAAATAAAACGGTATTTAGTTTCCTTAGCTTTATTGAGTTTAAGTCGTTTTGTACAATTGCTGATATTTCCATATAATTTTATTTTGTTTGTTTAATATGTTATTTTTTGAAAAAGAATTTCCCCTTTTAAACTTAACACAATTTGCAAAACCTTAAAGCATAATTTTAGTTTTTTTTATTATTATTATTATTTTTAAAATAATTTACCAAGTAGTTTAGTTTAATAATTTAAATATAATGAAAAAAACAAATAAAATCCTTTAGTAAAAGTAATAAATAGTGTTTATTGTCATTTATAAACATATAAAAAAAAAAGAAAACCATTTAAAGAAAAATTAATATATTAATAATAATAATTGTCGTAACATTGTAAATTTAGAAAATGATATACAAAACAATAAATACAATTAAATACAAAAAAGTATTCCGGGAATGTGTTTTAATAATGATATTCAGGTTTTACTCCACTTATATTTTTTGTTCCCTACATAACAACAATTATGTACGAACACTGATTAATTTACTTGGTAGATCGACTAATCTTTGTATGCAATTGATTAGGCTTTGTCTTATTAAAAAAATATAAGAAAATTAGGCCGGAGTTGCGGACACAGAAAATTATCAAGTATTTAGAGACAGGGTCTTACGTTCAACTAATTGCGTATAACAAATAAGCAGAAACCAAATTTGAGAGGTATTGTTATCTATATATTAATACGTGAAGGTAAATTTTTAGTTCCCTTTTTAAGCAACGTGCGGACACGGAAGAGTGTAAAAATTGGCATAGTTATAGTTTATATGAAGGAGAAGCTGAGAATGATAAAATTTATATTTAATCTATCTTAAAAATATATTAAATTAAATAAAATAAAATATTTATAATAATTCGTTACGCCCTGTTAATGCGAATGATTTAAATTATATATCAGACGATCTGTGTTGAATTGTGTATTGCTAAAATTGATTAACATACCTTTAGGCTCATTTAAATATTTATAAATTTTTTATATATATAGTTTTAAAAAAAACATTGGAAGACAAAAATTGAATGAAAAAATAATATTTTTCCTAGAATTTGCACTCGAATGTCGACTGCTGGTCTATACTAGTTATTTATTATTTTGCCCATAGATATGAAACAGTTCATATCGGATGCTATATATATATATATATATATATATATATATATATATATATGGGAATTAAGTCGAAAAATGGAAAAATCCTGATCATATTTAGTAAACTCGCATATATTTTGCAAAAACATATCAAAACCAAATTTAAGAAAAATCTGTGCAATATTTTTGTTTTTTTTTACTAGGTTTAAGTGAAGATCGGGATGCAACTTTATATGAGGGCTATGACTAAGGATTGTTCTACGGAATTTATTTATTGACTACTACGTGTTGGGTGTAACAAATATAAACAGACCAATTTTGACCGGAATCTACGTGATAATTTGGATATTATGGTAATTTAAATCGATCTTGTAGGTACTTGGTCTGAACATGCACTTTTTTTTTTTACTAATTTCCTCCAAAGGCCACGTAAAGTGTATGTACCAAAGTTAACCAAAATATATTTGCGACCCTTATTTTGATTACGATGATTATAGGGACACACAGGAAGAAGGAGCGTCGGACATACTGATGGACGGACGGACATAGCTAAATAGACTCAGAAAGTGATTCAGAGTCGTTGGGTCTAGGTCACATTTTTTTTGGTAGTTGCAAACAGCAGCCCAAATTCATTATTCCCTGATCACATGAAGGTATAGGGTATATCACTCCTATTATGTATGTCGCCGTCGACGCCTGTCACATCGCTGGCACAATAATGGCATTGTTGTAGTCTTATTGATAGATTTCGATTACTATGGTTCGCCAATTGGTACTTTGATAGGCAACTTTCTGGCGTCGTTGTCTTGAAGTGACTCAAAATTTGTTGCCGTTAAATCCAAAAAAAAAAAAAAAAATAATAAATAATAATTCAAATGCAAAAGAAATAAAAATAAAAAACCACCGCTAAACAGTTGGAATTATTTTCAGAACATGAAAGTAAACCAGCTTTAGTAAAAGTGCTTCATGGAGGCTCAACTCCTAATAATTTTAAGCAAGACTGGGTGGACATAACGTAGAAATTGAATTCCAGTGGACCACTAATAAGAGATAGTGATGGTTGTCAAAATTCAACTTAGATTCGGCCTTCTTGGCAAGTAAGAGTATTAAATTCGGCTGTGCCGTATCTTTGATAAAACCATTATTATAACGAAAGTTGTTACCACTAAGAGACCAAAAAGACTAGATTTCTTATTATCAGGTTAGACTCTTTGAAATGATGCTTAAAATTAATAAGATTATTACAAAAATTTTAGGTATTTTCGGACTTTTTCAGCATAAAGGTAACCATACACAATTACATATTTGTTTCTTTCTTTATACACTTTTTTTTTTATTTATTTATTAGGTCAATGGAATAAATCCTTACAGACCTGTATAAATGACACAATCACATATGTACATATATTGAAACAATTAAATGATTTAAAAATAAAAACAAATAGTTAGGAATTTAAGAAAATAATGATATTATGCTTAATTACATCAGTGTTCAACGAAAAATTGGCGTGATACTCGTTGAGGAACATTAAAAGTTATATTGTTGACAAGGAAGTCGGAACAGATTTCACCATTAATTAGGTTGATCATAAATGTTACTTTTAGCATAGTCCTACGGCTTTCCAAAGTAGGTAATTTTATTTTTTTAATTTATTCTTGTTGTTGTTCATATATACAAATAAATAAAAAAAATCAACAAAAGCAACAGGGGATTTAAAATATGTATACATCCCTTAGACATATCGATATGTACATGCTCTGTTACGAATAAACCTTTTCACTATTTTTAGTTTTTTATATGAAATTTTTCGGAGTATCTTTACAATTTTAAACGTCTTTACTCAGCTATTGGGCCTAGAGGCCTCAAATGCAAACTGCTGCAGATTATGATGAATATTTCAAGTTTAAATAGTACGACCTACTCCACCTATTGCAGACAGGAGAATTTTTTTAACAGACAGACAGATAGACGGACATCGCCAGATCGAATTCTACTTTTATAAGGATCAAGAATATACATATATAGTTTACGGGGGTACAGTGATGTCGATGGTGTAATAAAAAGTGGGCATATGACTGGCTCTTTGTAATACATTAAAAATTATAGATAAATTGTGATAATCTTAGACAAAAATCATGCCCAACAAATAATTGGTATGAGACTTGTGGCAAGAACCCTAATGTTGCTGCCAGCTTTAACGTATTTGAAATGAATGTCGATTGTACCCCACTCCTCATTGAAGGCTCCAAAATCAATTTAAATTCCGATTCTTTATTAAAATATTCCCGGTTTTTGTAATACTTAAAAGTTCGTAGCAAACTGTTTGGTTCACTTACTTATTATCCGGCAAACTGAAAATTTCCGATTTTTGCCTCATAACCTTCCCTTGAAGACTAAGGCGATGATTGTTTCTTCATCATTAGCACTTTCAATACTCGTACATACGGATGACATTTTTTTCCTTGAAATTTTCGATAATATATCGACATCAGCACACATTTTGCAAATGCCAATTTAGCGTTGAGGTGATGTCGACGCCGGCTCAATGTGACAGCGACTTCGAAGTGACGACGATGTCGACAACGACTTGCACAATAGAAGTGAATTACTACCATGTTTGTTAGTATCGTATCTTCTGAGATGAATACAAGGTAAAAGCTGTACGGCATGAAAAATAATATTTAGCTAAACTGCTTGTAGGCCTGACGTTAGGTGAGCGAGTGCGTTCGAGTACAAATGTGAGATAAGACGAATGTTCAAATTTCGCAGTCCTTAATTCAAAAATTTCATTTAGAGACAATATAATAAATTAAAAGAATTATTAAATATTATATTTATAAATATTTCTAGAATATATGCTTTCTTCTTTTTTTACACGCACTATTGAAAAGAATTTTTAGCGAGATTGTCATATATTTGTTATCAGTTTGGGTTTCGTAAAAAATATTCCACAATTGCCAGTATTGCAACAATTATAAACATTAAATTTCATGAAAAGAAAAAGTTAATGCATTCTTTGTAGACTTCAAAGCCGGATTCGATCGAGTCCTAAGGAAACTTCTGATTTATAAATTTCATCAAATGGATTTATCATAAAAATTGAGTTTGTAAAAAATGCATATAAAAATACTAAAGCTACAGTATGGGTTAGAAATGAGTTATTACTTTGACACAAATTCTGGATGTTTAATATCGCCACTTTTTGTTCCCATTATATCGTAATGACCTCCATTACAGTCTAAAGAGTGGTCTTTTTATAAATTTTATAAATGATGTCCGCATTGCGGACAGTATCCTGATTCTATTAGAATTATGTTGTAAAGTATATGGTAAAGTATGAAAAAAGTCGTTGTCAACTTCGTAGTCATTTCGAAGTCGCTGTCACATTGATCCGCCATCGACATCACCTCAACGCTAAATCTGCAGTTAATAAAATTATTGTGCACATGTCGACATATTATTGATAATTTTCAAGAAACAAATATTATAATTGAATATCGAAGTATCATTACAAATTATGATACTCCAATAATTTTGATACCAAAATAATGAAACTGCAGCAATAAGAGAAACAATGAAAGCTAGTTTATTGTAATTTAAATTCAGTTTTTTTTTTAATATTAAGCTCATTTTCACATTTAAATTTCTTTAAAATGTTCCTTAAAATCTAATTAAAACAAAATTTTTTATTTAATCTCCGTATTGAAAAGTTTTTCTTTTCTATTGCGTCGCCTTTCCACCATATTAATTTTATTTTCTTTCTTCAACCACTCACAGCTTTTGCTGGTAACGACTTGTTTCTTTTAAAATATTTTTTATTTCTACCAATGTTTTAGAGATTTTCATAAAATATTCTTCGTGCATGGCATTGTGTTTTTCTAACAATTCCGTCCGATCGTTATTGGTACGAGTTCCAGTTCTTTTCCTTGTTTTAGAAGTGGATTTCTCTTGTATACGTCCTCCAAACTTGATCGACCTAGCTCAATAACATCTTCTGTTACAATTCCATCAACTGGAGGTGGAATTCACAGCTTCAGCATTTAACCGCTTTAAAATTGCTTTAGCAGCAGCTTCTTCCAAAGGTGAAAGCGTTAATTACTAATATCCACCGCCGCCAGCTGCTTTCACTTCTCCTTTGTTCTTTTTGCAAAAGTTGGTTTACGACCGCGACATACATAAAAGGGGTGATTGGTTTTTCTGAAAGGTGGACACATTGGCACAAAGAAACATGGAAACTTAAAGGAGAAGAAATTTATATTGTGTTGGAGTATAGATGTCTAAGTATCTTCTTGGCTCCTAGAATGTCATTTGCGAATCTTGTGAGTGAAAAAATAATACAGCAAAAGTGTGCACAAATGTTACATGGGAAAATTTAATTGGAAATAGGGATGTGTCATTAAAAGCTAAATGGGAACTTTTTCAGGATATTTGTAGGTCAATTAAATTTATCCCAGCCCAGGTGTGGGGACCTCCAATGCTTGAAAATGTTGATAAATTGAATAGAACAGGGAAAAAAGAAATTAATTGGAGAACATAGGATTAGGGAGAAGACTCCGAAAATATATAAGTCCATGACATATATACCAGGTTTATCGCAGAGACTTAAAAATGCGGATATATATAACAAGAATAAATTCGAATTAGCAACTAGAACAGACAATACACTTGAAAAGTTATTTAGTAAAACTAAATCAAAATTATTAAAAGAAGACAAATCGAATCTTGTCTATCAAATAAATTGTAATGGAGACGAGTCCAACATATGCCCGAAGGTATATGTTGGTACAACAAAAACAAAACTTAAGACTAGACTTTCATCACATAAATCGGACCAAAAAGCAGTTGACAAACCAATTTCACAAAAAACAGCATTAGCAGCCCACTGTACCTTAACTGGACATAAACCAAACTTTGACAATGTGAAAATATTAGTGGGTGAGATTAATTATAAGAAGAGATATACTCTAGAGATGTTACATATTATTAATGTACCAGTAAAGAAGAGACTAAATTACAAAACTGACACAGATAATTGCGCCCAAATCTGCAGACACACAATAGACAAATATTTATCAAAACAAAACAGTAGGTGACAATAGCTTGGAAGTGTAACAAGAAAAAAAAAATTTTTTTTGGTTTTTTTCTTTTTGTTTATGTATGTAAATTTGTTTTTATTTTATACATCAGTTGTTTTTAGTGTTTAAATAATATTTTTGTAATTATATTAAAAAATGTTTTGTCATTATTACTTTGTTTATTTAATAACAGATCCCCTGATGATGATCGGAAAATTCGGTCGAAATATTGGGTAAAATAATATATAAAAAGAAAAAATATTAATAAAATTAAAACATAAAAAAACCTTTTTTGTTTATTTTATTAAAAATTTTATGACCTCAAGCTGAACAAATCAATTTAATTAAATTGCAGAAATTTTTTACAAAACGTAGTCGAATGAAATGGATACAATTCAACATTTCTTGGGAAGGTGTCACGTGCTACAACATATCAAATGCCGATTCCTGCGATACTCAAGATTGGAACCCTTCATACAATTATATAAGAAATACTTTGTTAGAACTTTTACATCAGAATAAATTAAATCAGAATATTTATATAAGTATAAAGAAAAAATTATCTATGTTTTAAAATCATATACTAACCCAATTGGAAAAAATCTTTATTTCTTGAATGTCTTTAGTTAGATATAATTGAATATCGGGAAATCGGTTTTGACTAAAAATGACCCTATACAGATTATTTTTGGACAAGTAATTTTGAAATGCATAATATGTAATATTTTAACTTGACTTTTCAATTTAACCTTCGCGAGTTTATTAATTTAGGGAAATAATTTTTTACGTTGGTAATACTGTTTCAAACATCTCTGATAGTGTATTTACATCTAAGGAAAATCTAATAGATTTTAGTTGAAATCTATTTCAAAATCTATACCGTTGACATCTAACTTTTTTGACATTTTGTGAGATTTTGTTTCCACAACAATCAACAGTTGATTAGAATAAAACATATTAACTAGAAATACCAAAAATAAACAAAACAATAGGAAAATGGAAATATGGAAAATTCTAAAAAGAAAAGGATTTTATTATCATATTATGCATCAACAATGAAAAAGGCACAAGCTGAAACAGAAGTTTTGTGAAAAAACCATCAGCATTTGTTAAATGTATTGTTTGAACAACAAAAACAAATTCGTTATAACTTTTTAATTACTAAATATTTTTTATTTTATTATTAATTAATATTTTATTTCCTTTTGATTCAACTTGTTTGCTTTTTTTGTTAAATGTCAATTTTTCAGTCACTGCGTTGTAGCTTTCTACTACAATAATAAAAATACACAGTATATCATTTGGTTTTGCCCAAGTTTGACAAGATTTGGTGAGATCTTGCTAAAATCTAGTAACGAGCTAGATTTTGTTTTGTATGGGAAATCTCGTAAAAATGAGCTAGACTTCGCTCGAAATCTCGTATATACTAGATTTTGCTTAGATGTAAACGCACTGTAACAGAACATTTGGTTCGCGTTTTCAAAACACTAATAGCGAATTTTGCAAGTTTAACAATGCCTATTTTTGTTGAACATAGAAGTTCCATTAAATTCTCATCGCTGAATAAAATTTCTTCCACAGAAGGTTTTCTTGGGCCACTCTATGTCGAAAATAAAAACAAATAGTTCCAAGACAACAGGGAAGGCGTTGAAAGAAAGAGTGTCCGGTCGGAAAAACATCATATCAATGATTTAAGGTGCAAACACAACTGGGACGAACGACGAATTTCGCAACAATTCGTTGCGTAAATTCGTCGAATGAAATACAATTACGACGATTCACGTAACAGCTGTAACGTCTTTTGAAATTGTTTGTTATTTATATAAATAAATATTGGAAAAATATGACTAAAAGAATTTTTAACTTTTTACGAGTTATTACAATTGTAAAACATCATGTTCACGATGGTAAAAGTCTTAATTTTTGTAGGGCAGCGTTTAATTTTGTAATTCTGAAAAAATTACATAAATTTTCGTTAATAAATTAATTTTATGTCATTTTTGTTTACATGTTGTAGCTGATAGTGTGCCGAATCTTTGATACCCTCCACCTCGGTTTGAGTCTTGATAATAAATGTAAATGAAAAAGTAAACAATTTGTTAAACTTAATACCAAATTATTTCAGCAAATTCTTTGGGTTGGTTTTCGTCTTTTCTATTATTTCGGTGTTTGATTTTTGGTCATCGTGGTTGCTGTTCGTGGTTGCTAATAATTTAGTTTTTGCTAATTAAATAGCTCGCCCTAACCTCCATTGCAAAGGTAATAGTTGTGTAGGGTGGCTATATGCATTACATCGTGCTAATTGGAGATGGCTGTATAGTTTCTTTTAACGGCCGAAATATTTTTTTCATTGCGGTCATGTAGGTCGGATGGAGTAACAAAATAATAACCAAAAAAAAAGCTCTCTCAACTTTTTGTTAAAATATTGCCATATTTGGAAAACATAGAGAATAAATTTATAATAATAAATATTCAAATTAGGGATGCCAAACGCAAAAAACCAAATGTCCCAAACATTTTAAATAAAATAATTTGTTCTCTTTATTTTCTGAAAAACTTCAAATTTTCATCCCAAAAAAATTGTGAAAATTTATATATAAAAAATAACATTCTCATCAAATTGCGTTTATTTATGTAACAGTTTTTAAGTTCGCAATTCTTAAATATCATTTGAGGTTTTATAAAATTCATTGAATTTATAGTAATGTTTTCCGACAATCGCAAAATATATCGACAGCTATTGTTGTTTGCACTAAGGATTAAATGATTCACTAAGTACATACATCTTAACGACAGTCGACAAATCTATTTTTCTACTTATTTAAATTGTAAACGAGTGGCATCTCTGTCAAAATAAGCGAAAAACACAAAGAAGAATAGAAAAAAACAAATTACTTTAATATCTTTATTTTTTTTACTAATATTTCTGTTTATTTATTTGAAAATGAAATAATGAATTGAATATGCTATTTAATTTTTTTATTTATATAAAAAAGTTTTTTAATAGAAGCAAAATATTTTCACTATTTTATGATTTTTATTTATGCATGACGACATTTCAACCTAAAAATTTAAGTTTTTATCGATTGAATAAACAACACAAAAATGGTTGTCGTTTAGATAACAACAACAGCTAAAAATTTTACTGATAATTTTGCTTTTCTTTTTTTAGCGATTCCAATATTTTTTTTTATTTCTAATGTAAACATTTTTTAAATGTAAACATATTTGGTGTTTTTTTTTTTTGGAATTTGATGCAATTGATGTCTTCTAAATTTAAAATTATTATTTCCGACGTTTTGATATGATTTTCTGAAATTCAATTAATATTTTATAATTTATAATTGGAAATTTTAATTCCAGTCTTTAGAATTGATATTTTCTAAAATTTGAATGGAAAATTTAAAAAGAGCAATTTTTTATTTATGTGAATAATAATGCTTTAGTAATTATAAACAATTTTTAAAAATTATATGTAATCGCAATCAGATATTTTGTAGGTAAAGCAGAATAATAATTCTATATAACTATGTAGAACTTTTTTGAAAGCAAAAAACTCATTGATAACGCGGTAACTCTAAGTTAATATGCCAAACTTATGTTCATATTTGTAAAAGAATAATGAAAAAACGTATGAAATAAAAGACCAGCCCATCTATACTCTTAACAAAAATTGTGGCGCCATCTACTGTGGCATAGTCACGCTGAGCAAAATGAAGTGACGCTCTGTTAATGCAAAAGAAATGTATTTTCCCCACAACAAAATATTGCAGAATTTTATGTAAATAAAATAATATACCGATTTATTTCTAACATGCAGTTATTATGGATATACTACATATGTATATAGAATATATGTATATTATTTGTATTATTTAAAATGTGTATCTATGTATATGTAAGTATTACACATTAAAAATACAACATCAAACGTTATTTTTGTGTTTTTCTCTTTAAATAAATTAATACATAAAAAATTTTTTGCTAAATTTACATTGTTTTTTTTTTATGAACAACTAGGTATTTTAGCATTATTTGCTTAAATGATGGTGAATTTTTATTCCCTTTATATTAACTCGTAGTGTCTGCTTGCCGAAAAAATTTTTGGATCGATCTTAACCCCTTTCCCGTGACCCAATCGATCTGAAACTTTGCAGGCAGGCTCGTGGCAATGACAAAAATGATCTAGTAAATTTTTGTAGTGATGCCAAAACAATGGAAACTTTTAAATTTTTCTACCAGAGTTGATAAAAGAATGTACAAAGGATTAGTTGTTATTATATTATTACCACAACGACCACAAAAACAACAAGTCCAGCTATGGCAACAATATAGAAATATCATATTTTTAATTTTTCTTACTTTTTCAGAGATTTCCCTGGACCTGTTCCACCGATTTTAATGATTTTTGAAATAGAACTCTTCCCATGAAGATCACCTTAGCTATCCTATTGAGGGCGTGATCGTGACAAGAACAACATAGAAAATTATATTTTTTCAAGACTGTTTTTAGTTCTTCATTCAAATCTCGGGCCCTAATCGACTGATTTGGACGATTTTAAATAGCAAACTTTTCAGGATGTTAGTGAATCATTTTGTATGTCAACGAGCACCCTAGCTGTCCGATTGATGCCGTCATCGTGATTTCCACATACGGACAGACGGACATCGCTATATCAACTCCGGTTGTTATAAGAATCACAAATGTATATATTTTATGGGGTCCAAAATTTTTTTTCTAATTATTACAAACGGAATGACAAACTTATATATAACCTCTGCACACTGGAGTGGAGGGTATAAAAAGAAGCGCTAAACGAAAAAGAAAAAATATTAACAAAAAACTATGTAAAAGAAAATTATACAAACTATACAACTATACTATATTATACAAACAAAATTAACTTATAAGTTATAAATAAAATATAAAACAATTTTTAAAGACAAAATTAACTTTATTTAGAAATAGAAATAAACCTATCGCAGAGTTCGTTACGCACTACGTATTTCGTTCGACGCACTGATTGTGTGCATTTTCATATACACAAATGAGTTTTATTTCTGACGACGAATATTCGGAACGAAAAATTCGTCGTTCGTCCCAGTTGTGTTTCCTACTTTAGTGCTGAAAAATCGTCGATTGACAATGAGAGATGTTTCCGATACAGTTGACAGTGCTAAAAGATCAGTTTAAACAATTTTAAATATTATTTTGAATTTTGGTCCTCAAACGTGTTAAATCTCCATTCGTTCCTTATTATTTTTTAAAGATTGTCACATTGACATAATGATTTGTAACTGACATCATTATGAGCCTAATGATAGTCAACCAATTAATCAAACAAATATCGTGAAAAATGAAGCCAGACTGAAAATATCTAGCTAAAGTCGTTAAAAAATTAAGGTCATGTTAATTGAGTTCTTCGATTATCGTGCATTAAAAAGCACGGAATACAAATTGAGTGGTTTACGTCATTTATATGAAGCTATTCGCAACTCCTGGTTTTTGCCTTACACAGCATCGGTTCTCCGAGAACATTACGCACAAACTTCGACTTATTTCATTCGACAACCACCATATTTACTCATTTTTACCCTTTGAGCCTTTTAACAATTATGGAAATAAATACGTAATATTTTTGATTCTAAAAATTTTATGGCAAGCAATTAATTATATACTTCGCATTTGTAATGAGCGGTTAATTACTAATTTGTTAAAAGCAATCATTATTATATTAATAATACTAGAGTGTTTGTTCAAGAGACGTTGTATATCTATGATATTATTTTTATACCCTATACCACTATGTGGTTTGGGTATAATGACTTTGTGCTGCTGTTTGTAACAACCAAAAATATTTGACCTAGACCCATCTTTAATTATACCGATCGAATCAGAATCACTTTCTGAGTTGATTTAACAATGTCCGTCCGTCCGTCCGTCCGTCTGTGTGTCCATGTAAAGCTTGTAATCAAACTGCAGGTCGCAAATATGAATATATTTTGACGAAATTTGGTATATAAGCTTTTATCGGCCATGGGATGAACGCTATTGAAATTGGTGAGAATCGGTCCATGTTCAGACCTAGCCCCCATACAAATTACCCATATGAAATCGACATAAATTGCCATAAGATCCAAATTGTCATATAGATCTTACTCAAATTGGGTTTGTATGCGTCCATTACATCCACTAATGAGTAGTCTAAAAATGATCCCTTTGACCCCATATAGAGCTGCTTCCCGATCTTCACTTAAATCTATTAAAAAACAAAAATATTGCACTGATTCTTCTCAAATTTTGTTTGTACATATTTTTGCAAAACACAAGAGACTTTACCAAACATGATCAGGATCGGTCCATTTTTGGACCTAGTCCCTTTATACATATAGCATCCGATATGAACTTTTTCATATCTGCAGCCAAAAAAATTAATAAAAATCCCACTCAAATTTGGTTTTTGCTTATTTTCAATGTCCAGTTAGTTGGGCCTAAGAGATAGGGTTTCTAAACGC
Organism: Cordilura impudica; assembly: GCA_963682025.1. Classification (NCBI taxonomy): domain Eukaryota; kingdom Metazoa; phylum Arthropoda; class Insecta; order Diptera; family Scathophagidae; genus Cordilura; species Cordilura impudica. The sequence continues at coordinate 28,708,042 of OY821521.1, read as the reverse complement.
ATGGTATAGGTTATCGTATAGTCGGTCTGGACCGACTATAATTTTCTTACTTGTTGTGTTTATTAATTAGTAAGCGAGAAAAAATTTACCATATTCATCTGATTTGGCACCGTCTGAACTTTGGCTGAATCGCTGCGCTTTATAAGAAAATCGAGTTAACAAAACTGTTTCGAGGATTAGTAAAACATAGACATAATTTTACTGTATCGGAGAATGAATACTTTGAAGACGTTGAGCCTGATTTGAAAGAAAAAATAATGACTTCTTTTTTTTTATATTTTACAACAAAGAAGTATGTATATAAAAAATATGATAATTTGGATCTTAGCGTATTTTAAGTTGAACACCTAGAGAAACTTGTATGGGTACTAGTTCTAAAAATGCATCGATCTCCTCCAATTTCAATAACCATAGATCTTGAATGGATCGTATGAATTTTATGGAAATAACTTTAGTTTCGGCACGATCATGGCCACTCAAGAAGTGATTATGAATCGATCAGTATAATGAAATGTAGATCTGGATCCAGTTCGCCATCAGCACAAACTCATTGTAGCATAACTACAGAGTGACATAGGGTATAATTAAAATAGCCTTAATTCACTATTATATAATTTGTGAGAAAATACTATAAGCCGAATAATGTTAACAATAGACTTTAAATGGTGCCCTAATAAGAGGACGGTCCCGGAACAAAGACTCGATCTGACAAAGAAAACATAACAAATTTAGGGGGAAAAATTTCTTTATCTCTCAACATAATCTCGTTTTACCTTGATACATTTTGCCAGCGATATGCAATAGCTGCGATACCCTGTTTAAAGTAAGAAATATCTAGCTTCCTTACATAGCCCCCAACCTCAGACTTCACCTCTTAATTCTTGGCCAATTTTTTACCACCGAGCCATTTTTTCATGGTCTAGACCGACTATAATTTTCTTACTTGCTTTGTTCTATTATGGGCACCCATCTTGCGGACAGCTTTATCATCTTCAAATTTCCAGTAAATATGCGATATATAGCACCTAATGAAATGCCTATCATTTCAGTTGACTCAAACACCTTCATCCGACGATTGTTCAACTTGACACCTCAATGAGCGACCACTATCGTGTTCGACTTGGCAGCTCGTATAGCCTCGCTTAAACTCTGCCACCCAATAATTTGCAGTCGTGAGCAAAGGAGCGGACTCCCCCAGACTAGAATCGAGCTTTGTTGGACTGAGTCCTTTAAACTGAAAGCATCGAATTACAATTTTGTCTATGTTTACCAATTTGACTGAGTACCTTTATTTTTTATGGCTCAAAAAAAAAGTATAAACAACGTGGCACCTTGAAACTTAAAACTTATGGGTTTTTCAATAAGAGCGCTACAAAAGTTTTTTTAAATAAAGCAAAAAGGGTTTTGGATATCAATGAGATTCTTTATTCCTGTGAAAGTACGTTCGATGCCATTATGTATGAAGTCCAGAAGTCCAGACGCTGATCCCAACTTTCGACGGTTTTCAAGCATAAATCGGCCGATACTGCTGCAATTTTACGTTCGATATTCGTACGAAGTTCATCAGTCGTCGCTGGCTTGTTGGCATAGACCATAGACTTGACGCAACCTCACAGGAAATAGCCCAACGGCGTCAAATCGCACGACCGAGGCGGCCAATCGACTGGACCTTTTCGTGAGATAACACGTTCTCCAAACTTGGGTTCCAATAAATTGATTGTGACATTCGCTGTGTGGCATGTGGCGCCGTCCTGTTGGAACCGCATGTCCTCCAAGTCCATATCATCCAGTTGGGGCAAAAATATTCGGTTATCATTGAACGGTAGCGATTCCCATTCACAGTAACGTGCCGGTCTTGATCATCACGGAAGAAGTACGGCCCATAAACCGTACCAAACCGTAATTTTTTCGGGATGCAATGATGACTCATGAAGTACGTGTGGATTGCTATCTGACCAATATTTTGTTTATTGACGTAGCCATTCATCCACAAATGAGCCTCATCGCTGAAGATGATTTTTCGATGAAAATCCGAATCATTTTCAAGTTGTTGCTCAGCCCAATTCACGAACATACGACGCTTCTGGTGGTCAAGCGGCTTCAGTTCTTGCGTCAATTTGATCTTGTAAGGATGTAGGCCAAGATCTTTTCGCAAAATTCGCCACAACGACGTCACAAATATGCCTAACGCTTGAGAACGATGTGTGAGAGACACATTTGGGCTTTCTTCAACTGAAGCCTCAGCGGCAGCAATATTCTCTACACTACGGGCACTTCTTTATCTCACTGGCACGGGAACATTTTGTACTGTGCCTGTGGATTCAAATTTTTCCACTAGACGCTGAATTGTTGATCTGCTAGGACGATTATGACGACCATAAATTGGACGTAGCGCTCTTAACGTTGACGCCACTGACTCCGAAATTCGGTAGTAAATTTTAATAATTTCGACTCATTGTTGGCTCGTATAAGAGAAATGTCAAAAGAGCGGCAAGAACTATGGCGTCGTTTGCTGTCCCTGTCTTTCTACTTTTGTAGCGTACCTGTTGAAAAAACCTTTATTTCCAAACTACTGGTGCCATCTAAATGTCAGGTGCTTCTGGGACCGCCCTCGTATCTCAGAATTATATTTTTAGAGTATTAACAGAACTATCGTAAATAAAAAATAACATAGCGCTATTTACTACAGTTAGAAAGGTTCTTTCGGATCTCAACATTAATAAGTCTTCGGGACCGGATGGTATACCAGCACTGGTGCTAAAACAGTGCTCTTCGACGCTAGCCAGTCCATTGTCCAAACTTTTCAGCCTTTCGTACCGTTCGGGAGTCATTCCCTCTTGCTGGAAAGTTGCTAATGTTCAACCAATCCCTAAAAAAGGTGCGGATAATAACCCTAAAAGTTACCGTCCAATTGCAATCTGCTCTGCGCTCTCAAAGTTGATGGAGAGCACGATCAATTTCCATCTTGTGAACAACTTAGAGGCTAATTCACTTCTTAATGATCGACAGTATGGCTTCCGTAGAAACCTTTCCACGGGAGACCTGTTAGCTCTACATCCTGAGCGCTGGAGTCGATCGATTCGTAATTTTGGCGAAAGTAAAGTGGTTGCTGTGGATGTTTCCAAGGCATTCGATCGTGTGCGGCACGGTGCATTGATATCAAAGCTTATTGCATTTGGGGTCGGTAATTACTTCTCTCGATTTATATCGAGTTTCTCAGAGACCGAATAATACGTGTTGTTATTGATGGGGTCTCATCTAATGAGTTTCAGCTTAATTCAGGGGCTCCCCAAGGTTCCGTTCTTTCTCCTTCTCTTTTCCTTATCTTTCTGAACGACCTTCTTGGTCAAACTTTTAATTCTATTTACTCTTTCGCAGATGACAGCAGCAGCTGTCATTCATTTTCCTTTAATTGTAGCCAAGCCTCTTGGAGCTTGGGGGCGGCGGAAAGCAGGCAATGAATGACACACTCAATCAAGACCTGCTAAAAATCTCTGACTGGGGTAAAGCGAATAGCGTTGATTTTAATGCGCTGAAGACTCAACGTTGTATGTTGACCCATAGGGCCATGGAATCAACGATGTCATCACTATATATGGCTGGTATAGGTATTGAGTAATCGGATACTCTTGATGTTCTAGGCATGAGAATTCAATATGATGTTCGTTGGAACGAGCATGTTTTTCAAGTGTCGAAAGAAGCATTCAAGTGTCTTGGTTTTCTAAAACGGTGTAAAAATTACTTCAGTCCTTCTGATCTCCTTAAAATATATACCACTTACGTCCGACCGAAAATGGAATACACTCCCATATATGGGCAGGAGCTTCAAAGTATATTTTGGGGCTACTGGACCGTGTGCGAAGGAGGGCGGTGGCGCTCATCAATGACAGTAGGGTATCCAACACTATTAATTTATGGGAACGCCGGCAGAATGTGGGTTGTGTAGCACTGTTCTATAGATATTACCATGAGAAATGTTCTTCTGAGATTAGCGAACTTATTCCAAGTGCCCGAGTTTCGGCTCGCTCTATCCGCTTCTCTAGTAGATCACATCCGTTTGCAGTTTATTGTCCAGTTGACCGCACAACGCATTACTGAGAGAATTCGTTTATCAGTCGAACTAGCCGTATGTGGAATAAACTCCCCGCAGATGTCATTCCTGACAGTTATAATCTAATAAAATTTAAGTCAAATATACACAACCACTACTCCTTCTTTCCTCAATCCCACAACCTATTTTCCTGAAATCAACTCAATGCACTGCATTTGTATGGGGCATCCCCTAAGTGTTGGTTAATATAATAAAAAAAACAATTAAAAAATTATAGTCGGTCTAGACCGACTATAGGTTACCCTATACCATGCGTTTAGAGACCCTACCCCATAGGCGCGGCTAACTGGACATAGAAAATAAGCATAAACCAAATTTGAGTGGGATTTTTATAAATTTTTTTGTCTGCAGATATGAAAAAGATCATATCGGATGCTATATCTATATGGGGACTAGGCCCAAAAATGGACCGATCCTGACCATGTTTGGTAAGGTCTCTTGTATTTTGCAAAAATATATGCAAACAAAATTTGAGAAGAATCAGTGCAATATTTTTTTTTTTAAGTGAAGATCGGGAAGCAGCTCTATATGGGGCCTATGACTAAGAGTTGTCCCACAGGGATCATTTTTGGACTACTGATTAATGGATGTAATAAACACATACAAACCCAATTTGACTAAGATTTATATGATAATTTGGATCTTATGACAATTTAAGTCGATTTCATAGGGGTCATTTGTATGGGGGCTAGTTCTGAACATGGACCGATTCTCACCAATTTCAATATCGTTCATCCTATGATCGACAAAAGCTTATATACCAAATTTCAACAAAATATATTCATATTTGCGACCTGCAGTTCGATTACAAGCTTTACGTGGACACACAGACGGACGGACGGACGGACGGACATTGTTAAATCGAATCAGATAGTGATACTGATTCGATCGGTATAATTAAAGATGGGTCTAGGTCAAATATTTTTGGTTGTTACAAACAGCAGCACAAAGTCATTATACCCAAACCACATAGTGGTATAGGGTATAAAAAATCGATACGCCGCAGACTCTACTATTTCACAGTTAGCAATTTTTTTATCACCCAAATTTGGAAAATGGAATTAATGGATGGGCGCTACATCAGTTGAATACTATCTATGATGAAGTAATACGAATATTAATTAGTTTTGGTCATGGCAATAGCAGGTGTGTGAAAAAAGTGACTTCACTTTCTTTGGAGCCGATTTTCCCATTTGATTTTAGTATTCCTTCATTGGGGAAATGAAGTGTTAAGTAGTGAAATCGGAAAAATCTTAACATAAGTATATAAAATGTAATCATAAAGAAACAATGGAATTTGGAGTTGTTATTTGTTTGCTTAATTTAGATTTTATTATGGCTTACAAAGAAATCTTTCCATTAAGGATTTTATAGTAATTTTTGTCACTTTTTTGGAATAGGTGCTCCATATAAATTTAAAATTTGCTCGAGCACTAGCAACTTAAAATTTTGATCCGTATGCTGCAAAAAATCTGCCAGTAAATACATTTCGTGGCACATTATGCAGCAGGAATATTTTTAGTGAAACATGATTTCAATATCAATAAAAGTTAACTTTTGACTTTTAATAGTCCGAGCACTAATCCAATCGAGCTGCTTTTCTAACAAATGTGTTGGAGGTCTTTTCAATATGATTTCTATTTTCTTGGCCATAAAAATATCATGTGGGCCTTGTTTCTTCCCGAATCATGTTTTCTAATAGTGGCAAAAATCTCTTTCAAATTTCTAATAACTTTGGAAACAGTTTAACGGCAGATCTTTGGATTATGATCCGAAATAAAATAATATTAGCATGTTTTTTATTTCGTCACAAATTGCTTGTGAAAAAAGTTGAGAGGAATAACGTGTGTTAAGTTTTTTCTTTTTCACTTGATAAAAAAAAAGAAAATTCAAATAATGCTTGCGAGACAATTTAAGAGGAGAAACGTGTATTGAGATTTTTTCGATCTTACTTAGTCAAAAAGAAAAAAAATAAAAAATAATAATGGTGGCTTGTGTTTAAGACTTTTTCGATCTCACTTCTTAGGCGGATTTGCTTGTAGCCTTATCACAACCAGGCAACTCACATCTTTGTTATTTAGATTAACGAATCGTTTAAAGGGTGTGGTTCCGGTAGGTGTGCACCATTTATTTATTTCACTACGTTGAAAATATTAATTCTGGGTTAAATATGCAATACTTTATTAATCATAACTTTGTCTATACAAGCTTTCAACCAACTCTCTTCGTCAGGTTGTTTGTTTGTTTGAGGCGAATTTTTTAAACTGAATTTTCACCATGTTCACGACTAGAGCTAGAGCTCTGAAACTTCTCGCTTTTATCTAAAGGTAATGAAAACGGGTGTTTGTGATTGAGTTTTCACCAACTTTCCGCTTAGGTAGGATAGTGAGACTTTAGGAAAAGTGGATGACAAAAAATTATTTAATTATCGATATTTTTCGCGGTTACTTGGGCATGTTTACCATAAAATATAATAACTACTAATTTTAAACCCTTGTATAAATTAAATTCTCCTAATCTGTAAATAAAGCCCTGCACAAAACCATAATGTGTGGTAAATTTAATAAAAAGAAAATACTTAACAAGTTAAGTATACCATTTAAAAACAATGTTTTAATGTACGAAGTTCGTGGCAAGAGAAAAAAACTTTAACACTTGAATTTATTTATTCACTTATTTATTATTTATACAGTAAATGTTGTATTGTTGAGTTTTTTAATGTAAGTACATACACACTAATACGTAAGTACTGCAAACTGCAATAAAGTAACGGAAGGAAACATAAAATCTGTTCCATTAATCACAAAAAATGCAACAGGATACATGAATTCAAACATTAATACACATTGCCTGACAGCTATGGAAAATATGAAGTACATCAATTCACGGGTAGTGGTGAAAATATATCCCAGTATGAGTAGAGAATGTGTGAGTGAGTGAGAGTTGTTAGTGGCACAAGTAACTTTGATGAACAATGAATGGTTCCATTATGTGCTCGAATGAATTTTCATATCTTTTCATTATGATTCTTTATACTGTTGCTATTTGTCTTTATAAAATATAGACAAGAGGCTGCATGATGATGTGGAAGATGACTGTGCTGATGATAATGACAATAGCGTTGACAGCTATGTGAAAGTAATGTCGCGCAATGATGTGTTTTATAAAAGCAAGAAATGAAACAAATTAGAGGGTGGCTTGAACAAATCCAAAAAATTGTTTTGATTTTCTGTATTTTGCTGTATGATAAAATTAAATTAATAATTTTGTATAAAAAAAATATATATATATATATTTTTAAAGTCCCACCGGAAGGGAAAGGTAAGGCAAGGTAAGCTAAGGTAAAGAAAAGTAAGTGTTTGATTCGTCGATTAGTCTAAGAAGTTCAGATGGTAGTTCATCTGGGTCTAGAGATTTATTGTTTTGTGCGGTTTTGATGACTTTTTCCACTTCAGACTTTGTTATTGATAACCCTGTTAAGACATGCGGTTCCATTTTATTATGTATTGCGGATCTGGAGCTGTCTTCGAATAATTTCGATATATAGTTTATTCAAATGTCTTTGTTTTCATCGACTCCGAAGACAATTTCGTTGTTATTGTAGTTCGGGAAGGATGGAGGAGGCCTTTGGTGTATTCCAGCTACTTGATTTAATTTCTTGTGGAGACTGAAATCATCATGAAGCCTTTGTAGCCTTTCAACTTCTTCGCATTCCTTGCTGGTCCCTTCTAGTTACGCCCTACGGAGTTTTGCCTTAATCTCTGTATGTATATGGTGGTACTTCGATGTCTTTTTATTTTTATGTTTCCGGCGTTCTTCTGTCAACTCCAGAATTTAGTCGGTCATCCATTTTGCTTTCGATTCGGGTTTCTTGTATCCTAGTATTGTTTAAGACGTCGTCATGAGGGTTTCCTTAAAAAGTCTCCAGCTAGTTGTAGTGTCTGTATTGTCCGGGTTTATGTCTCTAAGTTTGCTGCTTTTTTGATGTGTTGGTTTTTTATTTTTTCAAGTTTGAGAACTTTTTTTTGCTGTTGTTTTTTCAGAACCGTAATTGTTTACAGAGACTGTCGCGAGTAACAAGTTATGATCGGAGGTAATATCTGCTCCTGGGTAGATAGACACTTCTTAAATTAACGTTCCTTATCCTTGATTGATAAGTATGCAGTCTATCTGATTTCACACGATGTTTTGTTCATTCTCTTGGGGTGATTTCCATGTGTACAGCTTTCTGGGTGGCAGGATATACCATCTGTTATTGACTTTCATGCAATGGTCCTGGCAGAACTGAACCAGTCCTTCGCCTGTCTAATTTCTGATTCCTACACCAAAATTTCCGATGATTTTGCCAACTTTGCCACATTAAATACTCCCTGAATAATGTTTATATTGCGTGGCACGGTGCATTGATATCAAAGCTTATTGCATTTGGAGTCGGTAATGACTTCTCTCGATTAATATCGTGTTTTCTAAGAGGGTCTCTAATGAGTTTTAGCTTAATAAGTTTTAGCTTAATTCAAGGGTATTCCACGGTTAATGAGTTTTAGCTTAATTCAAGGGTACTCCTAGGTTCCTTTCTCTCTCCTTCTCTTTTCCTTATCTTTCTGAACGACCTTCTTTTTCAAACTTTTAACTCTATATTCTCTTTCGCAGATGGCAGCAGCATTTGTCATTCATTTTCCTTTAATTGTAGGCCAAGCCTCTTGGTGGTTGGGGGACAAAAGGCGGCAATGAATGACAGGCTCAATCAGTACCTGTCAACAATCTACGAGTGGGGTGCAGCGAATAGGGTTGATTTTAATGCGCGGAAAACTCAATGATGTATGCTAACCCATAGGGCCATTAATTCAATAATGTCATCTGTATATATGGGTGGTGTAGTTATTTAGGAATCGGATACCCTTGATGTTCTAAACATGTGAATTCAATGTGATGTTCGTTGGAACGAACAGAAGCATCCAAGTGTTTTGGTTTTCTAAAAAAAATTACTTCTCTCCTTCTGATCTCCTTAAAATCTATGCAACTTACATCCGACTTACACAACGCATTACCAGCTAATAATATTTAAGTCAAATATCCACAAACACTATTCCCTCTCTCCTCCTTCCTATAACCTATTTTCCTGAAATCAACACAATGCACTGCATTTGTACGAGGCATCCCTTGAGTGTTGATTAACAAAAATAATATGTGTTAAATAATAATTTATGTTAAAACAAACAGATGTATTATATATATATATATATATATATATAATGTCAATGTCATGTCAAGTGCACCAACTTTTGAAACTGATGTCTTCCGATCGGGATGAAATTTGCACCAAGGTTAGTCCTATTGGATAGTAGTTTAGACACAATTTTTCAGCAAGATCGGTCCAGATCTCTCTGAGTGAGAGGGGATCAAAATTTGACATTTTGGCCAAACAGGTGTTTTTTCCCATCCTTGTAACTTATTACCTATTGTTCTTAGAAAATTTTATCCCAAATAGTTTAGATAGCTATTTCTTCAGTATTTCGGAAAAAAATACTTAAAAAAAAAAAAAATTTTGTAGACATTTTTTTTTGCTAAATTAAAGCATTTTTTGCCTTTTTTTCAAAAAGGGCATTTTTTTTTTTTTTTTTTTCACAAGAAAGCTTAGGATTTTTCCTTTAAGAGCTTTTTGGTCGGTTAGTGGGATGGGAGTGGGATATCTATCAAAATAAATGTTTTGTAACTCAAGACAACGGTTTTTAAATTAATCACAAATGCACTATTTTGAATTTTTTTCTATTTGTGTCTAAAACCTTACAAATAAAATTTATACTGAGAAACTAGACAAACTAAATTTTCCGAAGGTATGTAACATACCTAACTAAAATTTTATACCCTCGATACTGTAATACTCAGAATATGTTAACCTCAGGAAAAAATCGCTTTTTTTCTATAGAAATGTTGAAAAATTATTATTTTTTATTTATTTTTAATAATAATTAACTTAATGTATAATAATAATAATATTAAAAATAAAAAGATAAATAATTTATTAAAATTTAATTTTAATTGCAGTAGATCCATTTATATCATAACTATTTTTATACTTAATTTATTGTAGCTTATGAAGTATTTAAGTCTTGTAAATTTTTAAATACCCAGTCTTTCATCTAGCTTTTTTGTCGCTTTTTTTTTGTCAATCCTTTCTTGGCGTTACGTTACTAGATTCAGCTGTTGATTTCGCTGCTGGTTTATTTGTTCTCTTTGGAAAGAAATCGCATTGAATAGAGGCAGAAAACTTTTTCAACTTGGGTCTTCCATCGACAAGCGGTATAAAAGCATGGTATTGAGCGGTGCCATCGATTGTTACCGTAGCATCGAATCTGCTCTTCAGTGTTTTCAATGTTTCCTGATGATCCTCTTTGTTACTAAAAACTATTTTAGTTTCTTTACAATAACTCTTTGCCCAATGGAATAGAGCAGTCGCATCTAAGATGCGATCTTGATGAGAGCACTGGAGGCAATACTTCGCTGCATTTCTTTTAAGGTTTGCTCCAATACCATCACATGCTCCTTTACCATGAGCAGTAGGATGAAAATGCCACTCAGCTGGCATTCCAAAATCTTTTTCGTGGGCCATAAGATTTGCCAAGTTACTTTTGTTTTTAACATGTTGACGAGCTCCGTCCGAATCGTAGTATACCTTCTTTACTGTAAATTTAGATTTTAGAAATTTTAGCATCCTCTTCTGGTACTCATAAACTGCAACGGTATAATGTTTTAAATCATCGGATAGGATTGCCATACTTTTGTGTTCCAGTTTTTCATCTTTCATGTAGTAAATAACTACTGTGAATATAGTTGCTTGGTCGTTATTGAAGTGGAATGCTTGTATGGCATCCTGAAGAACATATTTATAGTTTTCTGCGAAATCACATGAAATAACGAATTCACCAGACTTCAAATGTATCTTCAAATCCTTGAAGAATGACCATTGCTCTTTAACTAAAAAGTCATGGGTTCTCAAGTTTAGCAATCCTGTACACATTTCTTCCACAAAATCATCCACATTTAAAATAATTGTTTTCAATGTGCATCTGTCAGTCTGAATCCTCTATATATTCTCGATCTAAAGAGTTGATTAAATTTTCTTTGATGAATGTGGTTTTCGGGCAATTGGTACATTCACCTAAGTGGCAAGAAGTTGTTGCATTAGGACACATAGTCAATTTAAGGCAATCGCGGTAATCGTGTAAATCTTCTGCCGAATCATCTGTTAAATACCTAAAGTTGATTTCCTTCAACATCAGTTTAACATTTTCATAGTAAATGCAAACGAATACTGTGTGAGTTCCGTTGCTTTCTGCCAAAACGCAATGTTTTGGCCTCATTTGGGTTAATTTCGTGAAGCCAATTCTAACATCCTCGTGTTCAGATTGAAATGTTGCAAATAACTCTTTCAGGATATAGAAAACCATTATATTCTGTTATTTTATGAAGGTATGTTACATACCTTCGGAAAGTTAAATTTGTCTAGTTTCTCAGTATAAGTTTTATATGTAAGGTTTTAGACACAAATAGGAAAAAATTCAAAATAGTGCATTTATGAAAAATTGAAAAACCGTTGTCTTCAGTTACAAAATATTTATTTTGATAGATATCCCACTCCCATCCCACTAAGCGACCAAAAAGCTCTTAAAGGAAAAATCCTAAGCTTTCTTATGAAAAAAAAAAAAAAAAAAAATGCCCTTTTTGGAAAAAAAGGCAAAAAATGCTTTAATTTAGCAAAAAAAAATGTCTACAAAATTTTTTTTTTTTAAGTATTTTTTTCCGAAATACTGAAGAAATAGCTATCTAAACAATTTGGGAGAAAATTTTCTAAGAACAATAGGTAATAAGTTACAAGGATGGGAAAAAACACCTGTTTGGCCAAAATGTCAAATTTTTATCCCCTCTAACTCAGACAGATCTGGACCGATCTTGTTGAAAAATTGTGTCTAAACTACTATCCAATAGGACTAACCTTGGTGCAAATTTCATCCCGATCGGTAGACATCGGTTTCAAAAGTTGGTGCACTTGACATGAAATCCCCCATATATATATGAAAATTGTAAAAAGAATACGCCTAACAATAAAAATAAAAATATGGTCGCCAACACCCGACATGTCAAGAAGAAAAAGAAATATAAGATTGGTCAGCTAAAAAATTATTTTAAAAAAAACCGCTAAAATTTTAGAGTTTTATTTAACAAGAGGAGCATTTAAACATGATCGTGCATATTTAAAATCTATGTAAAAGAGCTTGTATCAAATTTGAAATATCAGTAGACAACGAAAAAGCAGGCATTTTGGCAACATTTTTACCCCTAAAATATGAGATGAGGTAGCTAAAATAGAACAGGGGCCACTTACTTTTTCATACTCTATAAACATATCCAAGTTTCCTCGTGTTCTGCGGATGATCCAATAAGACCTTTCGAACATATTAAAAGAAATTTAAAATATCTCCCTCTCTTCAGAGAATTCTTTATTTGGGTGGCATAAAAATTTCTGAAAATATGCGACCTTACAGCATTTCAAAAGTCAACTAGATGTAAATTATAACATTTATGGATTTAGCAAACTTTATTTTTTTCTTGGTATCTTTTGTCTGTAATATTTTAAGTCATTATACGAATACAAAGATCAGCAGTAAATCTGCAATTAATATGCAGAGCACATTGTCATTTGTTAATTAATTAGCAAATTATTTTCCTTGATGTTTTCGCTTGAAATTGTTGCACAACTAACAACCACTGCTGCCACCACTTTGGCTGCTGCCATAAAATATATTGGAATAAAGAAAAATGCATATCGTAAATGTTGATGTCGCTGATATTTTTGTTTGCACATTTCATATTTATCATTTCGTCTGTAGCCCAGCACTTACTAAGCATATGGAGCAGGTTGACTGGTCATATATTCATTTGACCACATTTACTTAAATTGTCCGATATCACCATTTTTGGTTTAACGCACCCAGTCAGCATGAGGATGATAATGCCAACATTTCTCTTTCAATATAAATTTTTCATTCGATCAAATCAGCAAATCATTAACATCGTTATGATGTCTAGTCAATGCAAGTCACCTTGCCAGTCTCAACGGCATCATAGTCCATCATAATTAGAATTCATAGTCTGTCATCAATGTACAACATGGTATGACTATTGTTGTTGTATTTGTTTGATCCACGTGCCATCACAACGTTTAATTTTGCAATTTTTATCATTTGTCCGCATCCATGTATTTTGTCACTTTTTCTTGTTCAATCATAATGCTGGTATTGCTTAGCATTCAAACAAACAGACATACATACAGACATATTCGGTTAATAATACAATCTAGATGAAAATTGTACTTGTACAATTTGTTTTCTGCTTAAACATGAATAATTTTATACTTACCACTACCGACATATTTACACTCGTAGAAATAAAAAGATTTGTTGGATGGTATTTTTCGTAAGAGCATTATTTTAAATCATTTGCAACAAAATGTATTTTCCAATTGTTCATTTTGTTTTCAAATGAAAAGCTTAATTTTTCTATAAAATAAAAAATGATCATTTATTCCTCCAATTCAATTTCGTTACCTTCAAAATAATGTCCCTCCGATATAATACATTTATGTCAACAATTTTTTTAAACCCTCCGGAGTGGCTTTCGAAGCGGGTAGCGATTCGGGTTTTGTCTCCTCAATCGTTTCAAAACGGTATACCCGGAGTGGTCTTTTGAGTTTAGTGCATAGCCAGTTGTAACACGGTACCAAATTAGGCCAATATGGTCGAATTTTGTGCGAAATGGTTTCGAAGAACCAATGCAGTGTGAGACGGTGCGAAATCTAAAAGTTTTCTGGACATATTTCTGGCATTTTTCTAAAAATAGTATCACCTAAACCGCACGTAACACTCAAATAACAGTCCTTGTTAACACAATGGTCCATCATAAAGAATTTATAATGCACCGTAGCACGATAATCGAAGAAAACTGTTAACATGACCTTGATCTTTGTACGACTTTAACGTGATCTTTTCAGTCCTACTTATTCTTTTGCACTGTATTCGCGTGTCATTTCCTTCTGATAGTCAAAAACTTGTGTTTCATAGATATGAATGTGAAGCTTTTTTCCAAAAAAAAATTTGGTGTTTTTGGAACCAGTACAGATTTAACGTATTTGAGGCACAAAATATATTTTAAAATGAGTCAACGAATCCTTTTTAAATGCCAACAGTATCAGTGAGACCTCGAATTATCAATTGATGATTTTTCAGCACCAAATCTTTCATTTCTTAAACACGTTGTTTATCAAATATGTTTTTCCCATTAGTGTGCGGTTCTTTGTTTTTAAATCTTTATCTGCTTTCTTGGGACTGTCTGTAGCTTTTCTTTTCACCTAGACTGGTACCTGAATGCCTTCTGAAATATGCTTACATTTCTTTAGCAGGAATTGTAATCCACAAACAAAATATTCAATTTCAATTTTTCAATATATTGATCCCAAAAAAAAAAAAATAAAAAAAAATAAGCAAAACTTAAAAGATAACAGAATTCCTTACATACAAATCGTATTTAAAAAGGATTAATATTGCCTTAAGAAAATAAGTAACTTTAATCGTGGTTATGTAAATAAATAATTTAGAAAAAATTCACCAAAAAAGGGGAAAAATGTATAATTTTCATAATTAATTTTGTACAAAAAGAAATTTTACAAACTAAGGAAACGAAACAAAAAAACTAAAAATAATAATCTATCATATTAATAGGCTAGGCGATTTCTTGTGACTGATGTTTTGTTCTACCGTTTTATCCCAATTTTGATCAAACGTATATTATTTGAAATGTATTTCTTTTTAGCCGTTTTGCAGATTTACAAATTTTTAATTTTTTTCCCTTATTTTGAGTAAATTGGATTTAAAGTTGCTACTAAAACATACATAAAATACGTAAAATGCTATGCGTGAGTTTATTAAATTTGTTAATGTGTTTGTAATACAAATGAGTTTGTTTTTTTATGTTGATTTGTGAATTGGCTATAGTTGTCTAACATACATTTAGGGTCTTATGAAAAAATAAAATTTCCCAGAATTTTCAATCGAATTTCGAGGGCTGGAATCTGCTCGTAATATATTAAATAGAATGTATCAGCTACGAGTAACATTGGGTATAGATTGCGATGTGTTATAAACAGTATTATTTATATCTAGATAATTAAATCTTCTGTGATATAATAAAGCCTTTGAGTTACTAAAAACTGCATTACACTTTTAAGTGTAGTGGAGAATAATATCTTTCAACGAAAGGAAAAGGTATTAATCTTTTCCATATATTTAGAAATAAGAACATTCTCAATATTATTACAGCCATCTAAAAACTTAAGACCAAAGTTGATCAAAAAGTTGTCAATTCTTTTCATTTTGCATTTTTTATAAATGTTTCTATTAGAAACTTTTTTAATAGAACCATCTTATAGCTTTATATTTTTTAATCCGGAACATCTTCTTAAAATTTTGCATGCAAAAATTCTGAAACCTTTCTTTTGGTGAGACGAAACTGTGAACCAAATTGGATAAGCATATGATAAAATAGGACGTATAATTTGTTTATAGCAAAATAATTTGCTTTTTGTGCTTTCTCCAATATGTAGTCAATATGTCTATAAGATACTCCTAAATATTTAAATTTATCAAAATAGGAAACTAATTCATTTTTAATTTTAATACTTGGAATGAATATCCTAGCATTTGGAAACAAATATTTTTTTTACCCTTAATAATTAAACATATTGATATTTAATTTTAATTTCCATATGTCAAAATATTGTGTTAATTCAACAATGTAAGAATTTATCAATATATTCGCTCGTGTAATCTTCGAATTAAAAGCAGCAATTAAAATGTCATCTGCATATATTAGAGATATAAAATTTTCTCCCTCAGGAGGTTCAGGGATATCTGCTATATAAATATTGTATAAAATTGGCCCTAAAAGAGAACCCTGAGGAACTCCATTTATACTATCAGAATTAAAGTTATAATTTCGATAACATTACATAAAAAGTTCTACTTGGTAAATAATGAAAAATAAACCTGCAAACATTTTTATTAAACCTAAAATTTTAAACATCTTATAAACAATTCACTCCTCCAAGCTGTATCAAAAGCTTTTTCAAAATCTAAACTAAGAAATATTGAGGCACTTCTATTATTAGGATTAGTAGAAATAAAGTCTGATAGCATTGTGAGACCATGTACAGTGGAATGCTTCCGTCTGAATTATTTCATCTGCAGTAAAGAGTTCATTAAAACTAATTTTAGGAGAATTATTTTTTATAACAGAGATTTCAGTTTTAATGGAATTGGAAAATGACTGCATTCCTATATCATGATTATGCTTATGAACACTAAAAAAATGTTCAGCTAATGTATTTACTTTACGAACACTATCCGAAATCAAATCATCATTTGGAGATACTATATCAGCCAAAGCACAGTTCCCATTTAAACCACCAAGACCCTTAAACAAAATTAAAAAAACTTCTTTGTTCAACAAAACAAACCTAAATCCAATTTTAATTATTTAGAATTATTTATTAATGGTGAGTCCAATCTACACCATTCCCAACAGACTCCGTTACATCCAAAAAAAAAATCACAGTTTCGTGCGGTTTACACGCTGGTGGCATCGTCGGACCTTATTTCTTTAAAAAATAAAGAGCTCGCCTTATGGAAAATGGAGATCATTACCGTATCATGATCAATGATTTTATGTTCGAAAATATGTATGACATTGGTCCGAATGAGGATGATGCTACCTGCCATACGGAAACCGCAGCCATAGACTTATTAAAATTAAAATTTGGCGATAAGTTGATTTCGAGAAATGACCTGTCAATTGGCCTCCAAGTTCGTGCGATTTGACATCTGTCGATAATTTTCTGTGGGGCTACGTTAAGTCGCTAGTTTATGCTGACAAACCAGACACAATTGATTCCTTGGAGGCCAACATTGTTTGTTTTATTCGTGACCTACTGTTCGAAAAAGTGGACCCAAGTTGGACGTCCAGAATACGCTTCGTCAAGAAAAGCCTCGGCTGCCATATACCCAAATCATTTTCAGCTGTTAATGCCATGTATTGGTCTTTTGAAAAAAAAACTTTTCTTTTAGTAAAATTTAATTCCTTGTGTTATTTTTCACAATTTCAAGTTCTGTCATGCTTAAAAAAACACTAATATATTCCAGATTTCCTCGATATTCGTTCGAAGATACTTGTGCGTTCGTACGTCTCTTCAGAGTTTCGATTCATTTGTAATAAATGTATTTAAAAAATTTTTACAGTTATTTCGATCCAGAGGCGTTTTAAAGTTAAAGCGAAACCATTGATATACTTTACATTATTTTGGGCCATGGCCGCCTTAAAGATATAAGCGCCATGATTTCCGATTTTTCTTCTTTGATTAATTTCGTTGATTCATGATAATTCTTATCATTTCTCGAAATTTCATAATTTTTAATAGTTTCGTTACGAATTTATGGCGAAAGCAAATTTTGCTTGAAATCTTTACATTCTTAGCATGGGTAGGTGTGTAAAGCAAATACGGTACACTCGCCAAACCGTGAACTAATTAAAACCAAGGGTGTTTACGTTTCCGAATTGTTTACATTTTTTCGAATTGTGTAATTCAAGGAAAATAGTGTTATCAAAATCACCTTCGGGATATTCTTAATTTCCCACAAGGTTCAAATTATTATTCCAGCATTTAGCTGGAGTCTCTGTACTAACTTTATTCCATGCAGTTCCTAAATAGTGATAGCGTTATCAAGCGCTACGTTCCTTGGCCACTATTGAAGCTAAAAGACGGTTTCGGCAATACATTTTTGCAATTTTTATAGCATTCTGGTCAATTGGTTGTACGAATGACATAAACATAGCCAATACCTTTCCCTGTTCTGTTTTTAACTCCACTTCACTGGGGTGAGATTGGGCTTCGTCTATTAAAAGCAGCGTTTTCAATGGAAATCATTTAGAAACTGAAATTCAGCAGCATTTGTAATTTAACTGCATCATATAACTGCGAAACAAATTCGAGCTTATTTGGAGGTTTTATAATCAGTCGAACAATTAAAATTTTTAAAGCAACGTGGTTTCTTTTATTTTCCAAATACCAGCAGCTTTAACCTAAGTGATCCCGATGCGTCTGCGCAACACAAGATAGGGATTCGCTGCTTTTTTCTGGCAGAATTTTCCTGAATAAATCAGACTCATCTGCATTATACAACTGACCATTGCAAATGGAGCCACCAACTGGGGCTGCGATGACAGTTTTTCTCCAGATTTTGCAAGAAGATATCGCATTGAATCCACTTTCATTTTCTTGGGTTTTTGAGTTCAATTCTTTAGCCTTTCCCTTTAGCATTAATCCAATTGCTTGGCATTTTTTGTTTCGCATTCGAGTAAACCAAAGGCAGAGCATTTTTTGCATTTTGAAAAGTTTTGACGCCCTTATATTTTTATACTTTCGGGTCCAGAAAATATGTTGTTCATGTAATTGAAAATTGCACCTTGTTTCTTTTTAATTCCGCATATTTCAGTAATTTTCGGTTAATTGGTTTTCCAAAAAAGCTTGGCTTTTGTAGCAATTAAGCGGGAAAACATTTAACCACTACTCTGGTAATTGATTCACTGACGCAATTAAAAGACACCCATTTAAATAAGTAGCATGATCAATAAAACAAAGAGTGAAGTGATTATGCAATTATATATAAAAAACAAGTAAGTAAATTATAGTCGGTCTAGTCTGATTTATTAATTTTTTTGGCTGAAGATATGAAAAAGTTCATATCGGATGTTATATCTATATGGGGACTAGGTCCAAAAATGGACCGATCCTGATTATGTTTGCTAAAGTCTCTTGTATTTTGCAAAAATATATACAAACAAAATCTGAGAAGAATCAGTGCAATATTTTTGTTTTTTAATAGATTTAAGTGAAGATCGGGAAGCAGCTCTATATGGGGCCAAGGGGATCATTTTTGGACTACTCATTAATGGATGTAATGAACGCATACAAAACCCAATTTCAGTAAGATCTATATGACAATTTGGATCTTATGGCAATTTATGTCGATTTCATAGGGGTAATTTGTATGGGGGCTAGGTCTGAACATGGACCGATTCTCACCAATTTCAACAGCGTTCATCCAATGGCAGATAAAAGCTTATATACCAAATTTCATCAAAATATATTCATATTTGCGACCTGCAGTTTGATTAAAAGCTTTACATGGACACACAGACGGACGGACGGACGGACGGACGGACATTGTTAAATCAACTCAGATTCTCAGATTCAGTGATTCTGATTCGATCGGTATAATTAAAGATGGGTCTAGGTCAAATATTTTTGGTTGTTACAAACAGCAGCACAAAGTCATTATACCCAAACCACATAGTGGTATAGGGTATAATAAAATGCACTAACCACGTGAAGAATAAATAAAGAAATATGATTTTTAGAGTTGCCAAATAATTTTTTTTTTAGATGTACCAATTATTACTTCTGGAAATTTTCAAACAAAAATTAACCGGCTGTTTTGCATGTGATTTCCGAAAAGGGTTTTTGTTTGCAAGTCAATTAAAAGGGTACCGCATTTAAATGTAAAACATTTAAACGGGGATTTTTATAAGAACATTATATTGATATTTTTCATTGTCTTTTTGGTTAGAGTAATCTAGAGGGTGATCAATTAAGCGGACACTACTGTATTGATTTAACAACATTGAACTATTTTGCTAAGCTTGTTGAAAATTTCCACCTTTTCCTTTAATTTTAGAAGATTTGCTTTATGCAATCACATTTTTACATAAAATAATAAAGTAACTGTTCAGAGAAAACCGTGAGAGAAAAACATCAACTAACACAATTTTGTGCGACAAGAATATCATTCGTATTCGTGATAATTTGTATACCAAACTTGCATATTTGTCTAAAAAGGGGATTCCCAAAACTAAAAAAACATGCAGGCAAGCATGTCAAATTACTTGTTGTTCGCAATTTAAAACTTGCAATGTTCAAGAAAACTTGTTCACACTATGCGTTGTTCCCGGTTTCGCTAGAGCACTGTATATTTAAAACAAGTAAGAGTATTAAATTTGGCTCTGCCGAATCTTTTATACCATCCATCTGGTTTTTATGTTTACATTATTTAGACTTATTGCACTTTTTATAAAAAATATAAACATGGCATGACACAATTGTGCCAGACTTATTCCATTTTAAATAGCAACCCGCTGGAAATAAGGGCAAATGATATTATCCTAATTTTAACCAGGACAATGGTTTATTTTGTGAATGAGCGTAATTTTAACTGACAGACAGATGGACAAACGGACGGACGGAGACATTGCTACATCGACTCGAATTGTTATAAGGATGAAGAATATACCTGTGGTCACAAGCATTAACCGCCTAAGTCGAAAGTCATGCTTTCGAAAAAAATAACTGCTTATCTATAATATTAATAGGCAAGGCGATTTCTTGTGACCGATGTTAGTTTCACAGTTTTACCCCGATTTTGACAAAAAATGTATCATTTGAAAGGTATTTCTTTTTAACTGTTACCCAGATTTACAGATTTTCATCGTCTGGAATATTATTTTGGAGTTATGATCGTTTAAAGTTGCTACTAAAAAATTATAGAATGCTATGTGTGTGTTTATTAAATTTCTTAATGTGTTTGTGTTAATGCGTTGGGTCTGTTTTGTTCATTTAAAATGAGTTGAATTATGAAGCATACCTTTAGGGTCTTTATTAAATGAAAAAATTAAATTTCCTAGAATTTGCACTCGAATTTGGAGTGCTGGAAGCTACTAGTATAAATGTAATGGGGCTTTAGTATATTTTTACTAATAACTGTTTAGATAACAGTGTTAGAGAAATGGGGATTTCACGTAGATATAAAGCGTTGCTAGTATAATATGATAGCATACATAACTCAAATCGTTCTTAAGTCGACTTAGGCGGTTATCGCTTGTGACCACAGATATATACGTATGGGATAGAAAATTTATTTTTCGATGCATTACATACGAAATGACAAACTGATAAATACCCTTTGCACAGTAGGAGGGTATAAAAAACCTTCTCCTTTATCATACTGATTTTGGAACCGATATATTTTTGTGGGTTAGGCTCCATAAATCGACTCAGAAATCGATAAAGATTGTATATACTTGATTATTACAAATCAACGATTTATATTTAAAGATTTGGAAAGGTGTTGTTTTGGCAACTCTATAGAGACTTAAATTGCAATTACTAACATTTTTCCGTGAGTACACTTATTGGTACTTGCTATCTGTAACTAATAAATATATTATTGAACATTTTAACGTAAGCGAAAAATTATATAGAATTTTTTTTTTTACTTCAACTTATTTCCTTACAATTAAGGACAATCTCTATAAAAATGTTTCCATAATTGTACATGTTTTCACAGTCATTATTTATGGAAAATGCTGTTAATCAAATTAGTATGCAAACGAAAAAAAAAAAAATAGAATACGAATACATTGCTATGTTTTTACCTTATCAAGAAGATCCTTAATATGATCGTACTTTCAAGAAAACTCATCGATATGAATAGCATGTCATTACCATAACATTCTAAAATAAGTGTATCTATATATCGTTTTGAAAAAACATATTGTATAAATTAAGCAGGCACATCGTATTTTGTACGTAATTCCAAAGATTAATAAAATTATTTATCAATTTATTTAATATAGTTCCATAATAAGCAGTGCTGGACCTATACTCAACACTCAAAAATATTTCACTCAAAAAACTTCAAATTCAGTTGCTTAATAACACAAGCAAAAATGAAAAGTTAAATTCTTTGTAGTGTTGGCAGAAATTAAGATTTTTGTTAATCCTAAAATTATAAAACCGAACTGGATCGCATTTTAAAGTAAAATGAACTTTAAAACGAATTTCCTATCGGAAACTTCCAATTTAAATCAAATAAGACACTTTTAGCAGTTCTTATAATAATGTGCCGGGAAAATTCATAAACAAATCTCACAAGACTGGCCTAGAATTATTGACTGTATCTTCAATAACATTTTCTGTAATTTTTTTTAGATGAAAGTTTAAGGATCATTTTCACATGATAAAAATTATTATTATTTTTTTAAATAATTGGATCAAATTCAAGCTAGTTCTAATAAATTCTGATGGATTGCAGGAAAATAAGCACTTAAAAAAATAAAAGTACTTTTTGGTAGGGTATTTCTATTTCAATCAAAATTTTTTTACCAGTGGTTTTTTTATTTATTAATTTAAAAAATTTACTAGTGAAACCTTTTCTCAAATAGTTCAATATAATTACTTTACCAGAGCTATATATATACGCTCTAATTAAAGGAAACTTTATTTTGCCTCTTAAGGTGGATTTATCGTCGCGAACTGTTTGCTCGATAGAAAAGGAGAGGAAAGTGACGAGCAATTTTAACTCGTTATAACTACAGAATAATTTGATTTTGAAATGCAGTCTGCAGACAAAATATTGCCATCTCTTGTTTTTTATTTTTTCCTTAAGATTTTTAAGAAATGTTTATTTTTTATTTGGTGCTTTGGCATCTCTGTGATGCCATCATATGTGCGAAATGGCGGAACAAGGTAAGTTGTTTAAATTCAATAAATTCAATTCAGTATACTGGTTTGACTGGTGGCTTGAGTTTTGCCTGCATGTACAGATTTGAATAAACTGAAGAAGCTTATATCAGAGGTACACAACTCTGCGGATCCATGCTGTGAAAGTTTTTAAATGTTTCGACATCTCCTAAACGCATTCTTGGTATCAATCTAGCATAATAACCTTTCATTCGATAAAACTTTTCCACTTCCAATTGAAGCAAAAGTAATATATGTTCGCGGCTCATATTTTCACAACTCATTTTATTACTTTTTAGTTTGCGTTCAAAATTGATAATAACATTTTTCAATTTCGCAAACTGCACATCTGACAGCTGAACAGCTTTTTAAAAAAATGTCTGCAATAACTCAACTTACAGACAATGAATCGAGCTGCAGGTTAATCGTTATAATTCAAAAAACGAGTCTTCAGTCTGCAGACTGCGGTTCGCGATGATATAGAAAAAAAAATAGAAAATATTTGTAAGCAAAGGATAATAATATAAAACAAGTCAGAAAATTATAGTTGCTCTAGACTGGCTATACGAGACCTTATGGCATGCTTTTCGAGACCCTATCTCTCTTTTAGGTACAAATTAGTGGCGTTATTATTATTTTTTTTTAATGCTATATTTATATGGGGCTACTGAAGTCTTAAAGAATTCTTATAACATCTGTGTAGTGGGCACGAAAGAGATTAGCCACTTTTCAATCAATTGTACAAAAATATTTTTATACCCTCCACTCCAGTGTGCAGAGGGTATATATAAGTTTGCCATTCCGTTTGTAATAATTAGAAAAAAAATTTTGGACCCCATAAAATATATATATTTGTGATCCTTATAACAACCGGAGTTGATATAGCGATGTCCGTCTGTCCATCTGTCCATCTGTCCGTCTGTCCGTCTGTGGAAATCACGATGACGGCATCAATTGGGCAGATAGGGTTCTCGTTGACATAAAAAATGATTCACTAACATCCTGAAAAGTTTGCTATTTAAAACCGTACAAATCGGTCGATTGGGCCCCGAGATTTGAATGAAGAACTAAAAAAAGTCTTGAAAAATATATTTTTCTATGTTGTTCTTGTCACGATCACGCCCTGAATAGTGCAGCTACAGTGATCATTTTCAGTGAGAATGATTCACCAAATTCATGGGAAGATCCATGTTTCAAAAATCATTAAAATCGGTGGAACAGGTCCAGGGAAATCTCTGAAAAAGTAAAAAAAAAAAAAATGAAAAATATGATGTTTCTATATTGTTCTTGTTGTTATTCTAAATGTTGTGTTGTTGTCATAGATGGACCTGTTGTTTTTGTGGTCGTTGTGGTAATAATATAATAAAAACTAACACTTTGTACATTTTTTTATTAACTCTGGTAGAAAAATTTAAAAGTTTCCATTGTTTTGGGATCAGTCTAAAAATTTGTTAGATCATTTCTGTTATTACCGCGAGCCTGCCTGCACAATTTCAGATAGAATGGCTCACGGGAAATTGGTTAAAATCGATCCAAAATTTTTTCGACAAGCAGACACTACGAGTTAATATGAAAGGAAGTAAAAATTCACCAACATCTAAAGCAAATAATGCTAAAATACCTAGTTGTTAATAAAAAAAAAAAACAATGTAAATATAGCAAAAAAAAAAAAATTTATGTATAAATTTATTTATAAATTGATATAAACATATTAAATAATACAAATAATATACATATATTATACATATATGTATATCCATAACAACTGCATGTTAGAAATAAGTCGGTATATTATTTTATTTACATAAAATTCTGCAATATTTTGTTGTGGGGAAAATACATTTATTTTGTATTAACAGAGTGTCACTTCATTTTGCTCAGCGTGACTATGCCACAGTAGATGGCGCCACAATTTTTGTTCTAATTAGCTTTGCAATAGTTATTTCTATTTGAACATGAATGTCAACATTTTTAATTAGATATCAAACTTCATTTCGCTCAGTGTTGCTATGCCACAGTAGATGGCGCCGCAATTTTTGTTCAAATTAGCTTTGCAATAGTTATATCTATTTTAACATGAATGTCAATATTTTCAACTAGATATCATACAGAACACTGTTAAGAGTATAAACGGGCTGGTCTTTTATTTCATACGTTTTTTCATTATTCTTTTACAAATATGAACATAAGTTTGGCATATTAACTTTTTGTTGTCTTTACAAAATAGATTTACCGAGTTCAGCAATGAGTTTTTTGCTTTCAAAACAGTTCTACATAGTTATATAGAATTTTTTTTCTGCTTTACCTACAAAATATCTGATTGCGATTACATCTAATTGTTCAAAATTGTTTACAATTACTAAGGCACTACAATTCACATACATACATAATTGCACTTTTTAAATTTTCCATTCAAATTTTAGAAAATATCAATTCTAAAAACTGGAATTAAAATTTCAAATTATAAATTAGAAAATATTAATTGAATTTCAGAATATCATATCAAAACGTCGGAAATAATAATTTTAAATTTAGAAGACATCAATTGCATCTTTAATATATAAATTTTATTCGTTAAACACAAATTGGAATTCCAAAAAAAAAAAAAACACCAAATACCTATGTTTACATTTAAAAAATTTTTACATTTAAAAAAAATCTTGACATTCAGGAGAAATTAATAGCTTTTCAGTACCGCGATTCAGTAACTTCTTTTAACGATAGTCGAAACGTTAAAAAAAGAAAATTGCAAAATTATCAGTAAAATTTTTAAACGATATTCGCTATTGTTAAAGTCAACTGTTGTTGTTATCTAAACGACAACCATTTTTGTGTTGTTTATTCAATCGATAAAAACTTAAATTTTTAGGTTGAAATGTCGTCATACATAAATAAAAATCATAAAATAGTGAAAATATTTTGCTTTGATTAAAAAAGTTTTTTATATAAATAAAAAAATTAAATAGCATATTCAATTCATTATTTCATTTTCCAATAAATACACAGAAATATTAGTAAAAAAATAGAGATATTAAACATAAACATAAAATCATCCTGTCAAACACGAAGTAATTTGTTTTTTTCTATTCTTCTTTGTGTTTGTCGCTTATTTTGACAGAGATGCCACTCGTTTACAATTTAAATAAATAGAAAAATAGATTTGTCGACTGTCGTTAAGATGTATGTACTTAGTGAATCACTTAATTCTTAGTGCAAACAACAATAGCTGTCGATATATTTTGCCATTGTCGGATCGTTGAAATTTACAGAATCGGACAACAGAAAACATTAATTTAAATTCAATGAATTTTAGAAAACGTCAAATAATATTTAAGAATTGCGAACATAAAAACTGTTACATAAATAAACGCAATTTGATGAGAATGTTATTTTTTGTATATAAATTTTCACAATTTTTTTTTTTTTGATGAAAATTTGAAGTTTTTCAGAAAACAAAGAGAACAAATTATTTTATTTAAAATGTTTGGGACATTTGGTTTTTGCGTTTGGCATCCCTAATTTCAATATTTATTATTATAAATTTATTCTCTATGTTTTCCAAATATGGCAATATTTTAATAAAAAAAATTGAGAGTTTTTGTTTTGGTTATTATTTTGTTACTCCATCCGACCTATATGGCCGCAATGAAGAACTATTTGGCCAGTTAAAAGAAACTATACAGCCATCTCCAATTAGCACGATTTAATGCATATAGCCACCCTACACAACCATTACCTTTGCAATGGAGGTTAGGGCGAGCAATTTAATTAGCAAAAACTAAATTAAACGGGAAGTTATGTCTTATAACCGGAAACGCATGCATATAGATATATAACCTAAATGCATGCCGATCAGCAACCACGATGACCAAAAGCAAACACCGAAATAAATTCGAAATAATAGAAAAGACGAAAACCAACCCAAAGAATGTGCTGAAATAATTTGGTATTAAGTTTAACAAATTGTTTACTTTTTCATTTACATTTATTACCAAGACTCAAACCGAGGTGGAGGGTGTCAAAGATTCGGCACAGCCGAATTTAACACTCTTACTTGTTCTTGTATATGTTTGATGCCTATTTTCATAAAAAAAAAACAAGTAAGACTATACGATACCTACACCATCCGTTTAGAGACTCTATCTCGTAGGTCCAACTAATTAGATATAGAAAATAACCACAAATAAGCATTGTTATTAATTTTTGCAAAAATATATAAAAACCAAAGTTGAGCAAAATCTCTGCAATATTTTTATTTTTTTTACAGATTTAAGTGCAGATCAGGAAGCAGCTTTGTTCGGAGGATATGATTAAGAATTGTCCTATATGTTTTATTTTTTGACTACTGATTAATGAATATAATAAACAAAAACAACCGCAATTTGGCCTAGACCTATATGATAATTTGGATCTTAAGTCGATCTCATAGGGGTCATTTGTATGGGGACTAGGTCTGCAAATGCACCGATTTTCACGACTTTCGATTGCGTTCATGCTATGGCTGATGGAAGCTCATATACCAAATTTCATCAACACAAATTCATATTTGCGACCTGTAGTTTGATTACAAGGTTTACATGGACACACAGATGAACGGACGGACAGATGGACAGACATCGCTAAATCGGCACAGAAAGTGATTCTGAGCTGATTGGTGTAACCAAAGATGGGTCTAAGTCAAATATTTTTTACAGTTACAAACATCAGCACAAAGTCATTATACCTTAACCACATACATAAAATAAGTGCTAAATAAATAAGTAAACATTTGTTAAAATAAAATAACTTATTGTAGAAAAAAATCTATATATTGGCCTAAGTCCAATTTTAAAGAAATAAAAGTAGTTATGCAACTTTGCATTAGCTTTTATTTTTGAGATATCCCATTTTTGTGTAGACAACCTCTGCTTCTCTTATAAAAGAACAAAACAAAGGAGAGAAAGAAACAGCAGTTTTGTTTGTCTGTTCATGGGGAGTCAACTGATATATTGGTTTGTTGTTCAACTCAGCGGGAAAGGTACCGAATTTTAATTTGAATTTTAAAAAATGAGACAAGAAGCTGTTTACCAATTTTATGGACACCATCCACCATCCAGTTTAGAGATCATGAAAAATGAAATGAAGTAGTGTTTATTCTAAAAAGAGAGATTACAAATTTTTGTCTTTATTTGTATCAGAAATGGCAAAATTCACATAGAAAACGTGTTGTATTAGAGACGAAAAATTCCTAACGGTTAAGTGCTTAGTTCAAAATTAAGTCAAAAACCTGTCCGTTGAGCCAGATGTATCCTTTTTCGGACGACAAAAAAAAAAAAAAAAATAAAAAATTGAGAAAAATCTGAACGTTCTAAAAGAAGGGATCAGTTACTTCATGAAACGGAGCTATGTGTTCGCGCAGCAACAAAATGTGCTCGAAAGCAAAAGCAGTTGGATTTATCGGCGGGTCTAAAAAAAAAACTAGCTAGCCTAACAAGGCCATCTAAATTGATGAAAATATCAACAAGTGCGACGAAGTAGCCAATCAAACTTTCCACAGTTGAAGCACTATCGTTTATATTAGAAATCAAATTCACAAAGGCGCAATATCTTATTTTTAGTTCTATATGTTGCCAGTTCTTTAGTACCGCAAAAATAATACAAACAAAATAATCTTGACTTCGATTGACTGCGACTGTGCAAAAGCTTTTAATTCATTCTTCAAATTGGCTGATTTGAAAAAGATGCTGCTGAATAGTACCATAGACTTTATAAATCTGATACTGCTTCATGCCAGAAAATGTAGCCGCAAAAATAATATGGCAGATATTTTCAACTGAGTCATGGATATGTCAGACACACTTGCTATTTCTATATGTCTAACAAGGCGAATAGAAAACGCATTTAGCTTCCTAGAGAAGTGATTGATATTTTATGTAATCCAAAAGTTACTCCATTTACGATCTTAGTGCCGGCGAATACAAAGTGTGCGAAGATGATGCCAATACCTTAACGAATACATGTACACAAAAGAAATGTTTTATTTTGAGATAATAAAAACTCAATTAAAATTATGTAAAAAAAAATGTTATTATCTATAATATTAATAGGCTAGGCGATTTTTTGTTACCGATTTTTTATTCTACTGTTTTATCCCATTGTTGACCAAACGTATATTATTTGAAAGGTATTTTTTTTCAGCTGTTCCCAATATTTACAGATTTTATAATTTTTCCTTTATTTTCAGTAAATTGCATTGAAAGTTGCTACTAACACATACATAAAATTGTACATATGCTATATGTATTTATTAAATTTGTAAATGTGTTTGTTAATGAGTTTGTCATCTTCATTCACAATAATAATAAACCAAAAAAGTGTTGGTTTGTGAATTGGCTAAGTTGAAAGTTGCCTAGAAATTGCACTCGAATTTCGAGCGCTGGAAACTTGTTGTACTTATAAAAACTTTTTATAAGTTCTTAGTTCAAAAGTTAATATCAAAAATTTCAAATCCAAAGTTGGTTCAATTTGTAACACTAAGGGCCATTATTACAACTTGCCTTTAAAGTAAATGTTAGTTAAAGGTGACTTTAGCTAAAGTGAACAATAAAGTTATCTTTAACTTCTTTTCGTTATTACAACTTTCCATTAAAATAAAATTAATATTTTTGATATTGTGGCAGCACCAAAGGAAACACCGATTACTTTTGACCAAATGAATTGATTTATCACAATACATAGTGGCAACGTTCCTTTATTGTTCGCAAATAAACAATAAAAACAATAGAATAAAAACCAAAAACCTTTATTATAAATTGCATAATTGTTGTAAATGTGTAATAAAACTTTTTAAAAATATACAAGCATATATTTAAGTATCTATAAATAAATTTATTTCCAAAACTAAATTGAGAAATGTGGCAATATTAAATACATAAACCTCACGTTAAAAGTTAAAGGCAACAATATCTTCCCTTTAGCTTATCGGTCACTTTTAGCTTAAAGTATAGTTGTAATAACGAAAAACTAATAATCTGCCTGATAACATCCTAACTTTAGCTATTGGCAAGTTGTAATAATGGCCCTAAGAAAACTAGGGTTAATATTTAGCTGCACCCAAATCGTTTGCTAAGGGCCTTCTTACTCCAAAAACGTCTTTTGCAATTCGAAAAACTTTCCACTCTGGCTGTCATTAATTTTGACCAAAAAAAAAATAGATAAATTGCCCATAGTGGATTGTAAAAAAAACTTATGTTAAAACTTTTTTTGTAATATGTTTATGAATTTTATATTTTGCCGATATAATGAACTACGACTGTAACTACTAAATTCCACAGCCCCTTCGAGTGCGTTATAACTGTTCTCGAGAGTAGTTGTAGAAATTAAGCTTTATTCAATAAATAAATGTAACTTCTGGAAATCAAGTAATCGAAAATTATTGTGCCATATAGTGCATTGTTTTTGCACCACCGGCAATTTCTACTGGGGTTTTTATTCTTATAGAATGATATTAATTTGCTTATTAAATCAAAATTTGATAATTTCTGTTAAATTCATGTAAAATCTTAATCCAATACAAGAATTATTATTATTTATCATGCGAGTTAATAGTTTTATTTTTACAACAATCGAATATTCGGTAACAATGAGACAAACAAAGACCAAAACCTTACAATACAATCTTGTCAATATCCAGTTTTAAATGAAATATTGTACTATTTTAAAATGATACATCAAAATACATATGATGGATATAAAAATATTCTCAAAATATACCTACTTAATCAAAAGATTTGTTGCTCCCTAAAATGGTGACAGAACTGTTGAAGGAGCACACAAAAAAATATTCGCACTTTTACATTTATGTCAAAACAAAAGGATTTAATTTTTTCTTTACACAAGCAGTGCAGTGCATTACTTTTTTTTGGTCTTGAATTTAATTTAAAATTTAAAACATTCAAAAGAATGGTCAAACGAAAGAAAACAGAATTTTTTAAGGTTTTGGAAAAAAGTATGCAAGGATTTTGACTACCGAATTACGTGTCTCTATGTCTCTGATCTGGTTTTGTGCCTTTATCAAGAGCAAGTAGTGTTCGAGTAAGGCCTATAAGCTTGAGACTGGTATGGGGTAATGTGACCAACTACTTTTATGTGTTTAAAATATAAGAAACATATTTCGCGTTTATTCGTTCAGCAAGACAGTTATAGACCTTCATTGAGCCAATAAAAATCTACTCTCGAAACTTATTCACAGTCTACATTTATATTTATACCCTATACCACTATGTGGTTTGGGTATAATGACTTTGTGCTGCTGTTTGTAACAACCAAAAATATTTGACCTACACCCATCTTTAATTATACCGATCGAATCAGAATCACTTTCTGAGTTGATTTAACAATGTCCGTCCGTCCGTCCGTCCGTCCGTCTGTGTGTCCATGCAAACTGAAGGTCGCAAATATGAATATATTTTGATGAAATTTGGTATATAAGCTTCTGTCTGCCGTGGGATAAACGCTATTGAAATTGGTGAGAATCGGTCCATGTTCAGACCTAGCCCCCATACAAATTACCCATATGAAATCGACATAAATTGCCATTAGATCCAAATTTCATATAGATCTTACTCAAATTGGGTTTTGTATGCGTTCATTACGTCCATTAATGAGTAGTCCAAAAATGATCCCTTTGGCCCCATATAGAGCTGCTTCCCGATCTTCACTTAAATCTATTAAAAAACAAAAATATTGCACTGATTCTTCTCAGATTTTGTTTGTATATATTTTTGCAAAATACAAGAGACTTTAGTAAACATAATCAGGATCGGTCCATTTTTGGACCAAGTCCCCATATAGATATAGCATCCGATATGAACTTTTTCATATCTTCAGCCAAAAAAATTAAAAAAAATCAGACTCAAATTTGGTTTTTGCTTATTTTCTATGTCCAGTTGGTTGGGCCTAAGTGATAGGGCATGGTATAGGGTATCGTATAGTCGGTCTAGACCGACTATAATTTTCTTACTTGTTTTATTTTATCTTATTTCAACAATTTAAAAAAAAGCATGTTGTCAAGAAAAAAGTAATATTAATATATGTGTGTATGTATGTATATACTTCCAAAAGTATGTAAGTGGACTCTAGAAAATATAGAATTAAAGCAATTAGTTTTTCTTTCTGCGCTAATTGACCATTTCAAATATTGACTTTGATAACCATATTGTACATATTTCTTAAACAGACTTGCCACTCACGGTGTCCTCACGTTGCCAAAGGTTTTTCATAGATTTTCCACCCTGTTTAATGTATATGATGTTGTGTATTATTTAACAACTGAACGAAAAGATGTAAAATCTGATGATCTTGAAACATGTGCATGTCTGCATATGAAAATATAATTTTACAAGGAACAACCAGCATCTTTTCATATATTTGGTATGACAGCAAAGTAATTCAAAAAGAATTTTATATATTAACAATGTCCTTGGCAAAACGAAATGTGTGATAACCATAATGACCATGTTGCAAATATAGAGTTCTGATCCCGGAAATTTAGAATATTGAAAAATAGTGAATATGTCATCACCTAAATCGTATATCGATAAAAATATGTTATTTTTATATACAAAATTTGAACATCTTCTTACGAAACCCACATATACTAAAATTTTTCTAATGCCAGGAAATGTCCAAAATATCGGCAAAAGCACCTCCAGAACATCTTTCACAAGATAAGCATTTATAAATGAATACTTTGGAACAATTGTAAAATATTTTGAAAATTTAAAAAAATACGTTTTTTTCAAACGTTTCCGTTTACTGGCTGCTATGGCGAGAGACGAACAAGGGAGATGCATATAACTCTTTTTTTTTTTTTTTGTTGTATGAAGCCGAGACATCGCAAGAGGCAGAAATATGGTTCGTGGTTCATCTTTATTTATTTCAGTGACTAGTCTATGAAAAAAATTATTACAGATATCAAAATTAAACAAGTAGGAAAATTATTGTCGGTCTATACCTTCTATACGATACTCTAGAGACTCTATCTCTTAGTTCCTACTAATTATTAATTTTTAGCCTTCGGATATGAAAAAGTTTATATCAAATGCTTTATTTATATTGGGACTAAGTCCGTCTTTGGCAAGGAAAATTATTTTTTGCAAAAATATATTGAGAAAAATCTGTGCAACAATCTGTGCAAGTAAAGATCGGGAATCAGCTTCATATCGCTACCTCTAAATACGGATGTCGTAAGTGAAATTTTTCGGTTTTGAGATTAATAAATATTCATAATAAACTTCGCATGCTCTTTCTTATGGTATTGCCAGTTTCTTCCTAACCCTTATAACATCCCAGATATTCGGCATACATTTTATCGTTTTGCAGATCGAATTGATATTATAAGCGAAAACTTTACATTTATACTTGACGGGAACTCTCATAAAACATAATGGTGAAAAAATAACAAACTGTGCTCTGTGAAATGAGAGTTTTGTTGGAAGAGACGGAAATGACATAGCAAACGCTCTTATAAAAATTTTAATGAATTTTGGGAGTGATTACCACAGCTTTACTGCACTTTATACACTAAATCCATGCAAAAGGTGGATCGCAAATATTCTCTGAACCAGGGCACTCAGAGATTCAGAATCTAGACTGTGTACACTGTGTCATTGAGCGACATAAAAGACATTCCAAATCAAACGCCATTGGTACGCTATTAAGAAATGCTGTATGCTAAAAAAGCAAGTTTCAAGTTTTAGAAACGGAAGCACTGAAATTTAAATTCCATCGATAAAATAAAATAAATTAAAATATGTTTATATAATAATGCAGGCATTTATCGAATCGACAGGGTAAATAGGAAAAGATTTAGAGAAATGTTAAAAAAGAATATATGCGACTCATAATAGGGAAGACACTCGATAACTCCTTTCAAATAAATTATCAATACTAAAATCCAAAAACTTTATGTCAACAAAAAAAGATTCGAAAAACATGATGTGATATTTTGACACAGAGAGTGATCGGAGTTTTTATGAAGAATTATTCAAAGATCCATAGATAATATTATTCTCATAGGTATTACTGATTACTGACAAATTTGATCAAGATCTATTTGTATATTATGACAATTTAAGTCGAACTCATAGGGGTCATTTGTATAGGGACTAGGTCTGAATTTGAACCGATTTTCACCAATTTCAATAGCGTTCATCCCATAGCCGATAGAAGCTCATATATCAAATTTCATAAAAACATATTCCTACTTGCAACCTGTAGTTTGATTAGAAAGTTTACATGGACATTCACACGGACGGACAGACGGACATCGCTAAATCAACTCGGGTGCAAAGCTGAGTTTTATTTTGCATATAAGTATGGCGGTCAATAAATGTAGAGGCGATGGGACAAGGAACTTACCGAACCTTATTATCACTAAACATTTATATACATACATCCCTCGTTAAACCTATATTTGACTATGGCACAATTATCTGGAATCCTTTATAAAATATACACATAGATCATATTGAATCCATTCAGTATCCGGCAACAAATTTGCCATCCTGTCGCAGTAGATTAGTATTAATTAAATTGCCAATGCTCAAAAGAACCATGCTGAATGTGTCGTTTTTGCTGAATCTGATTAGTGGCGATGTATTCCCAGAATTCTTGTTATGCAATATTTCATTTAATACCCTTCACCAATGTACACGTCACTATTATCCATTCCAACTATGATTTCTATCAATTTATTGAATATTCTCCAAATGTTTATTTTGTAAAACATAGTATTATTCTATAGTTAAATTGTTATATCCAGTTAAGTTATTCATTTCATATATTAAATTTGTTTATGTTATATATTTTCAAAAATTTTAATGTCTGAAAGGATTTATTCCATAGTTTAAAATGCATAAATAAAAAAAAATAAATGAATAAACAGCTTAATATGGGACTGTGATTATAAATGCTCCTACAGGGCTATTTCAGGGCTACTGATAACGTTGGCTCTGTTGTCGATAAAAGCTTAAATACTAAATTTCATCAAAATATAGTTTGAATACAACGTTTACATGAACACACAGACGGAAGAACAGATGGACATACGGACGGACGGACATCGCTAAGTCGACACAAAAAGTATTCCGAGTCGATCGGTAAAATAAAAGGTAGCTTAGTTCAAATATTTTTGTTACGACCAATTAAGAATCAGTGGAGCTTAGCTTTGTAGAGAAAGAAGTAAATAAAGGAATGAATGCATCCAGTAATTAGGAAAGTAACCATATTTGGTGAATATGTTAGAAATGGATAAACTTTCAAAGCAATACTTTAAAAAACAATGTACATGCAAGGCCAGCAAGTTCAAAAAAATTATTTGATATGAAGACAGATTGAAAGAAGTTTTTTTGCAACTGAATTAGGGCGCTTAGCAAAAAATTTTGTTTAGTCGATTTTGCAAGTCCAAAAGATTTTTGAGAATTTTTTAGATTTTTTTGGAGATCGAAACCGATTTTAAACGAAAGATGAGGTTATGAATTATAACCAGATAAGCCAGTTCTGAAGAATACCAGGCTAATAAAAAATTATCAGCAGTAAAAATTGATAACCCTTAAAATAAAAAGTAATAAAATTATAGTTGGTCTAGACCGACTATACAATGCCCTATACCATTCGTTTCAATTGAGGGTCTTGGATCCAACTTTGTAGAGGCAATAACTGGATATAGAAAATAAGCCTTAACCAAATTCTTGTGTTATTATTATGAATATATAACGTGCAGATATGAAAAATATCATATGTGATGTTACTTTTATATGGAGACTAGGGCAAAAATTTTACCCATCAGGACCATATGTAGTAAAATAAATATTTCTAAAATAAGCTAAGCTAGGTAGAAATTTTAAAAATAAGCAGGAATTGTATTTTATCCTCGTCCTTAAAAAAAAAACGTGAACTTGCTTCTTTTTGGTTGGTCTATTTTAAGAATATAATGCTGTCACTTTAGGTGAAAGCCGTAGAACGTTATGCTGATCATTTAAGGGCTACAACAAACAATAGAAGATTGGTTCTTGCCCATAACACAATTAATTCGGGTGTGAATATTTTGCTTATGAAATGTATAAACATTAAATACTAATAACAATAACATAAAAACAAAAAATTTTAAACGAAAATATAAGTTTATAATCATATAACAAAAATCCCTTTATACTATTCATCCATTGTTGGTCACGTTATTCATGCATACACAAGTTCACCATGGGAAGATATGTTCGGCAAGTCTTTTGTTGACATTATTGAAATTATTTTAAAAAACTAAAAGAAACATTTATGTATACAACTTGTATTAGTATACAAGAATATTGTTTTAAGTTAAATTTTGTTTTTTTTTATAATAATGAAAATTAATTCATACATACATGAAGGTTATGAATTAAATTTAAAAACAAACTAAGAATTTTGAGAAATCTTCGTTTATACTAATTTCAAAGATATTTAAAAGCATCGTACAACTGATTTTAATTCTTTTTTTTTTGTTTGTTGTTTTGTGGTAGCTTGTGGTTGTTGTTAGTTTTTCACAGCAACAATGGCACATTTGTCTTTTTGCGTAATGACAGACAAGGGTGACAATGACCGCTAAACCACGTTAGTAAAACAAAAATGATTTTCTAAGATTCGTTGGTAGAATAGCTCGCGGTACCCACTAAACGTACTTGATACATACAAGTAAGATCCATTATTTTTCTTAAGATTTGTTAACTTTATGCTAAATTGTTAACATGTACTTCGTCTTGGCTTTGTTGATGAAAAACAAAAATAATAGTAAACAGAAGTGGCAAAAGAAATACGAAATTTTCATTGTTATTGTAAACCATCAAATGAAGTTCTCACAGAAGCTTAGCATAATTCATTGTACTAGCAGATTCCAGCCCTCGAAATTCGAGTGCAAATTCTAGGAAATTTTGTTTTTTCATTAAATAAAGACCATAAAAGTATGCTAATCAATTATAGCAAATTCACAAATCAACACAAAAAACCAAACTCATTTTTGTTACAAACACATTAACAAATTTAATAAAAACACCCATAGCATTGTATAATTTTATGTATGTGTTGGTAGCAATTTTAAATGCAATTTACTCAAAATAAAGGATAAATTAAAAAATCTGTAAATCTGCAAAACCGCTAAAAAGAAATACCTTTCAAATAATATACGTTTGGTCATAATCGGGATAAAACAGTTGAACAAAACATCGGTCACAAGAAATCGCCTAGCCTATTAATATTATGGATTTGGTAACCTTATTTTTGAGATCTGTTTATTTTTTTTTATGTCTAACAATCCTGTATTGAAAATCACAGCAAAAAGAGGGATACATAGTTATCGCAAAGCTTGGCCCACTATGCATAACATTGTACCACGAGCTATGGGATAGGATCATGGATCCACAAATGGTAAAATCCTAGGTCAAGTATATTTGGCAGTTGCCAACAGTTAGTAAAAATCTAAATTATGTGGTTAAATTATATTGGTAATGCTGCACAGCCCCGCTATCTTTCTGTTTCTACCCACGGGCAAAAAATTTTTCCAACCAAATTGTGCTAAAGTTTAAAAACTGAATTTTCGATCGTATGAATAGAAATTTCATACCAACTAACCATTCAAGATTGGGATAAAATATTGAATGTTAAGACCTGTTAATTCATCGTAATTCGGTTGGCAAGAAATTTGGTAGCCATTGCTTTTTAGTATTTATCTTAATGATATAAAAAATCTACAGCTTTTTGGAAAATTGATTATGTTTGCTGATGACATCAGTATTTTTTACCCATACGAATATAAAACTGTTCTAAAAGCTCATATATGGTGCAGCAATGATTGCGGATTATGCAGGGATAAATAAATTATGTTTAAATGCTGGAAAAATAAAGCTGCTAAGATTTAGGTCATATCTTGTTCATAATCAAAACTTTAGTATATTTGTAGTGTATTTCAGTATTTTTGTAAAAATAAGTTTAACATAAAAACAAAACTAATAATTTGCCAATCCCTAATTCAGAGTCACTTAAATTTTTTAGGTATTATATATGGTTGTACGAAAAATAATGAATTGAAATAATTTCAAAGATCTCAAATAAGGCGCAGAAAACTGTTTTTCAACCAACTTTTTTAACATTAGCTCTATATAGAGATGTATCCGCAACAATTCTTCCTGAGAATGGATTATATAAAATGCAATTTCTACTATATGTTTTCAAATCTATTAACAATATTGGCCATCATGCTATTTCATTCAGGAGAAATCAAACGTAATATATGGAATGGGATGAATTTGGTATTGCGACATATCGTTTGGAAACATTGAAGCAGAGGGAGGACCACGTGGGAAGTTTGGAATATAATAATCTCTATCAGGCGTCGAAAAAGTTGACCTCGCAATTTGTGTTCGGAAATAAGAAGTCATTGGACTATACGTTGGATGGCTCATCAAATCAACGTTCTTAGTGCTCAAAAAGTATCTTGTGTGAGTCGATGTGTATTTTCTGATTCTTTTTTTTTAGCGATGGTAAAAGTTAGGTGGGATCCAACGCGAACAAATCTTTTGTACAGCCAAATTTTCATGCAATGTTGAAGTTATGCTGGTCCCCTAATGTCCAAGGTTGCCTTAATGTCTCAATAATTTACATGACAATCTTTCAGCATCAGTTCAGCCACAGAATCAATATTTTTTAACGACCTTTACGAGACTCTCGTTCAGCGAACTAAAATCACGATTGAATTCAGTAAACTATTGATGCACTGTTGTTTAGTTAATCCACGTCGAAAGTCGTCAAAAATAATCGCACGAAAATGTTCACGATTTAATTTCATTTTTTGGCCGACATGAATTTTTCAAGTTTATGTAAACAAGACAAATAGCGTTCACACGTTAACATGTTCTAAGTACGTATATAGTCAAAAATGTCAAACTTTAATATAGAAACATCAGTTATCACAAATACCGAAACATATAAGGCAACCCTCGTACCTGTTGATTTTTATATCGTTTTTGACGCATAAATATGACACTTTTTCGGTTTTTGGAATACTTGAATGTGCGTGTATCAGTCAGGAATGAAACCATAGTCCAAGCAAAATCGGTTACAATA
Organism: Cordilura impudica; assembly: GCA_963682025.1. Lineage (NCBI taxonomy): Eukaryota > Metazoa > Arthropoda > Insecta > Diptera > Scathophagidae > Cordilura > Cordilura impudica. Next base: position 28,669,115 of record OY821521.1, on the reverse strand, counting down.
AACTAGACCCTTGGATTTTCAAAAATGGACTTTTAAGATGCCTTAAACTTTTATTTTATTTTTAGCAAGTTTTTTTAATGGTACAACAAAATGTTATGTTCCCAAAAACAAATGTAGGTATCTTTGATACCTTTCACTTATTTATTAAACTCAATATTATAAACAATGTTGGGTACGGTTACCATTTTAATACAGATGCCGATTATTAATCTTTAAATTCTAAGCAATTTAAATTTAAAATTAATTGCTCTTCTTTTTTAATTTTTTTTATAAAAGCAATGATGTTTTCTTTAAGTAATATGTATTAAATTTTTAGTAACTATTATACAAATTTGTAGCAGAAATAAATATCAAAACAATTAATGGAAAATAGTGATGTACACAACATTGAAACAAACCGAGTGTTCGACTATTTTCAACATCGAATATTATAAAAGCTATCCAAAAAATATGCGTAAAAGTTTTATTATTATTTCTAGGCTTTATAAGTTTAATATATCATTTTGTGAAAATTTGTTAAAGTTTAAAGCCATTTTTTAAAATATAAAAATAAAATTCAATTGATAAAATCCGAATCATAAGCTATCCCTCAAATGATGGAATATATTGTTGCTAACAATAACATAAGAGTTAAGGAGTATATGTACGTGTATACTGTTTTTTTTACCAAAGGTTGCCACACCTAGTGAATTTTTTTTTTTGTCAAGTTACGCGAAATAATTTTTTACTAACTTGTCTTAAAAATTGTTAGAGTTGTGATGATTCCATATGTAAAATAGTGGAATCTGACTAATACTACATTCTCACTGCAGCTAAATCCGCATTAGCTTTATTTTTTAATCTCCACCGTTCTCACTACAATTTGTAGCTTTAGTTTGACAGTTGCTGCACAGCTGTTCGAACGAATTGTTTATTTACATTTTAATAGTTTTTGTTTTGGAGAAAACAAATTTTGCGAAAAAAAAGTTAAAAGTGAAATAAAATGCAAAATTTAAATTATATTATGAAAATCATTTCCATAATGGACATTACGAAGAAAATGCAACAAATAAATAATTTTTTAATAAAACAATTCTTTGCTATACTCACTTGCTGCTTTTGTTTATGAATTTTTGTTTTGTTTTGTTGTAAATGAAAATTCACAGTCGTAAAATGATGCAAATTTTCTGCTGCAGCGTTGTAAATTTGTTCATTTTGCGGCGAATTGCACAATACATCCCTGATTTCTGTTGGATTTATTCTCGATTTAGCTAAAGCGAGGGTTTTATTTTGACAGTATTTATATACCCAAAAATTTACCAGCTTTAATTAAATCCACTATAAAGCGAGTCAAATGCGGATTTAGCTGCAGTGAGAACATAGTATAAGTTAATATGACATGTGAAATATAACGATACATAGATACTCATTAAGGAAATTTTACAAACACAACGACAAAACAACAACAACAATTAAAGCTTTGACACAAAAATTAAAAAATTTAGAATAACAACAAAAACAAGACTAACATAGATAAATCATATTTTTTCAATAGTTTTTCTAAAATTGATTGAAATCTTGGGATATTTAACCGATTTTGATAATTTTAAATCGCAACCTTCTAAGGATATCAGTGAATAAATTGCGCAATCTAGCTGACTTATTGTAGGCATGATCTTGATTACCACAGATTGACACACACATATATTCCCTTTGAACACTGGTGTGGAGGGTATGAATAAACTATAATTTTCAGATTGCCAGGCATCCACTGTGAAAACTTATTTAAAAAATTTTTGTAGTGTTTTCACTATAAATATTTTTGGAAGGAAACAATTTTTATAATTGATTTGTATATGTTATTGGCCATTATAATGAATATCTCAACCAGTATTGTTGGCTTAGTCGAACCCTGAACTCTTCCCAAACATAATGCTAAAGACTATTTTATAGTCTAATTAAATTCTGAATTTTCTTTCAAAATGAAAAATCTTTGTTTATTCTACCATATAAGTTTGATTGTCTTCAAAGAAATCCTTTTCCGTAGCAATAGATTTATGCCAATTTTTTTTTTTTCAATCCTCAAACAGTTGTTGAAGTCGATTTCCTCTAAGTCAGAGGAAGTCGATTTCCTCTCAATACTCAAATAATATTCATTGTTAAAAGTTTGGCCCGGCAGAATTTCATAATACACCACACCATGATAATCCAAGAAAACGGTCAACATGACATTGATTTTTGAAAAAATTTGGCATGATCTTCGTTGGCGGAGTTATAGCGATAGATTCAAGTCTCATTATCTGCCATGATACGTTTCATTTAGCTCTGGTTGGCTGAAAGCTTCGCTTTTCAAAATAGCGCTTTTCAAAATAGTGTTGGCTGATTCTCTTGATATATCCACAGTATCATCTTTTTAACTCAGAATGATTATCGATTATCCATCACTCCTTCTGCCTGCCTGTGATCATGTGAACTTTAAAATAAAATAACGTTTAGAAACTTACTTTATAAAATGTTATTGGTGAATGTTCAGACCTAGCCGCCATAAAATTGATCGACTTAATTGCACCGGAAAATTTTTCATACCTATAAATTTACATTCCAAAACTTTGGACCACTTTTAGCCATATGGTATTTTCCGGACTACTTTTGGTTCTAGTACACATATGACTAACACTTCTAATATGAACTTTAATATATTATCTGCTTAAAAATATATAACAATCTTAGCAAATTTTGATTTTATGTTTATTATACCCTAAACACCACAGTGGCAGAGGGTATATATAGGTTTTTCATTCCGTTTGTAACGCATCGAAAAACTAATTTCCGACCCCATAAAGTATATATATTCTTGATCTTGATCGAGTCGATATAGTGATGTCCGTCATCCATGTGGTATTCAAAATTAAAATTTCAGTACCGATTACAGTTTTAACACTAGATTTACCATACCAGTCAAAATGACTGGTTTTACCTTTTATTTCATAAATATTTACTATGTATATTTATTTTTTTTCGAAACTATTATATGACTTTTATAACAACAATTAAATACAAATAATTTGATAAGTTAATTTGATTTTGTGTTCATAACAAAAAATTTTTTTTTTGTTTTTGGTACTTATACCGAAACCAGTCATTTTGACCTGGTACACGTTTTTGTAGTTCTATGTGCAAATGCTTTATATTCTTCACTTTTAGGAAATTCCCTTGTTTGGAAAATGGCGTGTAAAGAAAAATGTTTGCACATCCCTGGTAAAATAGTATTGTATAACAGCATATTTTTCAAATTTCATATTTTTCGGGGATCTCCCTATTTATTTTTTTTATCAAGAATTTCGTAGGAAACTGTTATAAACCATTTATTCATTGAGTTCTGTTCTGTTCAGTAAGAAATAATTTTCATTGAGTTCTGTTCTGTTCAGTAAGAAATAATTTTATTACTTTTGCTACATACAAATTGCTCATAATGGAAAAACGAAAAATTTTGAAATTGGAAGAAATACAAGATATACTTTTGGATCTATCAGACGTTGATGGTGGTGATAGCGAATATGAGTTTTTGGGATGCGACAGTGATACGGATGATGATGGTAATCAAAGTGTTCATATTGAAAGCAGTGATAACGAGGAATTTGATGAAAATGTTGGAGGCGAATCGAGTGACGAAGAAGACAACATAAGACAACAGCATAATACGCAAAAACGAAGATGTATGCGGCTTTCCTCGAGTTCTGAAGAGGAAAATACACAAAATATGCAAATTGAAGTTTCTGCTGATGGAACAATTTGGAAAAAAATACAAGAAGGGGGTGCCGTTGGAAGGTTACCAAGTCATTGCATTTTCAAAGATTTACCTGGGCCTACAGCACATGCTAGAAGAAATATTATGGAAGAAGAGATAAGCAGTGCCTTCTTACTATTGATTGATCATCATATATTAGAACATATTAGAAATTGCACTGAAATAGAAGCCTCTCGAGTTTTAGGTAAGAAGTGGACCCTTTCGCAGGAAAAACTGAAGGCTTTTATTGGAATATTGTATGGCCGTGGTGCATACGAAGCAAAAGGTTTGAAATTATCATATTTATGGAACAAAAAGTGGGGTCCTGATTTTTTTTCCGAAAATATGAGCAGGAATGACTTTACGGAAATTTTACGTTTTATTCGCTTTGATAAAAGAAATGAGAGGAGTCAGCGCTTGCAAACGGATAAATTTGCGCTGGTATCAACTGTTTGGGATAAATTTATCGAGAATAGTCAAAACGCTTTCAAACCAGGAGCATTTATCACAGTAGATGAGCAACTGTTTCCAACGAAGGCTAGATGTCGATTTACCCAGTATATGCCAAACAAACCCGACAAATTTGGGATAAAATTCTGGCTGGCTTCTGATGTTGAAACGAAGTATGTTATAAATGGCTTTCCCTATTTAGGAAAAGACGAAAAACGAAATTCGTCAACTCCTCTCAGTGAATTTGTTGTAACAAGACTACTAGAACCTTATATCATGAAAGGAAGGTGTGTGACAACCGACAATTTTTTTACCAGCCTCCCCCTGGCTTCAAAATTATTAGCTAAAAATACTGCATTGGTTGGTACAGTACGTTGCAACAAACGGGAGCTTCCAAAAATTTGCAAAGAAAAAAAAGATGGTATGGAACGTTTTTCAACGCATCTATATGAAACAAATGAATGCACACTTACTGTTTATAAGAGTAAGCCTAACAAAAAGGTTGTTTTATTGAGTACTAAACACAAAGGCGTCACAATTGATACCAGTTCCAAGAAACTACCTGAGACTATATCTTTTTACAATAAAACCAAATTCGGTGTTGATGTAACTGATCAAATGGCAAGAAAGTATAGTGTGAAATCAGGATCCAGAAGGTGGCCACTTCAAGTATTTTTCAATATTTTAGATTTGGCCGGCATCAATTCCTGGATTTTGTATAGAAGTATAACAGGAAAAAATATTTCTAGGAAAGACTTTTTGTTTCGATTAGCTGAAGAGCTCACATCTGAATATAAGTCATCAAGACAAGGGAGGGCAAGTGAAATTCTCCGTCCAGCAACCCAGAATCCCCGGCCAGTACGTAAATGGTGCCAAATAGGACTTTGTAATAACAACAAGACAACTACAAATTGTGACATCTGTAAGAAATATGTGTGCGGAAAATGCGTGGAAAAAAAAGTTAGTATTTGTAAAGCATGTAAACATGATCATTCTGAATAAAACTGGAATATAATTGATGAGTTTTTATATTTTTATTTTTTATGGGGGTACGAACTTATGCCTCAAACTGAAACGGAAGTTATGCCCCAATTTTTTTTTGACATTACTTATTTGCCCTGTGACATAAATTGATTTTTGGGATATAATTTCATATTTTTTTGGGCATATTTCATAAATAACCGAGATATTAAACCCCTAAATTTTTAATTTCAATGTTATCAATGCGGGGGGCCTTGCCCCTCACACCCCCCGCTTATTGGAAAAACAACCCTTGCTTCGCCTTAGAACCAATTTTTATATATCTCATCAATTCTCTCAAACGATAAAGCATTATAATATAAATGAATAGAACTTGTCATATACAGTCAAATTGACTGGTTGTGGTATAAATAGGTATGTAAATTTGTTGGTATATCTAGTGTTAAAGTGGTAGCCGTACCCAATATTGACTGTAATATTGAGATTAAGATGCAGGTGGAGGGTATCAAAGATTCGGCACAGCCGAGTTTGACACTCTTACTTGTTTTTTGTATCCATTCATGACCGCTTCCAATATGCTCGGACCTAAAACCCCTCTTTCGGTAGTCGTGGTACAGGGTAAGGTTTAGTCAGTCTAGACAGATCTTAATTTTCTTACTTGTTTGTTTTTATTTGTGTATAATTATATGAAGAACGTTCTTAAATATTTAAATATTTATAAATTCTTAAGTTTGTGGTTCAAAATTTCCATCTGTTAATATCCATCTAAGGGTGCATAGAATTGCATTTTACTTAGAATCTGAACAAGGGCTTATACAATTTCAAGGAATCGAAAATGGATTGAAATACAGTTTAAAATTGCCAAATATTTGCAAAATGAAAATATTTGACTAAAACAAAAAACTTAAAAGAATTTCCTCATAAAAATAACCCACAACCATAAAAGTATTCAATAGCGTCAATATGACTGCCAAGAAATCGACAATACGATTTTCAATAACAAAAAAAAAAAAAGAAAAAAACATTTTAGACTTCAGTTTGAAGGAAAGACTGCATTGCCTTAAAGAGTATATGACTCAAGCACTTATGCTGCCTACTAAACGTACGTACGAGTTGACGTAAGGTCTAAGGACAGACGTAATATGAATTCGCCATACCAAATTAGTGATCAAAATACAGAGTAAAACAAATGAAAACTAAAATAAAAACCAAACAAAACAATGTCACAACTGGAAAAAAAAAACAAAACAAAAAAAGAAAGAAAGACAAAAGGAAATAAAATTAAAAGATGCTGTAAAAAAAACAAGTGGAATCCTTAAAAAGTTATTTCTGAAATGCATCCATCAAAGTCTTCTTCACCAAAGTCAGATCAAGCTAAAACAGAGAAATACTAAATGCGATTACAAATATACACTAACTAAGTTGATAACGATGAACAGACGACTACAATTCCTGTCAACTATGGATAACCATTCATTCGTACTATGGGTCACGAAACATTGATTTTTTATTATTAATTTATTTTACTATTATTCTATGGATAAAATATAATAGTAATTCTAGTTAGTTACCGTTAATAAGGAACAGGTTATGGACTTAAGCTTAATCCAAATTAATAAATTTATACCACTATTAAAATATTCAAATTCTATAGAGTTACAGACATTGTATAAAATACTCTTTTGGATTTAAAAATGTAATTGGTAAAATGAATTGTGGCTCAGTTAAGGTGGAAACACAACTGGGACGTACGACGAATTTCGCACAACTCGACGAATTTGTCGGCAACAATTCGTTGCGTAAATTCGTCGAATGAAATACAATTACGACGAATTCACATAACAGCTGTAACGTCATTTCAAAATATTTGTAATTTATATAAATAAATATTGGAAAAATATGAATGAAAAAAATTTTAACTTTATACGAGTTATTACAATTGTAACAACACGTTCACGATGGTAAAAGCCTTTATTTTTGTACGGCAGCGTTTAATTTTTTAATAATGAAGAAATTACATAAATTTTCATTAATAAATTAATTTTATGTCATTTTTGTATACATGTTACAGCTGATAGTGTGACCATATTTAAAAAAAAGAAGCACTAAACGCAAAAGAATAAATATTAACAAAAAAACGATGTAAAAGAAAATTATATAATTAAAAATAGAGATTATTTAACTTATAAGTTATAAATAAAATGTAAAACAATTCTCAAAGACAACAATAACTTTATTTTCTAAAACATTTGAAAAACTAAAATAAAATACGGCCACTCTACACCAATTTATTAGTCGTTCGTCGGCGTAAGAAATAGAAATAAACCTATCGCAGAGTTCGTTACGCACTACGTATTTCGTTCGACGCACTGATTGTGTGCACTTTCATATACACAAATGTGTTTTATTTCTTACGATTAATATTCGAAACCAAAAATTCGTCGTTCGTCCCAATTGTGTTTCCAACCTTAAGCTATTCGGTAGCGAGACAAAATAAATTGTTGATGTAAAAGGAATGATAATCGTTTGATAAGTGTTTGACTGTCCTATTCCTAGTTGATCTGAAATGCTACATATACATAGCAAATAAGTATTACTGACATTTGAGTGCGATTCTCATCTAAACGCTGCTTTGATTTTAGTGATTGTGAGCATATTTAGGTTAGGTTAAAAAGAAGATTCGAAAATCATAGACGGCTCAAATGTAATTTATCCAGATATATACTAAACCCAATGAGTCCTTTTGTTGGGTTGTATCTGCCTTTATTTATCTAGGAATCGGTATAACAATATATTTTTTTTTTTTTTTACAGATTTTTCACATTTGATCCAAAGAAAGCACAAACAAATTTTATAACATATGAATAGTATTACCAAGATCTATCCAATGGTAAATAAAACATGCACGATAGCTGTTACATGCTTCTAAAAGGTTTTTGTTTAAGCCCGATAGAACTTGAAATTGTAAAAAATTACACAAAAAATTAAATTTTAATCAAAAAAATTTTTATACGAAAAATCAATACATGTCTATGGCCCATAGGTGTTATTCACTTTTTGTAAAAGACGTAGCAATTCGTCACTCGCCTCATTCTATTGCTTGTTTCTGTAGTATCTTCCTCCTTGTCATTTCCTCCGGTTCTCGGAAGAAATTTGCAAACTTCAAAAACTCCCCAGTAATGGGAGAGTTTCATTTGATTTTGTTCCAATTCTAGATGAAATAAGCTCACAAAACCCATACCAGAAGATATAGTTGACGAATTAATGGCCTTTTTAACAGTACTGCTAGAAGAATTTTCTTGTCGAACTTTTCTCAGGCGTTAAAGCTTATTTTTGACATATTTTTTATAGGAGACGCAACCTCTCCAATTTGAGGGTGTCCTGGCTCTCCATAGTTTAACAAATTGGGTTTGAGATCTCTGACTGACTGAGTTTGCATACTCAGAATTGCAGTAACGAGATATATGTCCCCAATGCTGACATCTATGGCACTAAATTTCACTATTCTTTTTATTTGGTATTGCCAGAACAGAGTTTAGTTTAATATGAGCAATGTCCATTATATTTTTTTTTTCAGGGAAAAGGGATGTGAGAAAGAGTCCAGTATCTGAGTTGCTTTTCCTCGAAAGAGATGTTGTTAGTAAGATACGTTGCATACAATGTCTGGGACCACCTGATCCAAAGCACTCTTTATTTCCTGTGTATCCATTCAAAAATGAAGGTTTTACCAAATAAATTTGTTTTAGTTTTTTAGGAGTAAAAGTATAATATTTAGTCTCCGTTTTTCTCAGCAGAGACATCATTTCAGAATGAACATAGGGATCTGATATACATATAAAGTATACTTTTTTGCTTATTGAAATTTTTAATTTTGTTTATAATATTTGGGGACTTAGCCTCTTGTTATTAGAATCGCACAAACGGTGAAATACCTTGGGGTGATTCTCGATAAAATAAATTCCGAGACTCAACACAGTGGATATTAGCTGTGATAGAATCGCGGAAGTGTCAATAGATATATCCTGTAGTATACGGATACAAGACAGAGAAAGTTGGATGAACGGAAATATTCTACAAAATCTTCCAGGGTCACACTACAATACGGACGCATCTAGTCTTCATGGTAAGACTGGCATAATCTTCTATGATGAGGACCGTTCTACAGAGGAATACCTCCTTCTTCCGGACCATAACTCTGCCTTTCAGGCAGAATTGGTCGCAATAACGGAATGTATTAAGTCTGTTAACGCACGGGATTTCCCAAGTCCCGGAGAAGTGAAAATATTTATGGACAGTCCAGCGGCTATCAGAGCGATATCCGCGGACAAAACTAGATCAAGGACTACCCTCGAGTGCAAACTTCTCAAGAAGAGGCAGACTTGAAATCGTTTGGATCCCAGGACACAGCGGTATAATGGGAAACGAGATTGCTGACGAACTGGCCAGGAAGGGTTCTTTCCTGGAAAGAGTCAATTTGGAAAACCCAATACCTTTTAAGTCTGTCAGTTTGCAACTGGTAGACTGGGCGACCGGTTCGCATGTATCAATTGGGGAAGAGACTGACGAGGGTAAGGTTACAAAGATATTATGGGGTACTCCTAACACTACGAGAATTAGGGAAATCCCTAATCTGAGTATGGGTTAACTTAGTAGGGTAATTGGCATCCACTCTGGACACTCTGAGCTGAGAGCTCATCTATATCATATAGGATGGGCGGAATCGGCAACTTGTAGAGCTTGTGTAGAGGATGGCGAAACCGTAGAACACTTCCTCTGTTACTGTCCTGCATTTACGAGAACAAGGGTCATATATATATCCAACGACATCTGACCAGGCCTGACGGGTCTTAGGGGAATATGCTAGAAAACACTCATGAAATTTGCTGATGAAACCGAATTTCTAAGTTAGTAGAGGGGTAGATAACCGGATGACCGCAGAGCTGTAGAGCGCACAACAAGCCGACCTACTGGCTTAGGTGTATATCCGGACACAACGGATATGAGCTATGTGTATACATAGCTCCTCTTATCAATCTAACCTAACCTAACCTAACCTTACCTAGCCTTGCCTCTTGTTGTGCAACAAGATGTGTTATATTGATGTTGTAAAGAAAAATAGGGGGACATAACAAGCGCTTACCTGAAATGCTATCCTTATCTACTTCGCCTGAACTTACGTTCGCCATTTTCTTTTTCTTTTATAGTTCGCCCAAAATAGTAAATCTATTTTGGTTGTTGATACCACGGTCATATTCCATCTGTGATCGCCCACTTGATGTGAAAATATCTATCTTCGTGTGTGAAGTAGTGCCCTCCCGTCTCTTCCCCTTAGATGCAGAAACGTCTTTGTTACATAAAACCACCCTCTCATTAAATGGACCACCATCTTCGTCTGTGTCATGCTCCTTGTTGAAGGTAAAAAAAAGCCTCCGAATGCACCACAATTAAATTATTTTAATATAACAAAATGAACCCAAAAAAGATATATCGATGGTTTAAAGGTAAAAGTCACAAGTAGAAAAGGATGAAGTGATGACTTTTACCTGTTATTCCATTTAACAATATTTGTTTAGTGAGTTTTACTCTACTGAAATAACCAGTAAAACTAAGGAAAAGAATGGTTGAAAATAGTTAAAATTCATTGAAATCTGTAAAATGCAGTTAGTGACCTTTAAACCATTGATATAATAAAATTTTTTTAAAGGCTTTCAAGAAAAATTTTGCGCTCATTATTATCAGGTGTGCAGTTAGCCGCAGAATCCTATGTATTTTTAAGACTACTTCTTTTTTCTTATTCTTTAATGTGATATTCCAATTGATTTTCAGCAACGAAAATTAATATTTTTGATGTGTAAACATCTATCTATACGCGCAGAGGGTTAAATTTCTATTTCACAATACAATCACAAAAACAGCGTAACATGTGAACCGTAACACAAAATCGGTGCGACCTATGATTGTATTGGTGAAAAAGTTATGATATGTAATAACCTGTTTGAAAATTAAAAATTAAAAATTTAAAGTAAAAAATGAAAGAAAAAAAATAAAAAATGACAAATTAAAAATAAAAAATCAAAAATTAAAATCGAAAAACGAAAAATGAAATAAAAAAATGAAAAATAAAAAATGAAAAATAAAAATTAAAAAATGAATAATGAAAAATAAAAAATACAAAATTAAAAATAAAAAACTAAAAATGAAAATCGAAAAACGAAAAATTAAAAATAAAAATTGAAAAATAAAAAATAAAAAAATGAAAATTAAAAAATAAAAAGTGAAAAATAAAAAATGAAAAATTAGAAATAAAAAATGAAAAATAAAAAATGAAAAGAGCAAAATAAAAATAAAAAATTCAAAATGAAAAACGAAAAATGAAAAAATTAAAAATGAACAATTAAAAATAAAAAACGAAAAATTAAAAATAAAAAACGGAAAATTAAAAGTTAACCTGTTGAAATAATAAATAATAAACAAGTAAGAAAATTATAGTCGGTCTAGACCGACTATACGATACCCTATACCATGCGTTTAGAGACCCTATCTCTTAGGCCCAACTAACTGGACATAGAAAATAAGCAAAAACCAAATTTGAGTGGGATTTTTATTAATTTTTTAGCTGCAGATATGAAAAAGTTCATATCGGATGCTATATCTATATAGGGACTTGGTCCAAAAATGGACCGATCCTGATCATGCTTTGTAAGGTCTCTTGTATTTTACAAAAATATATACAAACAAAATTTGAGAAGAATCAGTGCAATATTTTTGTTTTTTTATAGATTTAAGTGAAGATCGGGAAGCAGCTCTATATGGGGTCAAAGGGATCATTTTTGGACTACTCATTAATGGATGTAATGAACGCATACAAACCCAATTTGAGTAAGATCTATATGACAATTTGGATCTTATGGCAATTTATGTCGATTTCATATGGGTAATTTGTATGGGGGCTAGGTCTGAACATGCACCGATTCTCACCAATTTCAATAGCGTTCATCCCATGGCTGACAAAAGATTATGTACCAAATTTCATCAAAATACATTCATATTTGCGACCTGCAGTTTGATTACAAGCTTTACATGGACACACAGACGGACGGACGGACGGACATTGTTAAATCAACTCAGAAAATGATTCTGATTCGATCGGTATAATTAAAGATGGGTCTAGGTCAAATATTTTTGGTTGTTACAAACAGCAGCACAAAGTCATTATACCCAAACCACATAGTGGTATAGGGTATAAAAATAGTTTTAAATTAGGAGAGCTCCTGCTATGGATTGCTATAAGTGATACATAGATGACGCTTTCTGTTTGATTTTAAAAAGGTGCCATAAAAAATCCGTAATTAATAAATATTTACACATCTCCCCTGTGATCGGACTCACATGTTTTTTTTTTGTATAGAATTATGTATAGGATATGTATAGCATTACTCCAAAAAAATGTTCTAGGCGGTGCAAGTCTATAAATATGGTGGACAGCTGAAAAGAAATACCTTTCAGATAAGATATTTTTGGTCAAAATCCGTTGGTAACTAAAGTTTTTATATCAGTCACATAGAATTCGTCTCGCCTATTAATAGAAGTACACATAAATTGTGTTTAGAACAAGTAATTTAGGAAATGTTACAGAAATATTTTTTTAAGTTACCTCACGCAACGATGGCCGTGATCACGTCTGATTCATGTTATTCCCGCTAATTTGGTGTCACGCTTCTATCTCTATAATATGTAAACTAGAGAAGATGTACGTTTTCCGTCACGGTGGCTATCATTTCTCCGCCTAAAAATATTAATTCTCTAAAAATGTTTTACATGAGCGAAATTACTGGCGATCTGGCCCAGTATGTTTTGATTTTTTTGCTGCAGTTTATTTGGCGTAAAACATAAAAAGCGTTCCTTTTTGTCTTCTGCTACCAAGTAGCAAACCAACTTTGTTGGTCTTCTTGATTTTTGTTTTTTCTTTCCTTTTATTTATTTATTTATTTTGTTTGTTTGGAATTGTATGCTGGATATGCTACTGCAATGCGCATTCCATTTGCAAAAGGATTCATGGTATGATGAACGATGTGTCGCTGATGACCTGATCAAAGTGGAGCATCTGTACGCATATCGATTGCACTGCCGTAGACCTAAAAAGTACTAAGTTGTCTGTTGAAGTCAATGCTAAAGTTTATTTTTATTTATTTATCTTTTTGTCAATATGTTGGCTTATTTTTAAGCAGAAGATGAAAAGGCATCTTTGTCAATAACTGTGTTGTGAAAACCATAAGGCAATCTGTAGGAATTTGTTATTTTGTTTATTTAAAAAAAATGGGCACTTTTTTTGTAAAAATGATTTTTACTTCTAAGTTTTACAGAGTTAAATGGCGAAGTGGATGTGTTAACAGATAATACTTTTATCTGTAATTGAATGAACTATATTATGGTGGACGATATTAAATTCATTTGTTATTATTTCGACATTGAGAAGTCAGGTCCTAAGTGAGAGATATATGATATATTTAAATCAAATTACTGCCTCAAGAACAACCGCCATCAATTTAAGCTTATTCGGTTAATTTTGGCACATACATTTCTTCTATGTCTATCAATGACCCAATATGGATGGCACTTTCATACAACTTTGTCTTTTCAGAAACTTCAGCCGTAACATAAACCTTCAAGACCAATGTTGACAATAAAAAAAAGGAATATCGAAAATGCAGAAATACCTCAAGACAAATGTTTTCAATATCAAGCTCTTTGGCACAAACTGTCAGACATAACATACAAGTTTGAACTGAATTTTCAATGACCATTATAAATCGTTAGCGTTCGTTCAGCCACAAAAACACAAGGGTCTACTATGATTTTTTTTAAATGTTTTTCTTTTTTTTTTTTTGCTTAAGTACAGCTTCATCATCTGTATCTTGATTTGAACTCAGTGAGCTTCATCACAACTAGAGAGTTCGTAAAAGAATAAAAAGACAAAGTTTTATGACAAATGTATTTTATGAACTGTCAAAATAGGTGTTGAAAATGATTTAATTTGTAACTGTCATGTTCAAAAAAAAAAAAAAAACAAACAAAAAAAGCGGCAAAATATGAAAAAGGCGAAAACTGTAATAAGGGACAGATTGGCATAAAATTTGATTTTTATTTTAAATGTTGTTGTTAAAAATTATAGAGGTGTGTTTCTATAAAAAGAGCGCATGCGTAAGCATGTCAAATGAAATTTAATACTTTTAATTAGATATTTTGATTTTTATAAATCTTTTGTGTTGAATGATTTCTATGATTGTATGTTTTTTTTTTTTTTCTTTTTGTAGCAAACGTTAAAAATAACAGTTTTTTAATTAGATTAACCCTCATATTTCCTTGAACGTATGAGTACATACAAATAATCATTATGGCGAGTAAGTTGACTGTTAAAAATTGTCCGTTATTAATATTTTGTAAATGATGCAGCCAATTAAGAATTTAAGTAAAAATCTTAGTTTTAACAGGGATGAACGGAAACCGAAAATGGGGGCGTTCTGCTTAAAATATTAAGCACGTGACATATATACAAGATCTTTCGACTTGAAACTAAATTTTTACCGGATGCTGTAATATAAACTATTCATAAATTATTTTGTTTTATTAATGTATGCATAAATTTATATTTGTATTAAGCTTTTCAAATGCGTACAATCATGTGCAGTGACCTGGTATTGGAATTTTTTTCTTTTGAAATTAAGTTCGTCACCATGAAATACATATAAAGAAGATTTATGGGAGATATTAAAAGGTAGTAAAATATTATATATGTATGTAAAATATATACTCGTATATATATGTATAAAATGTTATATATGTTACTTTTTTGAAAGTGTAACCTTTTTACCTTGCTAAAACTTACGAAAATACATATACTTTTTAAACTCTTTCTTTTAACTCATACTCTCTGTTTGTCTGTCTGCCATGGGGCAACCCCATTCCCCTCATCAAATTGATCTGAAACTTGGCCCATAGTCTTTTTGTGACTACAGATTAATTTTGGGGTAGACACGCACAGTCACGGATGGCTTTAAAACCAATTTCCCCTTATACAATCGATCTGAAACTTGGTCGATAGACTTGCCGCGAAAAAAGATTAACTTTGACATAGTCACACACAGTCATGCATAGTCACGAACAGTCACGCATAGTCCGCTAAGTCACGGAGAGATCAAAACCTGACTTCTCCTTATCCGATCGATCTGAAACTTTGTCCATAGACTTGTTGTGGCCAAAGCTTAACTTTAAAACAAATTTTTAGAATAGTCACGCCAAGTCATGCACAGTCACGGAGAGATTCAAAACTCATATGCCTAAGGAAAGAAAGAGTTTTAATAAAAACTTTGTTTTTATGGGTTAGATTATTAAGAAACAGGAAATTCTTAAGAAAAGGTTCTTTTAAAGGAAATGTAATTTTTTTTAAGAGAAAGAAATTCTTTTAGACAAGGTATTTTTGCAAGAAATATATTTTTATAAAGCAAGATACTTTTTTTTTAAAGAAAATGTACTTATTTAAGAAAAGAAATTTTTAAGGATATTTATTTTTTTTTTTTTTTTTTTGAGAAGAGCTACTTTTTTTAGAAATGGAATCTTTTTAAGAAAAGTTATTTTTTAGGATATATGCCTTTCAAGAAAATGTACTGTTTTTTAAGATAAGAAACGGTATTTGGTAAGACAAGGTACTTTTTGATGTGTAAACGTCTATACGCTTAGGGGGGTAAATTTCTATTTCACAATACAATCACATAAACAGCGTAACATGTTAGCCGTAAGAAAAAATCGGTTTGATTGTATTGGTTAAAAAATTATGATATGTAATAACCTGTTTGAAAATGAAAAATGAAAAAAAAAAATGAAAAATTAAAAAATAAATAATGAAAAATGAAAAATAAAAAATGAAAAATAAAAATTAAAAATGAAAAATAAAAAATGAAAAATGAAAAATACAAAATGAAAAATAAAAAATAAATAGTGAGAAATGAAAAACGAAAAATTAAAATTAAAATTAAAAACTAAAAATAAAAAACGAAAAATGGAAACGAAAAATTAAAACTGAAAAACAAAAAATAAAAAATGGAAAATGAAAAATGAAAAATAAAAAATTATAAATGAAAAATGAAAAATAAAAAAAGGAAACATAAAAAAAGGAAAAATAATAAATAAAAAAATGAAAAATGAAAAATGAAAATTGACACTATTTCAGTTATCGCTGGAGGGGTGTTCTAATACCGAAGTTATAATCATAAGCAGCTGATTGTGTTAATGTAATCGAAGTGAAGATAATTACAGAACATCTGGTTCTTAAGTGTTAATATTTTTATGGGTGTACATTAGTGTGTCCCAAAAAAAAAATTTTTTTTACACCAGCTTTTTTTGAAGGCTTATAGTGTGAAGTATTTTTGAGATGTTTTCAGATTTTTCGGAAGAGGTTTGGAGGTCGCTCAAATCGAATTTTACCCAGAAACCGGATTTTCTGTAAATTTTTTTAATTTTACTATTACTAGGCTCATAACGGCGATTTTCCTTGTTACTAAGTCAATATTTTAAAAGAAAAATGTTTTTGCTTTGAAAATATCACAAATCAAAAATTTTTGTCGTCGTAAAATTTTTGTCATCGCCACGAGTCTGCCTGCATGGAAAAAGGGTTAAAAATCGATCCAAAATTTTTTCGCCTGATAAGCAGACAATACGAGTTAATATAAAGGGAGTAAAAGTAAGACCGATCTTTCATCCATTAAATGAATCAGCAATAGGCACATTCAAATATTTTCCTACTTCTATTCCATAGTGCACCATTTTTAGTCCATTATTGGGGCCATAAGTTTAGCCTTTTTTCTTATCCAATTTTCAATTATTTCCACAGATATTTGCATATATCTTTTATGCATATCTCTGAATAACACACACAGAAATAAACGCCAACCGAAATGTTATAAAGTTGACCAACTGTATTACTGGTTGAATCAACAGAACCAGAATTTTAATAGCAACTAAATATTTTCCATTGCAATAAAATGTTTATTGTTAAGATAATAGAATTAAAATCGTGAGTAGCCATAAATTGGGTTATTAAGTTGACACAGAAAAAAAAATCGCCAACCGAATTGTTCTAAAGGTTTAATGCTGAATTCTCGA
Source organism: Cordilura impudica (assembly GCA_963682025.1). Lineage (NCBI taxonomy): Eukaryota > Metazoa > Arthropoda > Insecta > Diptera > Scathophagidae > Cordilura > Cordilura impudica. The sequence goes on along the minus strand of OY821521.1, from coordinate 28,651,759 downwards.
TATTTTTTAGCAACTGTTCATTTTCTATTGTGATAAAATATTTACTATTAAGACAATATAATTATAATTGCAACCAACTCAAAATTCGGTAATTAACTTCATCGTAATTCGGTTGGCATTATCTTTGGTAGATCGCAATTCGGTAGCCACAGTGTGGTTATAATACGCTCCTCACCCAACTAACCGAAACATTTTATTTCAGCTTACGCTTTACACATTTAATCTTAAGTTGTTAAGTATTGCAAATTCCAATGCATAATGTTGTAACAAAAAGAACAACAAAACATAAAAGAATATATTTATTCAATGAAATAAAAACCGAGTGAATGGTTCTTATGAATTTTTTGCATTTTGATTTGTGCAAATATAATAAAATTGTTACTTATGAAAAGTTATTCCACATGTGGCAAATAAAAAGAAAAAATAAAAATGTAATACGGAAGTTAATTTATGCAGAAAGTTAAAATGTTATCTACACATAAATTTCAAACACATTTATACGAATGTTTTTTTTTTTTTATGAAAGTTTTAAGTGCATAAAAACCGAACATTGTGATACTCTGCGTTGTATATTAGGAAGGAAGGAAGAAATTGATGGAGCTAGGAAATAATGAAATTTCAGTACGAAATTTCATTAATACAATTATCTCTGGTCTAGTCGCCGACCAGTTCAATTTGCAGCACCCGATTGATTTGGTTGATCAAACAGAAATTCGATTGTGAAAATCGATATGCCGTGCAACCTGGACAACTGTAGCGATAAATCTAAGAGGAGGAAGATGAAAGATATTAATTGGTTAAATATGTAAACTGCTGTTAGCTCTTGATTGTAAATGGAAATGTTATGGTTCTTCTGGACAAAAACAATACAAGCAGTACTTCGCAGTACTATATTCGTGGTGTCATTTGTAGCATAGTAATTGAGAGGAGGCAGAGAGGAAGCATTAAGATATTGGCGTGAAAATAAAAATTTCGTCACTGAACTGCTACACAAATAGCTGAGAAATAAATGTGCCAAAGCACTAAGGCGCGAAAAGTTTCAGCTTTTGGTCATGTGTTAAGACAGTAAAGACTAATGCTAGCTCTACTGTCCCAAATCTTATAATGAATGACCAAATATTCCCTGACCCGGTTGACTAACCTTTTGTCTGAAATTTTTGCAAAAAAATTCGAACTAGAACTAGAAAGAGTATCTTGTACTATGCCTAAGATATTCTTCCGAGCAAGTCCAGTTAAAAATGTTCTTTCGGATCTCAACGTAAATGAGTTTCTGGTGCCGGATGGTATACCACCACTGGTGCTGAAACAGTGGCCTTCGACGCTAGCCAGTCCATTGGCCAACCTTTTCAGCCTTTCATACCGTACGGGAGTCTTTCCTTCTTGTTAGAATTTTGCCAAAGTCCAACCAATACCTAAAAACGGTAGGGCTAATAACCCTGAAAGCTACCGTCCAATTGCAATCTCCTCTGTGCTCTCGAAGGTGATGGAGAGCATGATCAATTTCCATTTTGTGCACTACCTAGAGCGCAACTCATTCTTAATGATCGATAGTATGGCTTTCGTAGAAATCTCCATACGATCCATTCACAATTTTGGTGAAAGTAAAGTGGTTGCTCTAGATATTTCCAAGGCATCCGATAGCCACGGTGTATTGATATCAAAGCTTATTGCATTTGGGGTCGGTACTGACATCTCTAGATTTATGTCGAGTTTTCTCAGAGACCGCAAAATACGTGTTGTTATTGATGGGGTCTCATCCAATGAGTTTCAGCTTAATTCGGGGGTACCCCAAGGTTCTGTTCTTTCTACTTCTCTTTTCCATATCTTTCTGAATGACCTGCTTCGCCAAATTTGCAATTCTATATACTCTTTCGCAGATGACAGCAGCATTTGTCATTCATTTTCTTTGATTGTAGGCCAAGCCTCTTGGAGGTTGAGCGCAAATGGCAGACAATGAATGGCTCACTCAGTCAAGACCTGTTATCAATCTCCGAGTGAGGTAAAGCGAATAATGTTTATTCTAATGTGCTGAAGACTCAATAATGTCTGTTTACCCATAGTATCATCAATAATATCATCTATATATATGGGTGGTATATGTATTGAGGAATCGGATGCTCGTGATGTTCTGGGCATGAGAATTTACTGTGATGTTCGTTGGAAAGATCATGTTTTTCAACTGTCGAAAGAAGCATTAAAGTGTCTTGGTTTTCTAAAACGGTGCAAAAATTATTTTACTCCTTTTGATCTCCTTCAAATCTACACCATTTACATCCGAGCGAAAATGGAATACAACTCTCACATATGGGTAGAAGCTTCAAGGTCTATTTGAGAGCTCGTTGACGCTCATTAACGACAGCAGGGTATCCAACTCCATCGTCTCATTGGAGCACCATCGGAATGAGGGTTTTTATACCACTGTTCTATAGATACTGCCATGGGAAATCTTCTACTGAGATTAGAGAACTCATTCCAAGTGTCTGAGTTGCAGTTGGCTCTACCCGTTTCTCTAGTAGATCTACTGTCCAGTTGACCGCATAACTCGTTACAGAGAAAATTCTTTTCTCAGTTGAACTAATAAAATTTAAGTCAGATATCCACAAACACTACTCCTTCTTTGCTCCTTCCTATAACCTATTTTCCTGAGATGAACGCAATGCACTACCACTGTAGGGGAAATCCCCTGAGTGCTGGTCAATAATTAAAAAAATAAATAATAATTTGGAAGATGCAAAGCATGCAAAAAATATTTGGTAGAATCAAACACCATTTTTCATAAAATGCTGCAGAACAATCAAATTTTAATTTAAACAGAAATCTGATGATTGCTACCTAAATTGTGATACTACAGCCATTGGAATTAGAAATCGACGGACAGACAATTGACGTAAGCTACGAATTAGTGCTAACAATGATACATGGAAAAGTCGGTCAAGCTTTGGCTGACACAAAGGCGCCATCCATCTGCATTATGTGCCAAACAACATCAAGTTAATTAAACAAAGTCTCGGAAAATTAATAAGATAATGCTGATGCATATAAATTTGGATTATTACCGCTATATACAAGAATACGATTTATGGAACTTATATTGAAAGTCAGTTCTAATTGGGATTTTGGACCTAGAGCATCAATAAGAAACAGTGCCACCAACAAGGAGCTAATAAGTTTAAAGAAGAATCATGTTTAAGATGAATACGAATATCTGAAATGTAGGATAATTCTAGATCAACCCAAACTACGATACTTTCAGATCCCGAAACAGCATCTGAAAGAACAGACGTTGATGTGAAACTTATTTCAAGACTTAAAACAATCATCGATAAATTTGCGCGCAATTAACAAAGAATATAAACAACCAAATACCCATGGAAAAGTATGTCTACAACAGCCGATAAAATCCTTCGCCGTGGAGAAGTTATAATTTAATATAATTAAGTACCACTTGGAGATCAAGGAGAACCCAGGATAAAAGGAATAAGGATTGCAGATTTCACAGAGATCACAATACTAGAAAAATGTCACGAAATATTACAAATGAAGATCTGTTTAATATATTATTTGTAACGTCAGATGCATTCATTTCCAGTATTCGAAATCAATGGAAAGTAGAACATCTGGACTTTGGTGAAAAATCGAACAAAAGTTAAAAAAAAGTTTTAAAGTTCAACTTTAGCCTTGAATAACTCACTAACTACTAAACCGATTTCAATTTAATTAAATTTGGAGAAAAGTTCAAGGAATTATCTGTACAATAAAAAAAGTACTCAAATATAACCATTGCATCAAAATGAAAAACAATTCTGAGCCACTGTACGGTGGAGACAATTGAATTTTTGGCATGCCAACTGAATTATAACCTGACCAAACCTCGCATTTTATTACTTTAAGTTGAAGCCACCGATGGTTTTTAGACTATATTAAGGCCAATCCCTTTGACTTTCTCGTGGCCAGATGTTAAAATATATTAGCAGACACAGCACAAACATAGTGACATAGTGTGGCAACACCGCTTAGTGTAGGGTATAAGCAGAAAAGAGAAAAGTAAATATATCTTAAGTATACATTTGATATCATTGGACAGTTTTTTTGTCAAAGTAATACCTTTTATAGAGAAAAAATACTATACTTACATAGATAGACCTTATAATATTTCCCAGGCGAATTTAGGCGTGAATCTATTTGGTTGCCTATCCAGCACCAGCAACCAACAACAGATAACTGCACTAGGAAAACACAAAACCAAACAAAACAAAAACTGCTTGTCTTTAAAGAAAAGTGTGAGCAATAGATTTATGCTCACTGGTACGTATGTACTTGTGCATACATAAGTACAATGTTGTTGTGTTAAATGTATGTTAACAATTTATATCGCTCATGTTTTATGCGCATGCTTAAACGTTTGAAATGTCGTTGTTTTTGTTTCCTTCATCAATGGTTTCAGATGAGCTTTAACAGAAAAAATCAAACAAATAAACTCTATACTCCTCTGCTCTTTTGTTGTTTTTGTTTTGTTGCGGTTAAAGCCGGTAGCTGAAAACAGCAAACATGAAACATTTTATTGATGTTACAACAAACATTCATTCGAATCATTCGCATTTGGATGGCTTGGAAACATGTGTTGTGCTCCAGTCGATTGCTTTGACACCTAACATTGTTGGCCATTGTTATTGTTTTAGGGGTTATTTGTTGTTTTTTTTTCTTTCTTCTTAATAAAATCGTCTTATGTGTGGGTGAATTTAAAAGTCTTAATTTTTATGAAATTTCATACAAAAGCTTGGTCAGCCAAGTAAATGCTTTGAAATTTGTTAAAAAGTGCACATGTTTAGTCCTAGTTCTCAAATCAAAGTTGCCTATAAGTTGAACCAAGGACAGTACATTGATATAAGGTCCTTGATTTAACTTGGAAAACCCTAGTACCCAGGAATTTTTTTTTTGTATCTTCGTGTGTTTTTGTAAGATTTTATTTATGTGTGTTAATTACGTATATCCATGAATCTTTAGTCTGCATACTGACTATTTGGGACCAATTTAGTGGAAGTTCCCATACCAAGCAGTCTTCCAATGTTGACTTCAATCTAAAAAACCCAATACAAATTAGATTTATTTCAGTTAAGACGTTCCCACGAACTGCTTAGAGCAAGAACTATATTATTATAATATATAGTTCTTGGTTAGAGTTGTAAGAAAGAGTGATGCCGAGAACGCAAATGAGTCTTATCGTCACCACGCTCAGCATTTTGGCGTCGGTGCATTTACTCTGCGGCTCATTTTGAACGATGATTTGCATTTGTTTCTATATAAAGGGAAATTGACTGAAAGAAAGTTGTTGGCTGACTGGACACGTCGCTTGCAATCGCACGAATAGTTGACTCTAAACCTGATGGCCGTTTCACAGTTCGTGGTAGCGTTAACACACAGAATTGCCGGATTTGGGGAATGAAGAATCTATAAGAGATCCAATTAATACCATTGCATAACCAAAAAGCGGCGTTGGCACCAAAAGGACGACTGGGTCATTTTTTTCAGAGAATGCGAAATTGTCGATAGAAATCAATATCGGTGAATGTTGGATTTTTATGTATGTCCCAAACTGCGTGGGAGCAAATTTGTATCATAAAGTTAATGGTTCGCCAGTGACGGTTGATACTTCGCCCATGCCTATAACCTACCTCCACGTGGTGCTCCTGGGCAATGCTAGGCAAATCCAGTTAATTCTGGTGATTATTCCTAGCGGCTAAAGGTTATGGTCAGGCCCACCAAGTACTATTCTATTTGGAGAATAACTTTGTAGTGGCTAGTATGTGGCCAGACTGGCTACGAAGCCTTACCTGAGGCTATAAATAGGTACCACGGGTAAGCTATTAAGCCCAAGGTTACCTCACGGTGTCTTTAAGGTCAAAGACAGCGCAAGCAAAAACATAAAACTGGAGGTGTCAAAACCTACCAGATGAAATGGTTGTCACATCCCATAATTGTGTTGGTCTCCCAAGGTGTAACGAAGATAATGTTGGTAAGATGGTTAGATGGTACATGAGCGAAAGGAGACCGGGTGTGGGTGCGTCAGTTGTCCTGACAAGATACCATGACGGAGGAATTGAGCGAGAATGTGGGTCGAAGAGAAGTCGAAGGCTTTGAGACAGGTGCACATGTCAATACAGCGTCCAAGATAAGTTGGAGGCCAGTTGAAAAGCGAATTACCGAAAGCATAATGGCGCCGATTAGTAAGTTCGGAGCGTAGTAAACGGAGGAAGGTATGAGTCGAAAAGTTCGAAGCTGTGAATGGATGAGCTAGTACCAGTCCTAGCAAAGATGGCCATTGCAGTAGAAGAAGTAGGCAAGAGGATCGGATGGAAGACGAGTCCAAGAACGCTTGAGTCATTTGACAATACAGTGTTTCGCGAATGAGACGGAAATCTGTTGAAATGTTGGTACGAAACGTTGTACATATCAGGGCCACCTGATAATAACAGCTAGTAAGAACGAACGTAGTAGACAAATGGACGATTATTGGAAGTATGTGTTTTTGCAAGTGCTGCTGATGACCGAGGACAATGTGTTGTACCCTTAAATAGCTTTTTTGGGAACGGCCCCTTCGGGGAGTTTCGTGGTGGTTGTGGTGGCCCAAAATCGCGGGAAGAACACAGTTCGATGTGGAGTTGCATTCAACCGGGTTCTACGACCCATAGTGTAGAAGGTTTTTAGATCGGGCCAACCCAATAGCAAAGGGAGGAGTTTGTGCCAAATCAATTCTCCTAGTTTGCTACCATCTAAGGAAGGGGCACAGGTGGACGCCTTGTATCTCACCCAGTGCTAAGACCACCGTGTGGTTAAGTCAACGCGACAGGCATGCACGTAAAACTCAAGAGACTTCTGTCCCAAACTACGTGAAAAATGTCTTGACGGGTACTGGTTTCAACAATATGGGTCACCACACACACTGCAAATCAAACAATGTAGTTCTGTAACAAGAATTGGCTGAAAATGTTTTGTGAAAAAAAGGCGACATTGATTGGTCACCCAGATATTCAGATCTGACCCCTAAAGAGTTCTTTTTTGTGGGGTCATTTGAAAAGCAAAATGTACGTCAACAAGCCTAGGCCGACTTACAACTTTCTTATTTTTGTCGTTGTAAAATATATTGTAAATAAAATGTACAATAAAAATGTGTAATAGTGGTTCGATTGATCTCGCCCTTCTTTTAGATTTTTTAGCTGCTCTTCTTTTAATTTGATCAGTAATTTTTAGGAAACAGTGAAAGGCAGAGGTAAAGTTTAATTTAAATATTAACTAGCAGCGCCCAGCCCCCGAAATTCGAGTGCAAATTCTATGAAATTTTATTTTATCATTCAATTTATTTCTTTCAATGTTTTTAATATATTTAATTCATTAAGTTTATTTCATTATAAATATTTGTTGAACACACAGAAATAAATTCCACCTTGTGTGCCACCTAAGGGTATTGAAATTTTTGGCAATTCACAATTCAACACAGGGCATATGTCACGCCATTATTGTAATAAAATCTGTACGTTAACTTTCGTGTTGCTTAATGTAAAGTTGATTGTGCACGCATAACTGAGTGTTCTGAGAGTGAAGCGATCAAGATCCACTCATTAGAAGAGGAGCTATGAGAACTCGAATTCTTTGAGAGAATGTGTCCCATAAGAAATGTACAGGGAAGAATCCCGTTTGAGTATAACTTGAGTAAGGTGAGAGTTGAGTAAATTTCAATGATTGATGACATATTTGTGTCTAAATATCTTTCATTAAAAAAAGTGAAGGAAATCGGCCGGATAGAATGGCCAGACGGACTGACTTTAGTTTTCATAAATTTTTTTAATATATAAGAAGAAGATAGGAATGTATTTAATTCGTTATTCTTTTCTTATATTGAAAAATGTGGAATTTTATTTTGTTTAAATTACAAAAATCTGCAGTCGAGAGATTTAATCGAATACTATAGCTGCTAGCTTTGAAGACGCTAAAGTGCGGGTAATTGCCATAAGAGGAAAACCGTTCACCGATGGAGACTACATTAAGAACGCATAGTTGCAATATGTTCAATTTCTAAAAATAAAATAATTTAACGAATACAAGAATTTTGTATTGCTCGAAATACAGGGATCAAATTTGTATCATAAAGTTATTGGTCCGCCAGTAACAGTTGATAATAACATATATGCTTATAACCTACTTCTTCGTGGTGCTCCTGGGCAACGCTAGGCAAAGCCAGTTAATTCTGATAATTATTCCTAACGGCTAAAGTTTAAGGTAAGCCAAGGTCTACCAGTGCCATCCTACTTGGGGGATAACAGGTATTATGAAATTTGTTACCAGTTGGGCTACGCAGCCTCACCAAAAGGCGCTAAATTTGGTGCTACGGGGAAGAGGATTCATAGATTCCAAATGGAGACAAAGCGGACTGTAACATATGGAAAAATGGCTGGCTGGGAGTTGGTGAAACAACACCCAGATGGGATGATTGCTCACATCCCTTTAATATATGTGATACAAAGTTGAATTGATGGTTTTGTTTGAACACTCAAAGAACGCTGTTCCAAATGCTTTCGAATCTGATGTGCAGAAGAGATTTCTGTGAGCAGTTAGTAGGGAGTGGTTGTGGAGTGAAAGTTGAGAGCTGATGTGCGTTGGTTTGGGAAGAGGAATGAGTTGAAGGTGAGTCGTAAGATGAATCGGATAAAGGAAGGTAGGTAGCATCCGGTAGCATGAGTTGTTATATGTTATAGTTAGCAATGTCGATGTCGGAGTCTTTGATGAATCTTCAAGACGACTTCATTGGAAACGGCCCCTCGGGAGTTTCGTAGTGGCTATGGTGCCTATATCGCAGGAAGGGCATTGCTCGACGTGGAGTTGCGATCAACCGGGAGTTGCTACTCTCATAGCAACAGGGTTTAGGTAGGCCCGACTCATTGTAATCCGTCTTATGGCGGGGCGCTGGTGGACGCATAACATCTCACCCAATGCGCAGACTACCGTGTGGTTAAGTCAAAATGCCAGGCATGCACGTTCATTGACTCTACTCGAAATACAATGAAAGATACAATTCTAAAAATGTAAAAGAACAAAAGCCAGGTATAAAGTTATGTGATTTTATATAAATTTGTTTTGATGAAAGTACCGACCATAGCCTTTCGGCTCGATTAGCTATTTTTATTGCCAATAAAATGAGGCAAGAATTGATAAAGTTGGTATCTTTACTAAGAACGGCCAAAGGTACAGGTATTTGCAAGGAAGTAACGGAGCCTTTTTCTGAAGCAGAAATATATCTTTCGAAAGTCGCATCTGTAACTACGTATAGTGCACACTGTATGATTGACCAAGAAGCAGGGTTTGTCCATTTATTTACAAAGTGTGTTGGACATCTACTATTGGGCTTTCATTCCAGAATTCACCAGGAACAGTTATGTGCAAAGAACGGTTTTAAACTAGTTGAAGACGTCATAAGCTTCATGTGATCAAAATAGTTAATTATAACGCCACATAAGCTGTTAACAAAAGAAAGTTCGAATATTTGTTAAATGAAGTGAAGTCGGTGAATAATGGTTTAATTGTGTATAATACATTCCGGCCTAGTCGTGGCAAAGTACTTCAACATTTCTTCAAGTATTTGGACGAATTTCAGATGTTTTTAAATGATCAACAACAAATTCAGTATAACCATGGGAAACTCTTGATGTCAAATTGACTATTTATGGAAACTAGCAGATTCCAGCGCTCGAAATTCGAGTGCAAATTCTAGGCAACTTTTTTTTCAACTTAACCAATTCACAAACCAACACTTTATTATTGTGATTGAAGAAAACAAACTAACAAACATATTAATAAATTTAATAAACACACGCATAGCTTTGTATAATATTATGTATGTGTTAGTAGCAACTTTAAATGCAATTTACTCAAAATAAAGACAAAAATTTTAAAATCTGCAAGTCTGATGAACAGCTAAAAATAAATACTCTTCAAAAATCGGGATAAAACGGTGGAATAAAATATCGGTCACAAGAGATCGCCTAGCCTATTAATAGATCTATAAATATGATTTATTAGAATTATTAAAATATCATACACAAGTTTTATCAAAATCCTTCCATATATATATATATATATTCGATATTTTTTTTAAAAAAATATACATCTCCTTAAATTTGACGTTTGATCTTAAAGAGGGACAGTGGATAGTGCTTCAATTTAACCTTTATTTACAAGATTGAGAAGCTGTATCAAGTAGTTTAATATTTTGACAAAAGATATTTGAAATATGAAAACACCAAAAAGATGTAGCTTAAGAGTTGAAAAAGTATGAAAAATCACATTTTTCTTCAAATCCGCTGAAATAAAAACGCTTCCCTCGCCAAGCTAAGAACTAGATACCTACAATATTTGACATTTTTAATCACATATATTTTGTTGATAAGACCTTAAACTCCAATCGTTGATTTCGGTAAATTTCTTGAACAAAATTTTTGAAAAACTAAAATTGGAGATTTTGAAATTGTGCTAAAAAATACGTACCGATTTGATATCAATTTAGGATGTCATAACAATAGACGAGAAGCAAAATACTTCACACAAGATCACTTTGGGATCACGAAAATTCTAAAATGTTGTTGTTATGAATTATTTCAATGTCTTTAAAATGTAGCTCGATTTTCTTAATCAAGTGGTCTGCGGCTAATTTATTGCCTGGGGAACTTGATATAACTTGGCTGTTTTTTAACCGATAATAGTTTCTGTTATTTCATTAGAACGATAATTTACTCCAGATTATGTTTCATTAATTAATTTAATTGAAACAGAAATATTAATATCAAAATTTTTGTGAAAAATGTTCTTTTTTTTTTTGATAATTTTTACATATATATGCATGTTTGAACTTTTAACTCAATGCGCGTCCAGAAAGCATTGTCCGATTTGTCTAAAATTTTTCGCACTAAAGTGTTATAGTAATCCGACCCGCACGTCTTGAAATTTAAAAAAAATGGCTGTCACCCTAACATACATATATATACGAACACTTATATTTAACGATGTTTGAGTTCAAGAATTTGGAAGATTTCGAATTGCAATTGGTAGATTCAATTTGAACTAAATGGAAACAAAAACTCATAGATTTTAAAATTATTTTGGAAGAAATTCAACGAGATCGATTAATTGGTGTAGTCCACAGAAATGCCGAATTAAAAATATTATTTTCCATCTTAAAAAATATTTTCCAAAACTATAGCAAATAATATCGCTGATAAATATAACAGCACAAGTAGAAAGGTATTAAAAAATTTAACTTGTTTCCTTTTAAATCGCTGTGTCGAGAATGATTTTGACCTGACCTTTCTCTCCCACAGAGATGAAGTACACGAATTTAAATAAAGTATGTGAAAAAAAAAATATTTTATGTTATAGATTTGGTAATTTTTTCGCACAGATATCAATAAAGGATTCAGCTCGTAAGCTGAATGTTTAATCTATAATATTAATAGGCTAGGCGATTTGTTGTGACCGGTGTTTTGTTCTACCGTTTTATCCCGATTTTGACCAACTGTATGTTACTTGAAAGGTGTTTCTTTTTAGCCGCTTTGCAGACTTACATATTTTTAATTTTTTTCCTTTATTTTAAGTAAATTGCATTTAAAGTTGCTACTAACACATATATAAGATTATACAATACTATGTGTGTGTTTATTAAATTTATTAATTTGTTTGCAATAAAAATGAGGTCGTTTTTTGTGTTGATTTGTGAATTGGCCATAATTGATTAGCATACCTTTAGGGTCTTTATTTAATAAAAAATATAAAATTTCCTAGAATTTGCACTCGAATTTCTAGGGCTGGAATCTGCTAGTATATATTTAATATATATCTAATATCTTACAAATTTGCCTGCCGAATTTATTTCCAAACGCATTTTGGTGAAGTGGATAACCGAATTTGAAATTGGTTATGATCACAATTCTGTTGTCTAAACAATAAATATTTTATCGCTATAGAAAGGGGTTAACAGCTATAAAATATCTGTTGATGTGGTCGAAATTACAGTTGTTAAAGTTTAAAATAATTCGGTTGTTGATTATTTTTCTGAGTGCGGCTTTTAAAGTTTCTTTTTTCAGCACAGGCAACACTATATCCAATTAGTGAATATTGTGGAATTTTTCAACAGTGATGGTGAGGTCTTTATAGCATTTCGGTTACTTAGCAATTAACCTACTTTAGATTTACACAATTTCATTTCATACTTAAGACATACATTCCTTATTGATCTCTCGGTATAATGTAATACGGTTTTGGATTTATAATCCTATTCCATATTCCATCCGCCTAACCAGCGCTAGTGGCTGTAGCATCTGTTCCCAAGAGACAAAACTGATCATCGTTCATTGGCAATAAACACATTAACGCATTATTTAGTTGTCAACAACAAGTTAAGTTCGCATTATGTGACTTTTACTTGAACAGCAATAACTAGTACAGCAACAACAATATCAGCAACGACAACCACATTAGTACGAGTTGTAGTACTCGCAGTAGCAATATTTAACAAATACTGGATGTTACAATAATCTCGATTTGTTTTCATTTGCTAAGTACATGAGAATCCTACAGTTAAGGTTTTCTCTTCTGCCAGTGTACTGGTACTGTTAAGTTGTCGGCTGGATGGTTGCCTGTCGGCTGTTGTTGTTTGATGTTTGCGAAACAATGTCTTGTACTTGTGATACACGCCTTTTGTCATCGTCATCGTCGTCATCATCATCATCATCATGACCATCGTCCTCATCGTTTCTTTTGCTGGCAACGAGGTTTGTATATTGGAATTTTTCGGGGACATTTTTAGCCTGATTTGGATTGTGAGAGTTGTAGAACAAAATATTTCTGCCGCTTAAAAGAGAATGAAATAAATTCCGCATTTATATTTATTGTGATAGGAATAACTATGAAAAATAAGCAATTAATTAAGGGCGTACAAGTTGTTCGTGGCTGACTTGTGTTTGTAACAGGGGATTATAGGTTCAAGTTCAGGTAGAATATTTCAATTTAAAATCATCAGATAAAATCCACAACATATGCATGGATGCCTCACTTTTCAAATAGATTAACTCCACTATCTGATTTATGAAAATTTTATTGTCAAAGCGCTTGATTGACGGATAACGGTTTATATTTAAAAAAAATTCTCTAATAATAAGAAATAGCACCATGAACACCTGTTTATCATAACAGAAATTGGTTTAAAATATAAACAGTAAGCCATCAATCAAGCGCATTGGTATTAAAATTTTCCAAGTGAAGGCTTACGGAAAAATTTTGTTGAGTTTGAGATATTTTACCAGTAAAATAATTTCAAAAATGTAAACAAGAAGCCCTCGATATGTATTACTTGGTTAAATATCTGTGGTTTTCTAGAATAACCGCGTATGTCATAAAATCAAAATGTTCAGGGGAGTTATTTTTGAAATTATGGGCTCGATATCAAGTTTTTAGAACTTTTAACTTAACAGTCCTGCAGATATGGGCAATTAATATTTTATATAAAATTTTGAGTCAAAAATCTTCATAGGAATAGATCCTAGAGAAGGACGAAAAAAAATATGTAAATTACACTTAAAGTGTGTGCAGATAAAACAACTTATGTCGACAAACGTTGTTTTCTTTGAAAAAGAAAACTAACAATGCAACCACCCATGTAGACATAAGTTGTTGTTGCTTGAACAATTGATTTTTTTGTTCGTCAACAAATAGTTAACGGGACTCAGGATGAGAATATAACAACGTATCAAGAATAATAGTGACAAAAAATAACTGAAATAAACACACAAGTGGTTATGAACTGAAAATAAATCCAAAATTATTTTCATTTTTTTTTCATTAATAACAACGTATGTCGCTATGTGTCGTTTTCTGAGAAAATAATTTGTCAGCGATCAGACGTAGGTTGACATACGTCGTTAGTGCTGCAAATTAATTTAATAAACATTTAAGTTACGTCGTTATTTAAACAAAAAACTCAGAAATTGTCAAATTTTTTTTTTTTTAATTTAACACATGTAAAGAGCGTTAAAAATTAATATATTTGGCATCGTTAACTCAAAACTGACAAAAATGGACATACGCGGTTATTCCAGAAAACCACAAATGTCACTTTTATATACTCGAAGAGCTTAAGCACCTATAAGAGACTTTGAAACGACACCAGCAAAACGTTTCATTATAATTGTCGTTCAGAAATCATTTTCTGATTTGCTCGCTGTAGAATAATGAATGTTGTATAAGTTGTCAGTAGTATTTCATTGCTGTGGAAGGTTACCATTATTTAGGCAATTCACAGTTACCCCCAAGTGTATCTTGTACAGCATTTGAAAACAAATTTACTGCTAAATTACAGACAGTGCTACGGGAGAAATGATACTGTTCCTTAGTATTTTGAAATTATTCCATTCCTTCTTTTACGTTTTGGAAATTATATTATTTAAACTGAAAATTCAATTAGGTAGACTGTTAGTACCTTGTCGAAAAGATGTTATGTTTCTGCTTTTTGGAAAAAAAATTGCAAACCATAGAAAGTTATTTGAATTAATATATAAAACAAAAATAGTTTTTACTTATTAACTTTACTTACTGATTAAAGGGAGAATTTTCAATTTTAATAAATTTTCTTCTCAGCTTTATCTTAGATAAATTTCATGCCAATTTCTACAAGGAAATCAAAAATTTGGAGCTAAAAATCATCTATTGACAATACGAGATCTTACTTATATCGGTGACATTTTAAAAGGATCAGTCAGTGCCATTTAAAAAACAAGTAATAAAATTATAGTCGGTCTGGACCGACTATGCGATAGCCTATACCATCGTTTCGAAAAAGGGTTTTCTGAAGCAAAGGGTTTCTGAAAAGGGTTTTCTGAGGCAATAACTGCATAAACCAAATTTTAGTGCAATTGTTATTAATTTGTGGCGTGCAGATACGAAAAAGTTTGTATCTGATGGTATTTTTTTATGGAAAATAGCTTCAAAATTAGGGACCGAAAATAACAGTAATTCTGAAATTTTAGAACAAAAACAGCATATAACAAGTAAGAAAATTATAGTCGGTCTAGACCGACTATACGGTACCCTATACCATGCGTTTAGAAACCCTATCTCTTAGGCCCAACTAACTGGACATTGAAAATAAGCAAAAACCAAATTTGAGTGGGATTTTTATTAATTTTTTTGGCTGCAGATATGAAAAAGTTCATATCGGATGCTATATCTATAAAGGGACTAGGTCCAAAAATGGACCGATCCTGATCATGTTTGGTAAAGTCTCTTGTATTTTGCAAAAATATGTACAAACAAAATTTGAGAAGAATCAGTGGAATATTTTTGTTTTTTAATAGATTTAATTGAAGATCGGGAAGCAGCTCTATATGGGGTCAAAGGTATAATTATTGGACTACTCATTAGTGGATGTAATGAACGCATACAAACCCAATTTGAGTAAGATCTATATGACAATTTGGATCTTATGGCAATTTATGTCGTTTTCATATGGGTAATTTATATGGGGGCTAGGTCTGAACATGGACCGATTCTCACCAATTTCAATAGCGTTCATCCCATGGCCGATAAAAGCTTATATACCAAATTTCATCAAAATATATTCATATTTGCGACCTGCAGTTTGATTACAAGCTTTACATGGACACACAGACGGACGGACGGACGGACGGACGGACATTGTTAAATCAACTCAGAAAGTGATTCTGATTCGATCGGTATAATTAAAGATGGGTCTAGGTCAAATATTTTTGATTGTTACAAACAGCAGCACAAAGTCATTATACCCAAACCACATAGTGGTATAGGGTATAGAAAGCTAATTCACGTATACCATATTCATCCTTATGAACTAATCTATGATAAAGTATATTGATTTCTAAAATTTTGCTTCTTATTTTTTCTATCAAAAATAACAGTTATATTTTGATTTTTATTTTTTCAAACAAAAATAACAGCTATTTTTGCTTTTTATTTTTTCGAGCAAAAATAACCGTTATCTTTTGTTTCTTATATTTTTAAACAAAAATAACAGTTATTTTTTGATTACAAGGATTACATGAACACACAGACGGACAGACATCGCGTGCAGATATGAAAAAGTTCGTATCTGAAGTTACTTTTATATGGGGAATTGCTTCAGAAATCAGGGACAGAAAATACCAGTTATTCTGAAATTTTAAAACAAAAAAAGCATATAGGATTAATTGTCGAAAACTGATTCGAAAACTATTCATACTTATGAACTAATTTATGAAAAAATATGATTTTTAAAATTTGCTTTTTATTTTTCCAAACAAAAATAACAGTCACTTTTTGATTTTTATTTTTTCGAGCAAAAATAACAGTTATTTTTTGTTTTTTATTTTTCCAAACAAAAATAACAGTTATTTTTTGATTTTTATTTTTTCGAGCAAAAATAACAGTAATTTTTTGATTTTTATTTTTTTTAAAAATATAACAGTTTTTTTTTTGTTTTTTTATATTTTCAGACAAAAATAGCAGTTATTTTTTGATTACAAAGTTTACATCAACACACAGACGGACGGACATCACTCAATCGGCTCAGGATTATAAAAGGTGACTCTTGATCAAGTATCTTTGGTAATTACGAATATCAGCGCAAACCCATTATGCAGTGTTATAGGGTTTAACTGTTGAGGGACTAAAATGAATGAAATTTCAATTGGTTTAGAAGCATTCATTTTTTTTAAAAAGCGTCGCATTAATATCTTAAAAATGCATTAATATTTCTGAAAGAAAGTTTTGAGTTATGTTTGCTATCATATTCTAGTAACAATGCTTTATATTAACGTGAAATTCCCATTTCTCTTGCACTACTTTCCAAAAAGATATTAATAAATACTAGCAGATTTCAGCCCTCGAAATTCGAGCGCAAATTCTAGGAAATGTTTTCATTAAATAAAGACTCTAAAAGCATGCTAATCAATTACAGCCAATTTCCAAATCAACACAAAAAACAAACTCATTTTTATTACAAATACATTAACAAATTTAAAAAACACACATATAGCATTGTATAATAATTGTATACTCAAAATTAAGGAAAAAATTTAAGAATCTGTAAATCTGAAAATCGGCTAAAAAGAAATACCTATCAAATACTATACGCCTGGTCAAAATCGGTATAAAACGGTAGAACAAAACATCAGTCACAAGTAATCGACAGCCTATTAATATTATAGATATACTGAGCTAAGTCGTTATGAAGCCCCATTACATTTATATAACAAATTATTTTTCTCGAAAGCATGATTTTCGACTTAGGCGGTTAATGCTTGTGACCACAGATACATATATAAAAATTAAAATTTCTTTGTTTGTTTGTATGTTTGACATTAATAGGTGGCTAAAACATAGGACCGATCTTCTTTTCACAGTTTGTAAGTTTGTATCGGGAAAGTAATAGTGGGCGTGGCACCTCCCATATGTAACATTTTTTTAACATCAAATATCTGGAGCTCAATGACGCCAAAAGTCCTGAAACTTTGTAGGACTACCTAAGTTAGTACTGTGAGAATTCGGGCTAAAAATGGGCGGGATTAAACAAGTAGGAGTTGACCTCCCATATATTGTAAATACATCATCATATATCTAGAGTACTATGATGGCCAGAGTCTTGAAACTTTCTGCCCGTCAATTGGTTGCTACTTTAAGTAGTCGTACCAAAAATGGGCGGAATTGGGTTAGTGGGCGTGTAACCTCCCATACAATAAGTTATAGTGTACCCTGTCGTGCTTCGCTATGACTTACAGCGAATATCATTTTTTTTTTTCTAATAAATGTTTCGTATGTTCATTCCACGAAGTAAGTATAATAGCAATAGAAAATAAAAGTTTTTTTAAATTTTTAATTTAAATGTTCTTTACGTTAAAGGAATTCATTGTATTGAGAAAATAAACTGTTGATGTTTTTTGTTTTCATCACAGATCATGGTCTACAGCGCTCCATTCTTCCTTCTGTCATATATCGCATCATCATACACTTACAATAAATTAGTTATTTTTTAATTAACTACAAAAATATTCACTAGAAATAAGTTATACGGCAAAACAATGTTTAGGTTAGCTGGTTTTAAATAAAAAAATAACATTTTTGTAAGAGTAAACAAAGTTTTTAATTTTTATTTACGCACTTTTGTTTGATTCATTCATCATCATCATCATCATTATCTTGATTTTATATTTATAAAAAAAAGCAGTAACAAGAATGAAATATCTTTCTGAATTTACTTGGAGGCCCTTAAAAGGGACTTTTATATATTTTGTGACCTGAAAAGGCCCTTTTGTATATTTTGTGGCCCTTCATTAATTATACCCTATACCACTATGTGGTTTGGGTATAATGACTTTGTGCTGCTGTTTGTAACTACCAAAAATATTTGACCTAGACCCATCTTTAATTATACCGATCGAATCAGAATCACTATCTGATTCGATTTAACGATGTCCGTCCGTCCGTCCGTCTGTGTGTCCATGTAAAGCTTGTAATCAAACTGCAGGTCGCAAATATGAATATATTTTGATGAAATTCGGTACATAGGCTTTTGTCGGCCATAGGATGAACGCTGTTGAAATTGGTGGAAATTGGTCCATGTTCAGACCTAGCCCCCATACAAATGACCCCTATGAAATCAACATATATTGCCATAAGATCCAAATTATGATACAAATCTTAGTCAAATTGGGTTTGTATGTATATATTACAACCATTAATCAGTAGTCCAAAAATAATCCCTAATGGACAACCCTTAGTCATAGTCCCCATATAGAGCTGTTTCCCGATCTTCACTTAAATCTATCAAAAAAGAAAAATATTGCACTGATTCTTCTCAAATTTTGTTTGTATAAATTTTTGGAAAATACAAGAGACCTTACCAAACATGGTCAGGATCGGTCCATTTTTGGGCCTAGTCCCCATATAGATATAGCATCCGATATGAAATTTTTCATATCTGCAGCCAAAAAAAATTTATAAAAATCCCACTCAAATTTGGTTTATGCTTATTTTCTATATCCAGTTATTTGGGTCTGAGAGATAGTGTCTCTAAACGCATGGTATAGGGTATCATATAGTCGGTCTACACCGACTATAATTTTCTTACTTGTTGGTTATTGTTTAATTCATTCATTCATTATCTTGATTTTATATATATAAAAAAAAGCAGTAACAAGAATGAAATATCTTTCTGAATTTACTTGGAGGCCCTGAAAAGGGACTTTTATATATTTTGTGGCATGAAAAGGCCCTTTTCATTTCATTTTTTAAATTAAGTTTACGATTTTTTTTTATTTTATTATTATTATTACTTTTTACGTTAAGTACATTTTTTTTAGTTTTTTTTTTTTTTTTTATTTTATGTTAATAAATTATTTCTTTTACTTATTTGTTAATATTGTTATGTTTTATTTCCATTTGTTGCTGGACCAAATTTTGTATATAGCAATATTTTCCCTATTGTTCGTGTCACAACTTTTGAGTTTACATATCCCCTATTAACTATGGTCTTTGTCTTTAGGTCAATAGGAGCTGTGTCTGCTGAGCTGATTTATATTGACAATCACAGTAAATTCAATTAGCAATATGTAAGAAAGAGATAACAAAATATACATGGCAGAAAATACAAGCGTTTATCATATAAATCTATAGAATAGAAGAGAAAATTTTAAAGCATCTAGATATACATATATTAATACGTGAAGTTAAATATTTGCATCCCTTTTTAAGCAAAATGCGTGCACGAAACAGTGTGAAATTTGGCATATTTATAGTTCATATCGAGGAGAAGTGCATAAAGATAAAATCTATGTATTAAATGTGTTAAAAATATATTAAATTAAATTTTAAAGATAAAATTAAAGATAAAATTTATGTATTAAATTTGTTAAAAATATATTATGTTAAATTTTACAGTGGTACACATGAGAAATGTTAACAGAATATGAAAATAGGCTTAAAATAAAAAATACGTGTCTCTGCGTTTTGCTGTATCACGTCAGAATTTTGAGAAAATCGATTGATCTACATTTTGGTGGGACTGTAACATATTTTATATATGGATTTTTTTGATCTGGAGTTGTTTATAATTGAATTTCAACGAGCTAACAGATCGGGTGTCGTCTGTAACATCCACATGAAGTAACTTAACAATATACAGTCCACAAAAAATAAAAATAAATTAACAAAGTGAACCATACTTTATAAATGACAGATAATGCTGCAATTTTTTTTGCTTTGGGAGTGGCTAAAAGACATCTACATTATATTAATCATAAATGGGATGCACGTGTACAATTCAAACTCGGTCAATTAAGCATCGATCACATTCCTTTGGTAGAGTCCAACAAAGTTATTTTACCGCCATTATATATTAAATTAGGATTAATTGGAAGTTTAATTTGTGCATTGGATCATGAAAGTGAAGCTTTCAAGTATATAAAAACTGTTTTTCCTGGTGTAAGTGACGCCAAAATTATAGCAGGTGATAAAAATTTAAAGTTTATAATTTATTTTTGAACTAACTTTAATTGATTTTATTTTTATTTTCTTGCAGGTGTATTCGATGGACCACAGACAAAAACACTAACTCAAAATGATGTGTTTAGGACACGTATTTCTTTATTTTAAGCCTATTTTTATATTCTGTTAACATTTCTCATGTCTACTCAAATTTGATTTAGATTTATTTATTATAATAAATAATTTTATAAGAGCCTTAATTCGCAATTATTGCCTGTTCATTTATTATTGACGGTTTCAAAAAAGAGTATATTTTAATCGCCCTGTGCTGAATTGCGAATTGCCTAAAATAGATTAGCATACATTCAGGCTCTTATAAAATTTTTTCTTAACAATCACATTTATATTTCTTCTGTTTTCATCAAATATTTATAATGAAATTTTATGAATTTTATTTTAATATTCATAAATTTTTTATATATATAAGTCAAAAAAACATTGAAAGGAAAAAATTTTGTGAAAAAATAAAATATCCTAGAATTTGCACTCGAATTTCGAGTGCTGGGCTCTGCTAGTTTACATTTATGACGTTTACGTTGAAGGCTTTTATATTGCATATAAAAGACTAAAAGAACAAAAAGAGCCAACAAATATTAACTAGTTGACATAGTTTAGTAAAAAGAATCGTTTTAACACTGGTTCGTTCATAAACTACTTAAGTCTACATTTTACCTGCAAGGCTGATAACCTGGAGCAACGACAACAAATACATTTGCACGAGCCGAAAAGCTAACGGAAATATGATTGATTAAAAAAAAATTTTACATTCCGGTTCCTTAAAATTCATTTTCATTACAATTTAGATTTTTAAAAATGGAAAAATAAATTTTTTGCTACCAAATATTTTTTGTGATATAAGAAAAAAAATTGATATGGTACTTCATTACTTGTGAGTTATTTCCCTATATGTCCAAAATTCAGAGTTTTTCGTGGAGAAATATAATTCAGCAAGTTAATCTGTCCTATATTGTGTTAAGCCATTAATTAACAATTTCCATTTTCAAAGAATTTTATATACGTATAACTATATTTTGAAACTATCAACTGTCAAAGCACCCTCAAACATCTTGTCCTATGAATCCCCCATACGGAGATGAGCATAAGGGATACATTGCAAAATACGCCTTCGAAAATATGAATTTGCACCATTTCAAGTACTGTGTGAAATAAAAAAATCTATTAATCCTTATTGAACATTTTAGATAATAACAATGAGTGTTTTGTATTCAAATACTTCTAAGAGGATTATAAAAACATACACTCAATGTTCAGTATGTTTATTTTGTATTTTTTTTTTTTTTTTATCAATATCGATTTTTTTCAACTACAAATAAATTGTACTTGCATTTATGTGATGAATGTCCTTTTATTTAAACACTGTTGGATATCGGGTAATTTACACAAATGTTTTGGTTTAAGTCTTTTTGTTAGAAAAAAAAGGTGTAAACAAAATATAATGGAATTTTAAGTATGTCTGCAGGATTATTATGGATGCCATATAAAGGCAAAATAGGATTTCTATTTGAAAAATATAAAATGTTGAATAAAAAAGAATGGAAAATAAAATAATGTATGACAGCCGTATTATATTTTAAAACACTCATCTCAAATATTATTTTTGAAAATTTTTAATAAGAAAACAAATAAGAAACTACAACCTAAGATAAAATAACATACAAATACCTACATGAATTTCTGAGAAGGTTGCCAGGTCCATAATTGGTCAGATCCTATAATGTTAGGTCAGCTTATGGTCATTAGGGTGTTCCAAAAAAATTTTGTTTTTCGATTTTCATGGGTCCCCCAGCATTTTTTGAAAGCTTATAGGCTAAAGTTTTTTGTGATTTTTCTCAGATTTTTCGGAAGAGACTTAGAGGCCCCTAAGGTAGGTCGAATTTTAACTAAAAATTGGGTTTTCCAAACATTTTCTGAGTTTTACTTATTACCTTGCCCATAAACACAATTTTTTTTCGTTACGAAGTCAATATTTTAAAAGAAAAATGTTCAAACTTAATATTTCTGTGTAGAAGTCATATGTTTCGGTAATTTTTATACCCAGGGAAATGACTGAAAAATTAAAAAAAAAAATGAAATATATGATGTTTCTATATTGTTCTTGTTATTCTAAATGTTGTATTATTGTTCTAAATGTTGTATTTTTGGACTTGTTGTTTTTGTGATCGTATTATAAAAACTAGCCCTTTGTAAATTTTTTTTATTAACATTCAGAAAATTATTAAATATTAGAAAATTTTTAAAGTTTCCATTGTTTTGGCATCACCAAAAAAATTTGTTTGATCATTTCTGTCATCGCCACGAGCCTGCCTGCAAAGCTTCAGATCGATCGGGTCTCGGGAAAGGGGTTAAAAATCAATCCAAAATTTTTTTGACAAGCAGACAATTAGATATCAAACTTCATTTCGCTCAATGTTGCTATGCCACAGTAGATGGCGAAGCAATTTTAGTTCTAATTAGCTTTGCAATCGTTATTTCTATTTTAACATGAATGTCAACATTTTCAAAACATTTCTACATAGATATATTAAATTATTATTCTGCTTTACCTACACAATATCTGATTGCGATAACATATAATTTTTAAAAATTGTTTATAATTAATTAAGCATTACTATTGACATAAATTCAAAATTGCACCTTTTAAATTTTCCATTCAAATTTAAGAAAATATCAATTCTAAAATTGGAATTAAGATTTCCAATTATAAATTAGAAAATATCAATTGAATTTCAGGAAATCATATTAAAACGTCGGAAATAATAACTTGAAATTTAGAAGACATTACTTGAATTTTTAAAATATAAATTTTATTCTTTAAACACAAATTGAAATTCAAAAAACACCAAATATGTTTACTTTTAAAAAATCAACTGAAATTAAAAAAAAATGTTGCGATTGAAGAGACATTAAAAATGATATTTAAGAATTGCTAAATTAAAAATTGTTACATAAATAGAGCGCAATTTAATAAGAATGATATTCATATATTTTTTTTCACAATTTTTTTTGATGAAAATTTTAAGTTTTTCAGAAAATGAAGATAAATTATTTTATTTAAAATTTTTGGGACATTTGGTTTTTTGCGTTAGGCATCTCTTATTTGAACCAGTGTTCATGATGACTACAAAATTTGACTTCAGGTAGGCAAGGTAAAACCCAACACATTGAAGTTCGATAATAATTCCTAGGTAATGGTATTTGAAGCCAATAAATGAAAATATATTTTATTAACATAATTTAATTCAAAATCAAAAGTTGGCATCAATGGGTTAGATTTTGTATTGTATTGTGTAAATAGTGAAAACTTCCTTTTAGTATGTAAAAAAAAATTTATTTTCCAAATATTGCAATATTTCAACAAAAAAAAATTGAGAGAGCCGACCTATACGGCCGCAATGAATAATTATTTGGCCAGTTAAAAGAAACTATACAGCCATCTCCAATTAGCACGATTTAATGCGTATAGCCACCCTACACAACCATTACCTTCGCAATTGAGGTTAGGGCGAGCTATATAATTTGCAAAAACTTAAACTAAGAAATAATTAACTAGTTATATCATATAACCGGAAACGCTTGCATATTGGTGTATAACCTAAATGCATGCCAATCAGCAACCTCGATGACCAAAAAGCAAACACCGAAACGTATTTTCTTTTATCCGAAATAATAGAAAAGAGGAAACGATCTTTCCTCACTGGAGCGCGAATTACCAATGTGAGAGAGCTCTATATACCAACTTTTCGAATATTATTAATTACTATTATTATTTTGATATTTCTTATAAATAAAATTACAATAAATCTTAAAAACTAGAGCACTAGCAGCTTAGGCTATCGGCTTTAGATATTATTAAATTTGCTCTTACTGTTCCAAAGAAATTTTCTTTCTACGCTTTGTACCCATTTTGTGAAATTAAAAATATTCTAAGGTGTTTTAACGAGACCTATATGATAATTTGGGTAGGGGTCATTTTTATAGTGACTACGTCTGAACATTAACCGATTTTCCGCAATTTCAATAGCATTCATCCTATAGCTGATAGACTCAGAAAGTGATTGGGATAATAAAAGATGGGTCAAATATTTTTATTTCCCAACCCATAGTAAGGGTTTCATTTAGTTTACAAGAACAATTAATATATTTAAATATGCTTAAAATCAAAGTTTGGTCTCGGCAAGGAATGGGTTAGCGTCGTTCGATTTATTCTAAATTTTCAGCATGCAAGACTTGCACGTTTCGTTATTATATTTAAGCGTCACATCTAAAAATTCAACAGCACTTACAAAATATTTGTTTTTTTTGAATAAATTGTCTTTCATTAACTTGGGGTCATATGCGACCCCAAGTGCAAAAGGGTTAATGGGGTCATTTTATTTTTCTCAGAAACCCTAGGCTATTAAGATAAATTATAACATTTAAAAGTAGAAAACTGATTAATTTTTGATACAAAGTATTTAGAAAGAGTACATTTGCTGAATATTTCACAAAAATCAAATTTTTCACGAAATCCGCAAAAAAAAATTCTTTGGAAAAAAAGTTCCGGCAGAGGAATTTACTTACAAATTCACACAGTTTATCTCTAACATATGTTTAACAAAACTTTAAAGTGCCAGATCCATTTTTTGCAATTCTGTTTAAGAACATTTTTTGAAACTTAAAAAAGGAGTATTCAAAATTTTATCAAAAAAATTTTCCATCTCTGGTCTCATTTCGCAATAGGTTAAATACGTGGTAATAAAACAAAACTTCATATCTGAGTAGTGACAGATATAGAGACCAAAAAAAATTATGGCTTTAATCAATTTGAAAAAAATATACATATCATGACCTATAGTTTTTTGGCACAAAAGTGGTCGGGGGTATTTGTTATTTCTTGGTGAGTTTTTATCCGCTTTTGAAGTTATATAGCTTTTTGAAAAAAAAAAATTAGTACTGATATCGACGCATATAGCCACTTGTCGAAAAAATTAGATTATAGAACGAGATTTTCGTAAAATCTTAAAAAAGTCATATTTTCCCATTTAAACACACTTGAAATTTTCAGTCGCGTTGAGGCACCTCTAATTTTTTTTTTTTTTTTTTTGATTAATCCAAATCTTTGTATTTCTCAGTTTTTTTTGCTATTCGCATATT
Source organism: Cordilura impudica (assembly GCA_963682025.1). Classification (NCBI taxonomy): domain Eukaryota; kingdom Metazoa; phylum Arthropoda; class Insecta; order Diptera; family Scathophagidae; genus Cordilura; species Cordilura impudica. The sequence continues at coordinate 28,626,013 of OY821521.1, read as the reverse complement.
TCTAGGGGGTGAGACTTTAAATTCGAACATTTTTTCCCCTCCATATAAAGAAGGGCCATACCACTTTGTGAGTTTATGCAGATGTTTGTAACTACCAAAATTATTTGACCTAGATCTTTTATTATACCTATACCCCTTGTAAACCTTCTTATCAAACTATATATTTTAATGAAATATATATATATAAAATAAAAATATATAAAAGCTTACATCGGCCATAGCACGAACACTATTGAACATATGATCCCTATGACATCGATTTAAATTGCCATAAGAGCCAAATTATCTTATAGATATCGGTCAAATTTGCTTTGTTTGTGTTTATTACACCCATTAAACAGTAGTGTAAAATTAACCCATGCGCGATAATTCATAGTCCAGGATAATTCTTAGCCTTCACATAAAGCTGCTTCCCGATCTTTACTTAAATCTATCAAAAACAAAAATATGAAACAGATTTTTCTCAAATATTTGTTTGTATATGTTTTTGCAAAAAAGTGACTTTACTTAATATGTTAAGAATCTGTCCATTTTTCGATCAAGCCTCCACACAAATAGAACATCCGATATGAAATCTTTCATATCTGCAGACAAAAAACTTAAAAACTGTGTAACTTAAAATTCGGTTATGTTTATTTTCTATAACCAATTAGCTGGACTATCATACAGTCGGTCTTGTTTTAATGAAGCGCCCCGGTAGGTGAGTAAGTAGCGTGCTCGCCTATCATGCGGGGGTCGTGGGTTCGATTCCCGCCAGAAGCTTTGGTGTGTCGCTGCAAAAAAAAAAAAAAAAAAAAAAATAGTCAAAATTAGAATCTGCAGACAAGCCACTCGACTTCGCGGAACTAGGCTAAAAAAATAAAAATAAAAATGATAATAATATTAGTAGAGCCCAGCGCTCGATATTCGAGTGAAAATTCTACAAAATATTATTTTTTCATTCAATTTAAAAATTTATGAATATTTAAATGAGCCTAAAGGTATGCCAATCAATTTAAGCAATTCACAATTCAACACAGGATGCGTCATATACAATTTAAATCTTTCTCATTAACAGGGTGTAACGAATTATTAGAAATATTTTATTTTATTTAATTTAATATATTTTTAAGACAAATAAAACATAAATTTTATCATTCTCAGCTTCTCCTTCATATGAACTATAACTATGCCAATTTTCACACTCTTCCGTTCCCACATATTGCTTAAGAAGGGAACTAAAAATTTACCTTCACGTATTAACCCTCATAAGCCACAGTATCAAATTTGATACTATTTTGAAATTGTTTTGCTAATATCTCAGCTATTTGCATGCGCATATGTGTGAAATTTCTTGACTTTTATTCCTCCATCAAAAACTACAAAATTTCATTTTTAAAAATTATTTAGCATTTATAGTTTTAGTGTAGCCAATATTATATTTAATTGGACACACATGGTCATTTTTGATACTATACTGTAAATACATGAAAAAATCACCGTTCAGCTATAATTAAAAAAATTCATATAGTAGGCTGTGGTTTTAAATTTTCAATAAAAGGCTGTATTTTTCAAATATTTCAACAAAAAAAAAAAGTAAAAGGAATCACATAGTAGGCTGTTATTTTAATTTATTACAATAGATTTTTTTAGTTGTAAAGCAATTTTTCATTTGTGCAAGTGTTATTCAATCTAAACTATCTAAACTATCTATCTAAACTATCAAAAAGTGAAATAGAATTTCTTGTGAACGATGTATAGTGTGATAAGGAGGAAGCCTCTGTTTCTGATGGAGGTCAGAACTATAAGCCAGAAAAACAAAATAGTTCTGATGAAATCGATTCAGAGGGTGAATCCATAATCAAAATAATTGAACAAGAAATTGAGGCCGCATCAAATGAAGTAATTTATTTATCAAAAGATAAATCTATTTCTTTCTCAGATAAACCACGAGCTCTTGCTGGTCGATTGTCATCCAGAAATGTTACTCATATAAGACCAGGTAAGTAATATAACTTATAAGCTTAATCACAGTTTCAAAAAGTTCTGTTGTGTGATCATTTTGCTATATCAGAAAAAAATTACAACATAAGTGATTTTTTTTTTACATTAGGGCCTACTGCTGATGCGATTGCTCGCTGCAATGATGTTGAATCCGCATTCGATTTATTTTTCCATCCGATTGAGAAGATTATATTAGAAATGCCAAATTCGGAAGGCCGTCGATAAGTTAAAGAGAAATGGGTGAAGCTAGACTATGAAGAGTTACGTGCTTATATTGGATTGCTCTTAATTGCTTGGATTATATCGATCATATGAAGAGTTTATCGAAGAATTGTGGGACGATGTGATAGGTAGAAACATTTTCCGATCTACAATGTCTATGAATCGATTCAAAAAAATTACACAAATGATTCGATTGGACGATAAAACCAGTCGAGCTGAGCGCCGTGTACGAGACAAACTTGCGTCTATTCGCATGGTCTTCGACAAATGGTCAAACAATTTGAAAGTAATGTACAATCCTGGCGAAAATGTAACGGTTGATGAACAACTTGTTCCATTTCGTGGTAGATGCCCTTTTACTCAGTACATCCCATCTAAGCCTGCGAAATATGGCATCAAAGTTTGGGATGCATGTGACAGTGGGTCTTTTTATGTATGGAATATGCAAATATATAGTGGTCGGAATCGAAACTGCAAACCAGAAGTGAATCAAGGACAACGTGTTGTGTTAGATTTAACGACAGGTCTAAGTGGTCAAAATATAATATGTGATAATTTTTTTACAACATATTAGTTAGGAGTTGAACTGAAAAAAGATATATGACTTTACTTGGAACAGTACGCAAGAACAAAAAATTTATTCCGCCGTATATAATGGACATGAAACGGGAGCCCGTCGCCTCATCTCGCTTTGTATTCGACCACTCTTTTGGTGCGACGATGGTTTCTTATGTTATGAAAAAAAAACCGCTTAGTCTTACTCTTTAGCACCATGCATAATGATAAAAAAAAGTCAGCTCAGAAGATCACAAAAAACCAGAAATAGACACTTTAGACCAAATGGTCAGCGAATGCAAGCGAAGTACTAAACAATTTTAATTCAAGGAAAATCGATGGCCAATGGCTATATTCTCCAATATGATCGACGTTTCGGCTACGAATGCCTATATTATTTATACGGAAATAAATCCTTAGTATTATAAGGAAAGCCAACGATTGATCCGTCGTAGCCTTTTTATAAAAGAATTGGCGATGGCGCTGGTAACTCCACACATTCAAAATCGCAAAGGCCTGCCTAAAAAAAATAATGCTGCCCAACTAGTAAAGCAAAAAAAAAGTAATTCAGAGCCCTCTACGACAAAAACCCACGAAAATCCTTTGTCACCGGTATGTGGACGCAAAAGAGGTCGTTGTCACATTTGCATTTATGACATTAAAGCCAATAAACATACTTCAAAATGTAATTTATGTAAAAAGTTTGTGTGTCAATCGCACCATACCAAAAATATTATATGTAAGTCGTGCGAGCCATAAGATATTTTTTTAACGTTTGAAAATTTTTTTATTTTTTATATTTTTTTATGAAAAAACAATTAAAATGATTAATAATAAAACTAGACATCATATTGCTATCATTTGTTTTCGTAATTTCTTTTTAGAATACTTAATTTTCTGCTCCAAATTCAATAGTATCAAAAATGACCCTATGTGTCCAATTAATTACAATATCTGAAGAGCTTATGAGGGTTAATATATAGATTGTTACTAAAGGAACTCTAATGTTCTCTAGATTCAATAGTTTTTGATTCGATTTTCATTATTTATGTTTAAAAATATGTTTCACAGCAATATAAATCCAGTATGAAATTTAACTTTTAGGAACTTATATAAGCTACAAATCGGACGGCCGCTACCGAGCAGAATTCATTAAAAATTGATACAAATGTTATAACTTACTCCACCAAGAAATATTCCAAAAACTCAACCAGGAGCTTTTATAGTTCCCACAATATAACGGCGACAAATTGCATCCACTGTATATTATTTCCTTCTCAATATTTTTACTTTATTAAGTTATTTTTATTTACTTTAATAAGAGAAGAGTACACACTATTGACAATAGTCACATTAGCTTTGAACTACTCATACAAACACAGACGTATCAAATGTTATGTTGTTTAGCTATCGAAAGATACAGATACAATTCTCAACTAGTTCATAAATTAAATATGATAAGTTTTTAAAGCTGTAAATGAAGAGAGTCTTATTCTAGCAAATCACCATGTGAAATTTCTTTGCAGTAAGAAAGTGATTCGTACACTACTAGCATATTCGAGCGCTTGAAATTCGAGTGCAATTTCTATGCAGCTTTATTTTTCAACTTAGCCAATTCACAAACCATCACTTTAATGGTTTATTACTATTGTGAATGAAGATAACAAACTCATTAACAAATACATTAAAAAATTTAATAAAATACACGTAGCATACGTATAATTTTGTGTACGTGTTAGTAGCAACTTTAAATGCAATTTACTCAAAATAAAGGAAAAAATTTAAATATCTGTAAATCTGCAAAATTGTTCAAAGAAATACCTTTCAAATAATATACGTTTGATCAAAATCGGGATAGAACGGTAGAACAAAACATCGGTCACAAGAAATCGCATAGCCTATTAATATTATTTAAAAAGTGGCGAGCGACTGCGGATGTCACTAGTAAACCAATAATCCATCAGCCTAGAATGACTGCTCTCCCTAATCCAGCACCATAGGGTCATTGCTCTCGCTAGTTATTCTTCTAAGCTTTTAAGGCAATACCAAGGTACCACGACACAATTACTAAGCTGTTTTTCATATCACCGAATCACCTGATTATAAGTCCCGATCTACCGACAACACTCTGTTGGGTCATATACAGAAAGATCTAGCGATCTACCGAAAACACTTCAGTTCGTCATCTACATAGAGGTATTGAACCACCGACTCCTGATATAATCGATTCCTAACAATCGTCAATCGACTCTGATATATCCCGACTATGTTATTATAAACTTTTATTCTAAGTTATATATATATATATTAAGAAGATAAAAAGTCAACTTTTGTGACTAGATCCCAAAAAATTGTAATTCATTTTGAGGTAGACTCTGGACACGACTTAACTCCCTTAGCCGGAGACAAAACCAGCACAGAGTAACATTTAAGTCGGGGGCTAATTCATCCAATAACATAACCCTGAAAGAATTTAGATAAATCTGCCGGAACTTGCATTTTCACATTAGTTAATTGCCATATCATTTCAAATTTGTTCAGACATTTCCCATGTAGAAGAATTTAATTGGATAAAATATATATATATGGGTCAATTTAAATGTTTGCGTGATAGAATGTTGTTATCAAATGTGAAACCATTAATAATTGCATTAAATACCAGAGTGATGATTTTGTACAAAAACAAATCAAGACAATTTGAAAGACAAACAACCAACCAACCAATCAACAACAAACGTATCAACCAAGACACGATGGTAAATAAAGACGACAATTTAATTGACCTCTAAAGGTCAAAATACCAAAAACTCAATTCTAAATTATTATACAAACTGACTACGATTGAAATGGACGAACGACAACACAAACAATGAAGTCAACCCATAAAATATAAATTAAATAAATTGCAGTGTACATATTAATTGTCATTGAAAATTAAACTCTTACAGGCTAAACAATGTATGTGAAACTTAATGCCGACAAAATGTTTAACGAAAAAATTCAAATGTTGTTGTTATTGTCAGTACTCCCTTTAAAGAAATTAACGTGCAACTAAACAGAAAACCCTTTAATTGATTTAATTGAATTTTCAAACAGACGCTCCCCATAGAACTAGCGATTATTACATGTAACTTTTTTTTTTCTTTCGTTTTTATATGTTGCACAGTGGCTAATATTAGAATCCATAAGGACATCTCTAAGAGTTGCTTAAATAATAAAAGAGCTTATTTCTTTCCAGTTTGTAGTATGATATTGAAAAGTGTTAAAATATTTGTCAACTAGAAACACTGTGTGTAAAACTTGTATTTGTCTTAATTGTCTGTGAAATAAACATAAATCACTTTTGGTTAGCAAAATTTTTCTCTATTGTACAATTGATTTTGTACTGTAAATTTAATACTTTTTTCTGTTTTTTTTTTTTTTTTTGGGAGGGGGTAAGATTCGGAAAGTTTCTTGCTCGTTCTACACAACTTGATCAATTTATGACACTGGTGCTCATCGTTCGTTTATATCATTATGTTTTTGTTTTTGTATTTTAGTTATTGTATGTGAATTGTTGTCAAAAACAAACGTCATCATTCTTCATCATTCACATCAACAGTTTTGAGTGAGCAGAGTAGCAGTGTATGAGTAGTAATCATCATCCTGTTCATCTTTGTTTCAAATTGATAAAAATCTTGAAGTCTCTATCAAGTGCAATCCCCCCCCCCCACCACTCCAAAAAAAAAAGAACACCTACAAGTCTTTTTGGTGATGATGATTGTGCGTTTTTATTGTTCTCGTTTAAGTTGTTGGTTATTCCATCCATAATTGTATTCTCCACATTGTCTGGGAACCTTATCAATAATGTTACTATACACACACACTCATACTTATATAGAATCATATATATATGTATAGTTAAGGAGACAAGCTGGTGTCTATTGTTTTGTATCGGTTAAAGTGTTGTGCCCTCATTCATGTAGAGACATTTGGGTTTTTCTGCTTTGAGACAATTGTTGTCAGAACAACAACAACAACAACAATAAGAATAACAACAACACAAAAACGTAAATGCAAATGTATCGGCAATTCGGTCATTCCTTAGTTATTGTTACTACTGGTACTCATGACTACTTAAAATTAAAATGTTGCTTAAGTTTGTATTCGTGAACACACTCATAGAAAAATATTTGTTGCTAAACATAAGGAAGACATCTTTATAAAAAACATTTTATAATGCATATTACTAGCTGATCCGACAAACGTTGTTCTGCCTAAAATGATTAGTTTACTCCAGAATTTGTTATCATATGTATTTTAATTACAATGTATTTTAATTAATAGGAAAGTAAGCAAATGCAAATTTTATTTTCGGTTTTACATATTAAATTTTCTTGCACATCATTAGAGAGTCACGTTTCCCGAAATATTTTTGTTCCCGATTCCCGGGAAACCCGGGAAAATATAAAGAATTTGGAATTATGAGTGAAATGGGAAGTAGGAGTGAAAATTTCTAAAAAGTGTTGAAAAATAGTAAATTTTTTTTTTTTTTTTTCAAAACAGCAAATATTTTTAATTCATAAAATAATAATAAGGAAATTAATAATAATATAAATAAATTAATTTGTAAGAAACAAACATAACATGTACATTAAATATGAACAACTATTTCATTATAAATAAAAAACGTAACATAAAAAAATATTTCAGTATAAATTAAAATATAATAGTTCATTTCAAATTCATTTCGATATATTTATTTTATTTTTTATTTAGAAAATATGTTTTTAAAAATGAAAGGCAGTTCATAGAGCAATCGCACAGATTTGTTCTTTTTTTTTGTGCAAAAATTGGATGACGCTGAGAATACCCTTTCACTCTCAATTGAAGTGGGCTCTATGGTCATCAAAGCAACCAATAATTTCTTCAGATTTTTTGTTATATTCCCTGTATTCTCGTACAACTGAAATTCCTTTTGTAGATATGTTGCCTGATTAGGTGGCGATTTTGTATTCTTTTTTTTATTGTAAGTGCTGCATTTATAGCACCAGCCCATTTTTCATTCAAATCAGAACCAAAAATTGGTTCTTCCATTCAACGCATTCAACCTCTTTTCCGAACAACCTGTTAAACGTCTCGTTAGCATAACGTATAATTATAGACTTTGATGATGAAGGTAGTTCTGCAGTAGCTGTAGATTGTAAATCAAGTGTTTGAAGATATATCATTAAAGACACAAGATCTTGATTTCTTCTTTCTTTAACCCGGACAGACAAAGCTTCAAACAATTCTCTTGATATATTTTCATCATTTGCAATCAAAGAATCAAATAAAAATTTGAGAATCGCATCTGCTGTAACTAAATTTGCATCACGTCTGCCCAATGCTTCAACAGCTATTTTAATTGGGTTAAGTGCTTTTAATATATTTGATAATATTGGAATATCATTATCGTTTAATAAAGTTAGGGAACCCAAATCAATTAATGCCTTTCGAACTGATTCAACAATTTTTAGAAATATTTCAACCATGTTGATAATGCTGTTCCATCTGGTCTTGCAATCCAAAAGTAAACTTAATTCTACACCGTGCTTTTCCCTAACATAGTCTTGTAAAATTGAATTTTTTTTCGGTGAAGTATTAAAAAACTTAACAATTTTTCTAACCATTTGCAATGCAGCATTAATATCATCTCGTTCACATCGTTCGGTTACAGCATTATTAGATTCTTCATCACCATCAGATTCTGAAAAATCTTCCGTAGTCGAACTATATTCACTGATATCACTTTGGTCAGCAACATTATAATTTTCAATTTTTTTATAAATTACATCTACAACAGCTAAATGTATGCCATGATTGTAACACAATTGATGAATATATTCAGATAAGCGTCCAAATTTTACCATGACGGCAGCGCCATCGGTGGTTGATGCGACCACATCTAATAAATTTACACTAAATTCTGATAGCTTTGAATTTACCAGTTCAATTGTTTTATCAGCTGTACAGCTTCCTTCAATTTTCACTAATCCTAAGTTTATATATTTTTGATTAAAATTAATGTTTACATTTATGTAGCGGCGGTTGCGTAAACTCGCCCATTCATCTAATGTAAGGCCAAACTTTCCAAATGTATCTTTATATGATTTAATTTCTCTGCTACCTCACATTTTGTCAACGCATAAAAATCATGTATTAATTTCATTACATTACTTTTACCTTTTGTTAAATTATATTGCCTTTCATTGAGTGCTTGGCGAATAAATTCGCTTTTGGCTATTCCATGAATTGAAAATCCATCAGCGGTCGCAAATCTTGCCACTATTTCTGCCATAGACTGCCTTTTAGTAAAAAAATGATATTAGAGTTTCAATTTTTACTACTTTGCTGGAACCAGCAACTTGTTCTTCATTTGCATTTCGTTTCGACAAATTGATTTTATGAACATGTTGCAAATGTCTTAATAAACCACTAGTTGACGACCCTTTGCAACCTAAAGATTTATTTGCACAATTTAAACATTTCGCGTTTTCACCTCCTTTTTCTTTTGTGAAATATGTCCGCATAGAATCTGCCATGGGTGTAACTTTACTTTCTACCCAAAATCGAATAGCACTAGCAAACAAATAAAAAAAATTCAATAACAATAGAGAAAAATTCACTTTATTCTTTTAATACAATATATTTTAAATTTGAGCAAATAATAATAAACTTACTCAAACAGCATTAAAAAAAATTCCACTGTTTTTATTATCTATTAATCTATTTAGTTAGGGGAATACCAGAAAACCACTTTTTTGTTACCAGCATAAGCATTGCACTAGTACGCAATAAAAGAAAATAATAGTAAAATGAAACGAAATCTAAAAAAAACTTCGTTTCATAAGGTTCTCGTTTCGTTTCAAAAGAAAAAATAATGAGAATTAAACGAAACTATTCAATCAAATAAAACACAACCAACAAAAAATGAATCATGTAATTACAGTGAGTGGGAAAGGCAACAACTATTAAAAAATTTCTGGGTTTTGATTTTAATTACACAACAAGGGTTTTAACATAACAGTTACTTTAAATTTATTTACCTTGATATAATTAGTATTTTCAAGATTTTTTCAGACAATAAGCTTTTATTTTTTTCCCGGGAATTTTTGTTTCTTCTCGGGAAACGGGAAATAATTTTGTTTTTGATTTCCCGGGAAATCCCAGGCGGGAATTCCCAAAAAGATTCTCAACACATAATACAATTTTCTTCTGATCTTACTACAGTAATTAGTAATTTATTGTAAAGCCAGACGAATTGGGCATTATGAGCGTTTAAATTCAATTTCAAAATTTGTAGCAATCATGGTGATTCTTGACAACAAAACATGTTCTCCTTTAAATATGCCATTGATAATTGTCGATTCAATAATGTTAACCAATATTTTCTTGATAATGAGCTGAGTTCCCTTACAAAATTTTTTTGTATTTAGGTTTCGTAGCATTATAATTGGTGATCTACCTTTCACGAGAAATCTTGAAAATTCAAATTGAAAATTCATTCCTTTATATTCTTCTTATTCTATCTCGCCTTTTGCTCAGCCATCGGAAATAGTCGTGTAAAACAACTAACGCCACATGTCGTAAGTTTTTGTCATTATATCAATTTATATTATTACATTCAAATTTAATATTAATGTTATAAAAATTATATACAGGGATAACTATATTTTTGGAAATATCCGAATATCATCGATCGGGTAATAGATTTGCCAAAAACTTTCCTTTCATTTAAATACTGTATGGCACGAATTTGAGCAAAACAGCGATCCACAAAGAAGAATTTTCGAAAAAAGCGGCCACAACGTCACCTAGAATTGGGAGTCTAATAGAAACAGAAACTATTCGGATGACGTCACGAGTATATGGTTTGAATATAAGGTGGAAAACTTCAGTGGCGCAGTCGTTATGGTTAGACATACATACGCGACAACGCACTGTGGGTTGACATTCCAAAAAATGGAGATTAATTGAAAAATGAAAATAAGGTTATTTAAAAAGTACTTATTACTCGATTAAAGAGTACAAAATTCTACATCAATACAGAAAATTTCAATGTCATAAGTTACTTACTTTTCTTGCTGCATAGTCTTAAACTTAAGAAATTTTTAAATTGTTCGCGAATAGTTGTGAAAATTGAAATTTGTCTAAAGTGATACATCTATTATGAAATCTTAAACTTTAGGTATTTTAGCGTGAATTATAAAAAAAAATCTCTTAAAAAAAAGTTATGAAGAAATATTTTTAAATTTTTTTTTAAATATGCCTAAATTTGTACTGTTTTTAAAATATATGTTGAGTTTTAAATGGGAATATGGTAAAATTTGGAAAGTAAATTATGTATTATGTTGCGCATTTTTACCCGAGATTTATTTAATATATTGTGAAAATAGTTACTCTCAAAAAAGCGGCTCTTGTAGTCTTTAATTTGTTCTGTCCTCGTTTTCGTTGTTATAATTGTTATTGTTGTTATTACTGTCCTGAGAAAAAAGAAAATTATGATGAAAATTATGATAAAGCTGATGATAATGAAAATGGTGATAAGGAAGATGATGATAATTGCGATGGAGATTATGATAACGATGATGAAAATAATGGCGATAATGAAGATGGTGACAAAAAAGATGCTAATAGCGATAAAGGTAGTGATGATGATAATGGAGTTGAAGATTGTGATAACGATGATGAATATAATGATGATAATGAAGATTATGATATTTGGAATATTTTTGATGAGTTTGAAAATGCAGAATTATATTAAAGTTTTGTTAAAAAAAAAAACAAATGAAATTTTAAAAGATGGCTAAATTTAGGCTACTCTTAATATAAATGGGAATATGGTAAAATTAGTAAGAATGTAAATTTTGTATTAAACCAATAATATGTTACCTTCGTTTACTTATTTTTCCGAAAATGGAAATGATAATGGTGACGATGATGATAAAGATTATTATAATGAATTTAATGGTGCTTGTGAAATAAATGATGACAATGAAGTAAATAATAATTTGGACACTAACGGTGATAAAAATGATAAATTGTGATTTTCCAAAAAAAAGGCTTATCAATGAAATTTTTTTTTTTTCAATAGTTTTTCCTGAAATGGCTATTTGGAGAAAGTTTTAATATAAAATTTTCCTAATATAAATACACATTAATTCCTTTTTATTCCTTTCTTATTTTTTGAAAACGAATTTTTTCTAAAAGCACATTAAATACACATTAATACAGCCAAATTTGTGAAATAAGAACGTTTTTCCCAAACTAAAAGACTTAAGACCAAAAAATTTTTTTTTGTCCAATTTTTTTTTTTTTTAAATGCTGGTTTGTTATATATATAAAAATATCCATCAATAAAAACTTATAATATTTTAAAACTACGGCTTCCCATTGTGCAACGCTACGAATTATTTATTCCGGGAGCCACCATGCCCATTTATCCGTTCCTGCCCATTTTCCAAACGGTTGCTTACATTAATAACAGATGACGTCATCCAACCTTCAACAGTTACTTTATATATGGTTGGTGCCGCGCCTACTGTCCACTGCAGCCCATTTTCAGCATGGTTACTCATACTGAAATCCTGCGAAATCTTACAAAGTATCGTTACTCTTCCTTCTATAATGCTCAAGATATAAGATACTTCAAATTTACTTTGTATGGGAGATTACATCCACAGAAAATTACTGTTTGGTGCGTTTTATGAGCTGGCGGAATCACTGGTCCATAGGTCTTCATAACCGATGATGGGCAGAATGTTACTGTCAACGTTGAACGGTATAGAGAAACGATTACAATTTTTTTTCGTACCTCTATTAGCTGGCATTAATCTTGCTGACATGTGGTTTCAACGACAGCACATATATATATATACATATATTTGTTCTTTTTACTCCTGCAAGGAGCATAGGGCTACATAATTAATTTTCTCAAAGAAACTTTTGATGTAAGAATAATTTCATGTATCTTGTTAATTAACCACCAAGGCCGTGTGATTTAACTCCAAGGGATTATTTCCTTTCATGTTATGTAAAGTCAATCGCCTACACAGATAAAGCAGAGGTAATTGAACACCTGGTAACCAACATTCGACAGTCGAAAATGCTGCGAAAACTATGTGAAAATAAGAGTTCCAGATTGAGTCATGTACGCGCCAGCCATCGCGGCCACATGAAACAAATCATGTTTAAGCATTAATGTCATAAAATTATGTCTAATAAAGCGGGTTTAATTCATAAAAAATACATTTTCTTTCTTTTATTTTTTTATTTTGAAAGTACTGCAACTCCTAAAAAGTACCCGCTATAATAAAATCAAATTTTCAAAGAAGCAAAAAATACTATTGTGTTACACCTAGTATGGTCTCCTGTGTGAATTTTTGAAACTAGGAAAGTGTCGTGGGGGGCACCCGTAGATCGCAATGAAACTTGGATATGTTATTGTATGTGATCATATAAGAGAACTGAATTTTATTTTAGCTCTCAGTCCATATTTCGGAGGTAAAAACCGGTACTCAAACATTAGTTTTTGTAACTTTTTTCCTGTTCATACTAGTTCATTTTTTCAACCGAATTTCCCCCGAAGATATCTCTTGTCTCCGAAGATGACGACCTTGTCTAGTTTATATAGGCGATATGGGTATCAATAATTTTATTTTTGTAAGTACATATCCAATGTGTACAAAACAAATTTGAGTTTGTCAAGTATAAGACAGATAAGTATTTCTATACAAAAATTATCAAAAAAGTTACTTTAATATCATATATTTTTTACACTATGCAAAGGTGTCTTTAAAGCTCTTTTAAACAAAATGTACCACTATACAGAAGCCATCCAAAGGAATTACAAAATTCACATAAAAGAGTTTTTAATACATTCTTTTTGTAACTAAATACATAAGAATAACTTTTGAATTAGTTGAGACTTTAAACAAAATATTAATGGAATTATTCAAACAATTTTCATGGTTCATTTATTTTCCCATTTATCTATCTACTTCGGATAATATATTTAGAAAATTCTTATATAAAAATTTTTCGTATAAATGTTTTAATATGTATTTTTCAGTATAAAAAAAAACCAAAATTAAAAGAACTTTAAACAACATATACGGACTCATTCCCTAATGAAAACAAGTCTAGTCGGTATATATCAACCATGTGATACCCTATAGGAAGCGTTTAGAGAGCCTATCACTTAGATCCAACTATTTGTTACTAATTTTTTATCTTCGGATATAAAATTAACTATGGAACTAGGTCGAAAAATGGACTGAATCTGACCATATTGGTAGGGTCAAGGTATACAAATTAAATTTCAAAAAAAAATTTGTGTAATATTTTTTTTTATAGATTTAAGCGAAGTTCGGGAATCTGCTTCTTATTGGGGCTATGACTAATAATTATCCTATAGGGTTAATTTTTGGACTGCTGATACATGGAAATCCAATATGATCTATATGATAATTTAGATATTATGGTTATTAAAGTCTATCTCATAGGGTATGGGGACTAGGTCCATACAAATATTATTCGTTTCGATGAGTTGCCATATAATATATATTATCAAATATTATGTACTCCTTAAAAAAATCTAAAACAAAGCTTATGTTTTCAATAAATAACACGAACACTATGGTCGTGAAGGTCTTCATGCTATTGCATAGGACTTAAAAATTCCTGTTACGCGATATAACGGGTGATTTTTTAAGAGCTTGATAACTTTTTTTTTAAAAAAAACGCATAAAATTTGCAAAATCTCATCGGTTCTTTATTTGAAACGTTAGATTGGTCCATGACATTTACTTTTTGAAGATAATTTCATTTAAATGTTGACCGCGGCTGCGTCTTAGGTGGTCCATTCGGAAAGTCCAATTTTAGGCAACTTTTTCGAGCATTTCGGCCGGAATAGCCCGAATTTCTTCGGAAATGTTGTCTTCCAAAGCTGGAATAGTTGCTGGCTTATTTCTGTAGACTTTAGACTTGACGTAGCCCCACAAAAAATAGTCTAAAGGCGTCAAATCGCATGATCATGGTGGCCAACTTACCGGTCCATTTCTTGAGATGAATTGTTCTCCGAAGTTTTCCCTCAAAATGGCCATAGAATCGCGAGCTGTGTGGCATGTAGCGCCATCTTGTTGAAACCACATGTCAACCAAGTTCAGTTCTTCCATTTTTGGCAACAAAAAGTTTGTTAGCATCGAACGATAGCGATCGCCATTCACCGTAACGTTGCGTCCAACAGCATCTTTGAAAAAATACGGTCCAATGATTCCACCAGCGTACAAACCACACCAAACAGTGCATTTTTCGGGATGCATGGGCAGTTCTTGAACGGCTTCTGGTTGCTCTTCACTCCAAATACGGCAATTTTGCTTATTTACGAAGCCATTCAACCAGAAATGAGCCTCATCGCTGAATAAAATTTGTCGATAAAAAAGCGGATTTTCTGCCAACTTTTCTAGGGCCCATTCACTGAAAATTAGACGTTGTGGCAGATCGTTCGGCTTCAGTTCTTGCACGAGCTGTATTTTATACGGTTTTACACCAAGATCTTTGCGTAAAATCTTCCATGTGGTCGAATAACACAAACCCAATTGCTGCGAACGGCGACGAATCGACATTTCACGGTCTTCAGTAACACTCTCAGAAACAGACGCAATTTTCTCTTCTGTACGCACTGTACGCATTCGTGTGGTTGGTTTAATGTCCAATAAAGTAAACTGAGTGCGAAACTTGGTCACAATCGCATTAATTGTTTGCTCACTTGGTCGATTATGTAGACCATAAATCGGACGTAAAGCGCGAAACACATTTCGAACCGAACACTGATTTTGGTAATAAAATTCAATGATTTGCAAGCGTTGCTCGTTAGTAAGTCTATTCATGATGAAATGTCAAAGCATACTGAGCATCTTTCTCTTTGACACCATGTCTGAAATCCCACGTGATCTGTCAAATACTAATGCATGAAAATCCTAACCTCAAAAAAATCACCCGTTACATATAATCCAAATTTGGTTTCTTTTGATCAAATGTGAAAAATTTGCAAAAAAAAAAGAAAAAGACTACCGTTTTTATCTCCAAATTAAATTTAAGAAAATTCTGTGCAATAGTTTTATTTTTTGGTAGATTAAAATGAAGATCGGCCAGCATGTGGGCTATGACTAAGAATTGTCCGATAATATTTACTTTTAGACTACTGAGTAGTGGGTATAATAAAGTAAGAATAACCTACAAACCAAATTTGACCAAGATCTATATGGTAATTTGGATCTTATGGCAATTTAAGTTGATCTCATTTGTACAGGGGCTAGGTCTTAACATTCATAGAAATTCGACAAATTTAATAGCGTTCGTCAATAACCGATGAAGGCTTTTATTCCAAATATCATTAAAATATATTATTTGTTAACAAGGTTTACATGGACGTAGAGGCGGACGGAAGAACGGACTCCACTATAATCGATCAGTATAATAAAAGATGTGTCTAGTTTAAGTATTTTTAGTAGTTTCAAATATCAGCACAAGCTTAGTACAAAAATAGTTCAGAGATCAAATTTTATACAAAATACACACACACACCAAGAACTAGTTACGACTATCATTTTTTGATGAGTGTTTGTATGAACAAAAATAGAGAATCTCAACGTAGCATTATTTTTACGCAAAAATATGCTGGTTAGTGTGGATTTTGAATTAAAAAAAAACTTTGAAAACAATGCAAAAATCACGGAACTACAAATCAAGACGTTATTAATTTTAATTTTACTTAATTTAGTAAAATTTATGACATGCCAGTGTATTCGTAAGTAACACAAACAACCATTTACTGAATACATTTATGATGTTTTTTTTTTTATGAAATATGAAAGCTTTTTCCTTATTAAGACTTCTGAGCAAAGTTGATGGGAAAATAAATCTTGGTCTGTTTAAACTAACAAAGTTAGAATAAATAAGTATAAAACTGATTTATGTTACTCAAGAAATTAACATGCGATATGTTTGTCAACATACAAATATTAAAATTTTTTTTTCGATAAATATCTTAAAACGGGTTAATAAAAATCATAAAATGGAAAGGGTATATACAGCAAATTCGAGAGTGCAATTAAGTATTAAACAATTAAGTAAAATAAATAGCAAATTACGTTTATTAAACTTTAGTATTTTCTAAAAACCAAAGATTTTAGCAAGATCAAATTTTAATTTAAAATAATTCATCTAAAATTTAAAGAAACATCATGTTGCTTTTAATCAAAACACATTCTGTATGCACTCAATTAAGAGTTAATCGAACAAAAAGAAAACTTTCGGCATGCATAAATTCTAACTTCCACTGAAAACTTTTATTTTCAAAATAAATTACTAAAAGAACAAACAGCAAACCAAAAAAAAATTTAAAAAAAAGTCAGTTAATAATACTCGTAATTTTCTCTTTCAAGGTCACCAGACATTTCATCATATTAACGTATAATTTACAGACAAACAAATTATGGACTGATACTTATTTCTTTTTCTTCTCTTCTTCCTCGTGTTTAGCTTCGCACACATTTCTATATACTGTGGTTGTTGTCGATGATTTTTTTATTTTTCGTTTTGAATTTTCGAATACAGAAAAAAAAAGTAACTACCAAATTATAAAGTTGTTGGTGATTATAATTTCATATAATTTAAAATTACGTGCGTTAGATGTGGCTGAAGAATATTGTATTGTAGGACTCATGTTGAAAGTTGAATGTAGTTTAAAGCAATTTTAAATAAAATTGTAAAAAAAAATTCATTTTGCCAAAGTTTGCTTTTGTAAACGAATAAAAACGATGGTTGGCGTTTACTGATCATATCATACTCTATATCTACAGGACCTCTGCCAGCAATATTTGAATTTTTATTAAAACATCCCTTTTTAAACCCTTTCTTTTAACTCATACTCTCTGTCTGTCTGTCATGTGTGGACCCCATTCCCCCTCATCCAATTGATCTGAAACTTGGCCATAGTCTTGTTGTGACTAAAGATTATTTTTGGGTTAGTCACGCATAGTCACGCATAGTCACGCGCAGTAACGAGGTTATCTAAATGTTATTTCCCTTCATCCGATCGATCTGAGACTCAGTCCATACACTTGCTGTGAAAAAAAGATTAACTTTGACTTAGTCACGCACAGTCACGCATGGTCACGCACAGTCACGTGATGATCTAAAACCCATTTCCCCGAATCCCATCGATCTGAAGCTAGGTCGATAGACTTGCTGTGAAAAAAGATTAACTTTGACATCGTCGCGCACAGTCACGCATAGTTACGCACAGTCACGGAGTTATCTTAATGTCATTTCCCCTATCCCATCGATCTGAAACTTGGTCGATAGACTTGCTGGGAAAAAAATTTTTAACTTTGACATAGTCACGCACAGTCACTGAGAGATTAAAACCCCACTTCCCCTCATCCCACAGAGGATGAAACGCTCAATCAAACTTTCAGGAATAATTTTTTATATATCCCCTAATATATGTGTCAAGTATCGGACAAATTGGTCCACTATAATCCAAAATTTCTATGTTTTCATACGATTTAAATTAAAATAGTTTATACTCATATTTGAATATTTTTAATTTTTAATTTTTTTATTTGTATTTTTATTTTAAAAGTTTTTTATTAAAATTTAGTAAATAATAATATAAACTGTTAATAGAAATTATTCAGAATCTGAGCTATCGGTGTATGAACATGGATCCTCCAGTTTAGCAAAAGAAAGTAGATTTTTAATTCTTTGTCTAATGCAATATTTTTTTTGGAAGACCTAGAAGTCGATTTAGACAATGATGATATAAAGGGATCTGAGGAAAACAAGAGTGCATGCATCAGGTCCTCCATTGTATGCTGTCGAGAAGTTTTACGTGTGTGATGCAAGCGGAATTTTCGGACGTATTTATTTCTAGCCTCAAGTGCTTCTTCCGACATCGTGCCAATTGGTAGCAGAACATTATTTATAATTTCTGCTCCATGAATTAAAATGTTGTGAATAGAACTAGGCATGTAAAGCCATGGATTTTCATTAACATATATTTGAGCTGTTGCAAATGCATATTGCCGAAAAGCATCTTGATTAACATCGTATCCACAAGCCATAGCACGCAAAATTACTCTTAATCTTATAATAATATCTTCACTAACACCTTTATTTGGGCAGCCAAATTGGGTTGTTGAAAGAAACTTCTAGCTGTGTTGCCATTATTTGTATTGCCACAACCAGCCATTGGTATATCCGCAAGTAACGCCATTTTCTTTCTTAGCTCGTTTTGTACATCTACTTTCCTTTTTTCAACTATAGCTTTATCGGAACCACGAATCTCCCATTTTTTAATGGGAAGCCTGTATGAAATATGAATGACACACACAAAACAACGAATCCACGCATGAAGAGTGGATAAACCATACCGGAAAAAATTTTCATTTACTGGTAGCTTTTGGATCACATTCAGATCGTTCATCATTTTCGGTGTAGCTTTACAAATTCCGCACGTTTGTGGTGATGTTTCCACAATAGTACTAAACACTTTTCCATCTATCATTATCATATAGAACTGATGATGAACTTGGAATATACCTGTACTTGTTGGTCCAATATTTGATATTTGAGTTTCAACAGTCTCAACGTCGATATTGACCACGTTGGATGTTTCCTTCTAACAACTAATTTTGATTGGTCTGCAGAAGCGAGTTGAAGAAGGTCGCGAATTTTTCCAAATAATGTTGGATCCAAATTGCACTTGCAATGGTACAATGCAAACCGTAAACATATGGTCATCGATCATATTCTTTTCAGGATCACTATATCGTTGCCGATAGGTAGAATGTCCACTGCTGCCATCACATCCCCATTTATAAATTGCAACTAATTTTTCATTTCCATTGGTACAGAATTTTTGAAATAAATCAGGGTGTGCTGCAATTATGCTAGCAACAGTGTGGTCCACAAAGTTCTGAAGGGGCACTTCAGCAGACGAATCTGGCACCAATAATCCACTAGGATAGCACCTTTGCTTAGCTAGTCTCAAAACATCATAGCTTGGGTAAATGTTGGCACTTCGATCTTTGGCACCAGCCTGCATTAATTTGTACGAGTGTTTCGTATAACCTCCATTAATATAAAGAGCCGAGGTCTCTTCTGGAGTAAATTTAACAGGTAGTAGGTCCTCAGATTCAATACTTTTTTTTAATTTTTGTAGCCATGACATCATTTGAATCCAACATTGAAATTACCTTCGATGCAGTTCTTTTTCCAGTCCTGTAAAGACTAGATCGAGTTGCCGCAATTAGCTCGCTGCACGAAGATTCATTTATTAATGACGAAACTTTATGGACTTGACTTTTTACACTACAAGCTGAAAACTCCTTTACCGGTCGTCCAACTTGTGTAGAAGTTGTTGGAGCAATTTACTCAAGGTCTCCTTCTAACCATTCCTTGTTTCTTTTTTTAAAATATGGTAATCTTCTATTGCAATCTTTCCATTTTTCCACTAGCTTGACAATAAAAATTCTTAATTTTCTACCCATTTCACGGCACTGTTCTTCGTTATGATTATTTTTATCAATTATATTATTGAATATGTGGTTTTCTACTGCCAAAAATTTTTTAGACGGAACAGCTTCGTTATACCATATTAAAAAAAGTTCTCTTTTTGAGACTGACATCCTACATTCACAAGAAACAGTACAAACAAAATAAATAAGATTTGGAGCGGACACTTTTGGACAACAAAAGATCTCCTCTTCAGAAGTTCACTAAATTACATTCAACGGATGACACGTCGAAGGCTACTTTCTACTGATATTTGTAACAAAAATATATAAAACACAAGCCACAAACAATTTTTTTTAATAAATACATACCACAAACTTAAAAAAAAATACTTTACTTGGCAAATATGAAAATAATTTTTTTTGTTTACAAAGCTCGTTTTGCACTACGTGAAATGGCGGGAAAATTTATTACAGCACCTATTAAAACATATGTTATGTTTGAAAGCTCACAGCTGTTTGAATATATAAGTTACAAGAAAACAAAAGTTATCGATAAATTCAGTGGGATATTGGTTATCGAAAACACAAAAAAAAAAATAACAATTACACATTTCAAACTTTAATTAAAAGACGCTAAATTGACCGTTTCACCCACTGTGCATCCGATGGATCTGAAACTTTGTCCTTAGACTTGTTGTGGCTAAAGACTAATTTTAAGATAGTCACATACAGTCACCCACAGTCACGGAGATATTCAAAACTCATATCCGTAGGGAAAGAAAGAGTTTTAATAAAAACTTTGTTTTAATGGGTTATATTATTATACCCTATACCACTATGTGGTCAAGGTATAATGGGTTTGTACTGATGTTTGTAACAACCAAAAATTTGACCTAGGCCCACCGTTTATTATCACAAGCGATTCAGAATTATTTTCTGAATCGATTTAGCGATGTCCGTCCGTCCGCTCTATGTCCCTGTAAATATGCATATATGAATGACTAAAATGGTCGTAAGATACAGATTATCATACAGGGTGGACCATTTAATAGCTGGGCGGAAAAGTTCGTGGGCTGACACAGAGATGGCATTAGTAAAATAAATCCATCTGATTATGGGACAGTTACGAAGCTGTCGGAAGATTGGTTCGTGCGACATAGCATTGGAAGTGAAGCAACTTTTGTTATTGTGAAAAAATTGAAGCATCAGAAGCCAAAGTTTAGCTCGATAAACATTATCCGAATTCTGCACCAGGAAAATCAACCGTTGCGAAGTGGTTTTGCTAAATTTAAACAAGCCGATATGAGCATCGCATATTATGTACGCAGTGCTAAGATAGCTGAGACTCTAAAGAAATCGAAAGAACGTGTTGCGCAGATTGTGCATGAATATTGGGACATGCGAAAGGTGTGTTTAAAGTGTCAACCGTCATTACAATGGATGAAACGAGGCCCCTTCACTACACTACAGAGTCCAGTCGACAGTCAACCGAGTGGACTGAACGCAATGAACCGAATCTAAAGCGTGAAAAGACGCAACATGGCACAAATCAATGAAGAATATTGCAAAGTTGCATGAATTAGGCTACGAATTGCTCCTTATCCACCGTCTTCCTCAGATCTAGCCCCCAGTGACTTTTTTCCGCTTGAAAAGAATGCTTGCTGGAAAGAAAGAAATTTCGAGGCTAAAGAGAAATCACTTTTTTGACCGCTATAATTGCTGTATAGCCCTCGAAAGCAACTAAAAGGTTTTTCAACAAGGACTTGAAAGACACCTTTTTGAAAATAAAACGCAAACCATTTGAGATATTTCCAAAACTTTATTATCGACTTGAAATGCAATCAAAACATTTATGAATGGAACTCGATTTCGTTAATATGGCCACCGCGGGCACGGCGGCAGTAGTCGATTCGTTGGACCCAATTTGCGATGACTCGGTTACACATTTCGGCCGTAACGGCCGCTATTTCGCGTTTAATGTTGGCTCTGAATTTTTCCAGTGTCATCGGCTGGTTGGCATAGACCAATGATTTGACGCAGCTCCAAAGAAAAAAGTCTAGAAGCGTTAAATCGCACGAACGAGGCGGCCAATTGACTGGTCCATTTCTTGAGATAACACGCTCACCAAACTTACTCTTCAATAAATCAATTGTAACGTGTGCTGTGTGGCTTGTGGCACCGTACTGTTAAAACCGCATGTCGACCAAGTCCATTTTCTCCAATTCCGGCCAAAAATAATCGGTAATCATGGCGCGTTATCGATCGCCATTAACAGTAACGCAACGATCGTTATTGTCGACGAAAAAATATCGCCCAATGACGCCGCCGACTCAAATTTTTGCACTAAACTTGTTATTGCTTGTCTACAGGGCGAGAATAATGACCGAAAATTGAAGTTAACGCTCTTAAAGTTGCGGTCACCGACTCCAAATTTCGGTAATACATTTTAATAATTTGCATACGTTGTTCGTTCGCGTACTTTAGCATGATGAAAATGTTGAGTTTACTGAAAAAAAGGAAAGTAACGGTTAGATGATCAGTGAGATAGTGTATTCACAAATTATATTCAAAGTTGTCAAGTACCCATTGGAAAACCCTTTATATTAAACTAGCAGATTCCAGCCCTCGAAATTCGATCGCAAATTCTAGGAAATTTTATTTTTTCATTAAAGAAAGACCCTAAAGGTATGCTAATCAAACAAACAAAATCATTTTTATTACAAACACATTAACATATTTAATAAACACACACATAGCATTGTATAATTTTATGTATATAATAGCAGCAACTTTAAATGCAATTTACTCAAAATAAAGGTAGAAAATTAAAAATCTGTAAATCTGCAAATCGGGTAAAAACAAATACTTTTCAAATAATATAAATTGGTCAAAATCAGGATAAAACGGTAGAACAAAACATCAGTCACAAGAAATCGCCTAGCCTATTAATATTATAGATATCAAAAGCTAACTTTAGAAAAAATAAAAAATGTGTTTTACTATGTTAGCCTACGAACTTCTCAGCGCAGCTAATAGGTTTCACATTTTGATTTTGCTATAAATAAAAAACACATATTTTTTGTTCATTAGAGGTTTTTTATTCGAAAGTACAATCCTTTCGGTTAACTACAGAATACTATTTCATCCAAATGACTTCTTCGGCTGGCCTCCAAATCAAAATTTTCAGTACATTATCGAGAGTATGGAGCTGTATTTTACAAATGAGTGCAATAATTTATTTCTTTCAGTAGCTCAATCGATGCTGGGTGATTAGGGTAACATTTATCCTTAACGGCTCCTCACAAACAATAGTCCAAAGAAGCCAAATCTCAGCTGTGCGGTGGCCAATGCACATCGCTAAAGCGGATAGTAACTCGATTTTCAAATTTCCATGCAAAATGTCGATTGTTTCAAGGCTTCTGTAGCACGACGCACCATCCTTTGCAACCAAATGTTGTCTAAATCCATATCTACGAAGATGGCTCACAAATAATTAGTTATTATAGAAATGTAAAGCTCACCTTTCACTGGAACGTATTTTATTTCCGCTTCTTCGAAGAAAAATGGTCCAATGATACCGCCGGCCCAAAAAACAGACCCAACATTGCATCATTAAGGGTGCATTAGCTTTTCAGCAGTCTTGAGGGGATTGTGATGTGATGCGAAAATTATGCTTCTTTAGATAACCGTAAATATAGCGGATGGTCGTGCGGCGTCAGCTACTGCACTAGTTGAACTTTGTATGACGTCGTACAGTTTCACGCACACGTTTGACAAAATTGGCAACATATTGCCTGGAAAGCGCTTCTTGTTTAACGTATTTTAACGTAATTTGCTTTAACTTCAGGAAACATGGGGTGTTCCCAAAACAACCCGACCTGACAACATAATCTCCTTTGCCAGCGTTATTCAACAGCATCGATACGCTGTTCACAGTAAGAACTGTCTACCTCATTAAAGTAACCACCAATCGCAGACTCCACCTCTTAATTGCTCGCAGATCCAAATACCAAATACCACCGAGCCATTTTTTCAAGTTTGTTTGACGGTTTTTTTTTTTTTTGCAGTCAAAACACTCTATTGAAACATCTTCACGGTACCATTTTTGTTCTTTGGTGAGCAAACGGGCGCTTTCATCATGCGGACATCTTTCTCATCTTCAAATTTTCAGTCAATATGCGATGGAAATGCCTATAATTTCAACTAGCTCATGCGCCTTAAGCCGATGATCATCCAATAATATTTTGTGGATTTGCTTAATCATTTCTGGCGTGGCCACCTCTAGTGATCAACCGCTACGGTGTGCATCTTGGCAGCTCGTAAGGCCTCGTATAAAATCTGCCACCATCCAGGTTCGCCCAGAGTATAATCTAGCTCGACTTTAATATTGTACTGAGACCATTCAACTGAAAGTATTGAATTCGATAACGGTGAATTGTTTCTATGTCTACAAATTCACTGAGATCACTTACTTTTGATGGCTCAAAAAATAATAGTAAACAAGTAAGAAAATTATAGTCGGTTTAGACCGACTATACGATACCCTATACCATGCGTTTAGAAACCCTATCTCTTAGGCCCAACTAACTGGACATTGAAAATAAGCAAAAAACAAATTTGAGTGGGACTTTTATTAATTTTTTTTGCAGATATGAAAAAGTTCATATCGGATGCTATATCCATAAAGGGACTAGGTCCAAAAATGGACCGATCATGATCATGTTTGGTAAAGTCTCTTGTATTTTGCAAAAATATGTACAAACAAAATTTGAGAAGAATCAGTGCAATATTTTTGTTTTTTAATAGATTTAAGTGAAGATCGGGAAGCAGCTCTATATGGGGTCAAAGGGATCATTTTTGGACTACTTATTAGTGGATGTAATGAACGCATACAAACCCAATTTGAGTAAGATCTATATGACAATTTGGATCTTATGGCAATTTATGTCGATTTCATATGGGTAATTTGTATGGGGGCTAGGTCTGAACACGGACCGATTCTCACCAATTTCAATAGCGTTCATCCCATGGCCGGTAAAAGCTTATATACCAAATTTCATCAAAATATATTCATATTTGCGACCTGCAGTTTGATTACAAGCTTTACATGGACACACAGACGGACGGACGGACGGACGGACGGACGGACATTGTTAAATCAACTCAGAAAGTGATTCTGATTCGATCGGTATAATTAAAGATGGGTCTAGGTCAAATATTTTTAGTTGTTACAAACAGCAGCACAAAGTCATTATACCCAAACCACATAGTGGTATAGGGTATAAAAACGTGGCACCTTGAAACTTTAAACATATATTTTATAAGATTGCCGCTTTTCGCGAAAGGCTTTTTTCAACCTATTGCCGCCATCTATGGACAAAGTCGGATTATTCTGCGACCACCATCGTATGTTGTTAATATTCGCCAACGACTCATTTCGTAAACCGCATATATGCTATTATACTAATTTCTTAATGTAACACGGCTGACATTGGTGTTGGCATACTCAAAATTACCAGTAGTCCGAAATGCACAACCTGGTGGCAAATCGTCGCATTCGATATCGAGTAAAATCGATGGAATTTCCGTATTTTGGTTTATAACTTAAAAAAGACCGACTATCGTCAGACCTCGTTTCAATTTTACTATTAACTATGAATCATAACTCGTTAGCCGTGACAAGGTAATAAAATTCTTAGTGTTTTATTTTGGAAAATAAAAAAATAATTTAGATCGAAAAATTTCGATAACGAATGCGACGATTCGACCCCTGATATGCACCACTACCACTTCATATTAGGGTGACAGCCAATTTTTTTTCTGGAATTTCAAGACGTGTAGGTCGGACTATTGTAAAACTGTATCCAAAACTTTAGTGCGCAAAATTTGAGAAAATCCAATAATGCTTTCTGGACGCGCATTGAGTTCAAAGTTCAAATATGCATTTATATGTAAAAATTAACAAAAAAAAAAATATATTTCACAAAAATGTTGATATTAATAATTGCTATTCAATTAAATTAATTAATAAACAAAAATCTAGAGTAAATTATAATTCTAATAAAGCAACAAAATCTATTATCGATTGAAAAACAGCCAAGTTATATCAAGTTCCCCACAGGCAATAAATGCGTCGGAGACCACTTGATTAAGAAAATCGAGCTCATATTTTTAAAGAAAATCGAGCTCACATTTTTAAAGACATTGAAATAATTTACAACAACAACATCTTTGAATTCTCCTGATACCAAAAAGATTTATGTAAAGTATTTTGCATCTCGTCCATTGTTATGCCGTTTTAAATTAAAGAGCTGTACGCAGCTTGTTAAGGAATCATAACAGAAAATTTTCATATATTTCTTAAAGAAAAAAAAGCACAAAAGTACCTTTCAGTGCAACGCTAGAAATCAGCTGTTTTCTGTCAATTATTAAGAATTGTGAAATTGAAAACAAATCAATTCTTCGGTTCTGCTTTATTTGGCCTGCTAAACGCTTTTTAAGCTCAGTATCAAAATTACCCATCCGCTTCTTGTTTTTTTTTTGCCGAATTTTGTTCGTTTTTTCCCAGGTTTGCAACTGAAAAATAACTTTTATTTTTTTTAGCATATTACATTTTGTTTATGCTTACCTCTCCTGTCAAAATTCCTTTCAGAAAGAACGAAAAATTTGATATTCCTGCTCAAAGCCTGGGTTGCCTAACTTCATTTACGTCAAAAAAAGTAGTAAAAACAATACTACTTTTTTAAAAAGCTGCGGACTATCAACAGAAATTTTTTGACAGAAATATTCCTTAAGCATTTCTGAAGCGTTTTTTTATATGAAGTTTTTGATTCCTTAGCAAGCTGCGTACAGGCCTTAATGTCAAAACGGAACGTATTTTTAGCACTTTTTCAAAATCTCCAATTTTACTTTTTCAAAAATTTTGTTCAAGAAATTTCCCGCAATCAACGATTGGTCTTTAAGGTCTTATTAACAAAATATATGTGATTAAAAATGCCAAACATTGTAGATATCATGTACTTAATTTTGTGAGGGCAGCGTTTTTATTTCAGCGGATTTGAAGAAAAAATTGATTTTTCATACCTTTTCAACTTATAGGCTACATCTTTTTGGTGTTTTGATATTTCAAATATATTTCTCAAAATATTATACTGCTTGATATATGTTCTCAATCTTGTAAATTAAGGTTAAATTGCAACACTATAAACTGTTCCTCTTTAAGGTCAAAGTTAAATTTAAGGAGATTTACATTTTTTTAAAACAAAATACCGAAATAATATATATTTGTGGAAGGATTTCGATAAAACTTGTTGATATTTGGGCAACTCACAACAGGTGTTGTATGTTGTATTTTGTATTTAAATACTTAATACAATCATTTGTTGTGAACAGTCAGTTGTATTTTCATAATGTAAAACGTTTTCTTTAGTAATTATCGACCCAACGAGGAAAGGCCGCTTCGTCACTTCTGTTAATTCATACAAGAGAAAGCACGTATCGGTGTTTGCTTTTTGGTCATAAGATATACCCTGGAGTTTTAGTTACGTACCTCTTCCATTTTAATTTAGAATACAAAAAAAAAATATTAAAATGTTTTGGTTGAGACTGAAATACATTCTAAAAATAAACATTAATTATTATATAAATAAACCTATCGCTATTTGCATTATTTGTCATTTTTATTTTATAATTATTTATGCTGTATTTGTATGTATTTGTATTTTCTTTTTCATAAAAGCTGGCATTCACTTGGGACTGATATGTTATGATACAATATACAACATTTACTAAGCACAGCAAATGAAGTTGTACAGCAGATTTTTCAATGCAAATTACCAATAACAATTTTACACTATTGTAAAGTAATACACGATACAACAGATAGAACGATACAACACCTATTGTGAATTGCCCAATTATTTTAATAATTTTAAAAAATAATATTCTGGACTTATTTTCTGAAATTAACTCATGGGGAACTCTAGATGTGTAATTGATTTTTTATGAAAATCTATAAATATTTTCTTATCAGGATTTTTTGAAAATAAAGCAAATTTATTGTACTCATAAAATTCCTCAAATTTATCCAATATTTAATGAAAATATGTAGATAAATTAGCTTATATATTTAATAGAGTATAAACAAATTTGTATATCGAGGGCTTTGTATTCAAAAGGTGCTATCTGTATTAATAATTATTTTAAGGAGAGCGTTTAAAACCAATTTATTAATAAGATCTGAAAGTATTTGTTGATCGATTTGCAGCAATATCTATTAAAAAATTTCCGTACTAATCACAGATGATAACAAAATTAATATTATATTTGGCAGTTATATCAGAGAACAGTATGAAATAAAAAAATAATATTTCTGTCAAATCTAGATAGCACTTTCTGAATATAAGCCCTCGATATACAAATTTGTATATCCCGTATTGTGCAGCAATGACTTATGGACTCGAAAACCTACGATTTGTCCTGGACGGCACAAAGTCCGGACTTAAGCCCAATCGAGAACTTATGGACAAACGTTGAAAGGAGTTTGAAAATGAAAAAGCCCAAAAAATGTGGACGTATATTTTCAAAATATTAAAGAAATTTGGGACTTAATACCACTTAGATGATGCCGGACTTTGGTAGAAATTTATCAAAAAGTCTCGCTGATATGATAGCATATAAAGGTTATCCTACAAAATATTAAGTTATCTATTGTCATACCCTATACCACTATGCGGTCAGGGTATTATGGATTTATGCTGATATTTGTAACTACAAAAATTATTTCACCTAGCCCCATGTTTTATTATACCGATCGACCCAGAATCACTTTCTGAAAGGATTTAGCAATGTCCATCTGTCTGTCTGTGTTTCCATAAAAACCTTGTAATCCTTGCAATATATAAACTTCTCTTGGCCATAAGATGAATGCTATTGAAATTGGTAAAAATCGGTTTATGTTCAGAACTAGTCCCCATACAAACAACCCCTATGAAATCGACTAAAATTGCCATAGTATCCAAATTATCATTGGGTTTGTGGAAGTTTATAACATGGATAATTTTTTTTTTTATTATAGGACAATTTTTAGTCATTGGCCCATATAAAGCTGATTCCCGATCATCACCTAAATCTATATATAGGTTTTTGCAAAAAAAAAAAGTGATCTTACAACATATGGTCAGGACCGTTCCATTTTTCGACATAGTCCCCATATAAATACAGCGTCCGATATGAGCTTTTGCATATCCGAAGGCAAAAAAAAATGTAATAACAATGCTTATTTTCTATATATAATTAGTTGCACCTAAGAAATAGGGTCTCTACATGCATGGTATAAGGTATCGGTCTAGACCGGCTATATGTTTTTATGACCTTTTTTTATTGTATGATCAACGAATTTTTGAGTTGTATGACTAAATGGTATTTACTCTATTCCAAAATATAGATACATCTCGAAATTTGTATACGAAATATAATACTAAGTTCGACTTATACTTATTTGAATGTATATATTTAATTTGAGCTATATGGACGCAGTACTGAAAAAACATATTACCCCTAAAGTGGAGTTTCTAAGTGGATTGTA
Source organism: Cordilura impudica (assembly GCA_963682025.1). Taxonomy (NCBI): domain Eukaryota; kingdom Metazoa; phylum Arthropoda; class Insecta; order Diptera; family Scathophagidae; genus Cordilura; species Cordilura impudica. The sequence continues at coordinate 28,596,121 of OY821521.1, read as the reverse complement.
TATCCACTAATGTTCATAGGCTTCATATGAAGCTGCTCTCCGATCTCCACCTAAACCCTGGGACTGTAAATAACAGTTATCCAGAAAATTTTAAATCAAAATTTCTCCATGTTAGAGTCGACGGAGACCTATACTGGCATATACCAATAGATTCTTCATATTGAAATCCTCTTTCAGAATCTATGGTGATTTAAAAAAAAAAATTATCTCAACTCCAAGTTAAGAGTTATTTTTCAACGAAAAAATAAAATATCGGATGAAACTCTTAAAAAGAGAGTTTTATTTTGCCGTAATAAAATAAAACTCTTTTGAGGAGTTTTATTAAAACTCTTTTGAGGAGTTTTATTTTTGCCGTCTAAAATAAAACTCATTTTGTTTATCTATAGTGTGTGTATACAGTAACTTAAATAAAGTTTTATTTGTTTAATTTTACGGACAAATCTTTCTTCAAACTTTCTGCGTAAAGATTTGAACGCAAGTTGCTCAACACCAATTTAAGAGCAGAGAATGCTCTTCCCACGCTTACCTGGGTTGTAGGAACACATTGTACAGTTTTGGCCAATTTATATAAATACGGATAATGTTTTTTTTACCTCCCAGAACTCAAAAAGAGGTTTATGAATCGATAAGGGCCTTGGAGAAAAATTATCGGAATTGTGACACATATTCACGATTTTAACTTATTGCAAAAGTAAAATTAATAAACATTCAATAAAAATATACGTGTGGCAGTCACGCACATACCTTACTATAGTACAAAGCCATTTTGTATAGAAAACTAATTATTTTGCAATTATTTTTAGACTCGAAGACTCAAAAACAGGCAATTTAATAATTTAATTTATTTAGGTTCAATTTTCATAGAAGAACTTTTATTTTCTGATGGAAAAATAAAACTCTCTTTTTAAGAGTTTCATCCGACTTTTTATTTTTACGTTTAAAAATAAATGTTTTAGATGGTTTTTTTTTCCGAACATATGTGAAACAGGGTTATTAAAATAATTTAAACATTTATTAAATAAAAATAATTCATATGTATCACATAAAGAAGTAAATTGCAAACATTTTTTGGTACAAAAATAATAATGTTAGACGTTCTTTTGAGATTTATTGTCTTTGACTGACTCCCCTTTTCGAGTTAATGTTCCACTTGTCACAACTTTATAAAAAAAAGGCCATTCTCATCAGCATTCAGTATATTTTTAAGAGTACTTTTCAGAAAATTTCGGGCCCATTCACGATCGTTTTCATAACTTTCTCCATGTATCTTTGTGAATTTTATGTTTTCTCTTCTATGCCACCTACACAGCCAACCACTGAATTAATTTTTATAGCAAACTCCTTTGCTTTATTTATTACCAAATTTGGTTAAACCATATCGTGAGCCCAAGGAAATTTAATGGAAATTTTATTTTCTGGATAAAATATTTGAGTTAATTACTCGAACTGGGTAATTAAGCGAAAGTTAATTAACCGTGGGGTTTTGTTAGACAAGGTGAGCAAAAAAAAAGCGGAGATTTTAAATTCGAGTTAAGTAAGCGTGAAATGTATTTAAGCGTGGGGTAATTACACGAATTTCGATTTGTTTACGATTAAAATTCCGTTGTCTTAACAATAAATGCAATATCACGATATAAAATGCTTATCTGATATTAAAGTTCTGTTGATACTAACGAATGTATAGTTGTTAACCTTTAGAACAATTCAGTTGGCGAATTTTTTCACTGCGTGCATTTATTGCCTCAGACCAATTACAATTTTCTTACTTATTTAACAATAGCTAATGTTTGTGGAATAATGTGTCTAAATGAAAAGTTAACTTTTCTATTTAAACTGTGCGTGGTTTGCAGATCATGAAACATATGATATTATTCAAAAGATTTTCCGCTAGATGGTCAAAACTAACTACGTGATATGTATATTTACTAGTGAAGTTCATTGATATCATCGATATGGACGGAGCGACGCGTCGTAACCCTAATTAAACGTTATATGCTTAAATAAGAAAGATTATACTCGTATTTGTAGAAATCCTTATGGATCTATAAAAAGCCTTTAATTAGAAATATAATTTCCATAGTGGAATAAATTCATCTTGTTGTTGTAACGTGTATATTCACATTGAGTGGATATAAAAAGTAACATGTTTCAACATCAGACAACCATAAAAGATAGATTATGACAATAGCCAAAGCTCAACGAGAGACCTTTGTTTCGTAGAATGAATTTAAGTAGAAAAAATGTATTCAAAGATCAAAGCGTTGACGTAACGTAACTTTACACACATTAAACAGCTGGATAGTTGAAGCAACTAACCAACCAACCGTCGCCATTGCTTTTAATCATTCCATTCATGCATTCATGATGATTACGACGATAACTTTAGAATCAATCATTTCTAAGATATTCGTATGGTATTTTGGTTTCTATTATTTTACCTATTTTTTATGCGTATCAACCATGTAACGAAAGTGGTAATTAACCAGAAGCCAAGCATTAAATTATAAAATATACTTCAACACCATTATAATAACCCAACAGCAACCAGTAATAGCGGCAACAATAGCAGCAGGTTATTAGACAAAAGAGCAACAACAACAACAACAACAACTCAATACAAAAATCATTACTGTATTTGATGTACGTCAATGTTGATCATTTCGTTTTCACTCTTTGGCATCTTGCTATTAGAGTGTTGAGATTGTTTGTACATTTCGAACGTATGAGAATGTAAAATGTTACAATTAGTGTTGTAAAAGAGGTTTGGTTTTATTTATGTTAAATTATATTGCTACAAATAATCAACGATAAATAAGTAACCATAAGATAAAACTCTATTAAACGTGTGCTGAAAGTTAAGAAAGTTATTGTTAGTCTGGGAAGACACTCATACCATCTACCATAAGATCCGGCAAATGCTGTCAGTTTACAATCAGTGGGGTTGAACTAGCTCTGAATAAGGTATATAACTAGTTTCGGAGGAAGTTCTATATCAATGTAATCCATTATTGCTCAACTCCAATGAATTTTACACATGGTTGTCATAGACTGGATGTTATATGTTATGGATTCTGGAAAGTAAATTTAAAGTAGTAATCGTGAATCAATTAGGAACTGGTTTTTTGATGTTCTTTCTTCTCAGTGAAAACAAGAGTATTAAATTCGGCTCTGCGGAATCTTTGATACCCTTCACAATGTTGTTAAATCTGAGAGACAAGAAAGGTTAGAATTCATATAATCATGGCTAAACCTCTTGCAATGATAATTAGTAAGATAATTACAATAATTTTAGGTGTTTTGGTGCGCAATTTCTAAATGCAATCAGCATAAATGTAAACACATACAATTACATTTTTGTTTGTTTGTTTATTAGCAATGCATACACATGTTTTGTTGCTTGTTGTTGTTCACACGTACAATAAAACAGCAAAAATAACAAGCAATCTAAAATGTGTATGCATCGCACATGTTCTGTTACGCGTAAAATTTTTTCACTATTTTCAGTTTTTCATATGAAATGCTATCGGATTATATTTACATTTTCGTACGTCACTCTTCGGCTATTGGGCCTATGAAGAACATTTTAAGCGTAAGTAGTACGACCTACTTGAGAAACGACCTACTTGAGAATGTTTCCAACACACAGACAGACGAGGGACATCGCTATATCAACTTCTCCTTTTATAAGGATCAAGAACATAGATTTATGGGTTCTCCGGAATTTATTTCTATGAGTTACAAATGGATTGAGGGTGTAAAACTCTCTTAAGATATCATAATAGGAAGTTATGATAAAATTATATTGACATTTTGGAAAGTTTTTTTTGACAGAAAAACTTAAGACACATTTGCAAATTGGTCTTCTAATTTTTTTTTCAATATTTCGTTTTTGCTTTTTATACCGTATACCACTACGTGGTTTGGGTATAATGACTTTGTGCTGCTGTTTGTAACTACCAAAAATATTTGACATAGACCCATATTTTATTATATCGATCGACTCAGAATCACTTTCTGAGTCGATTAGCGATGTCCGTTCGTCGGTCCGTCTGTCCGTCTGTGTGTCCATGTAAACTTTTTAATCAAACTGCAAGTCGCAAATATGAGTATATTTCGATGAAATTTGGTATATAAGCTCTTACCGGCCAAAGGATGGACGCTATTGAAATTGGTGAAATTCGGTCTATGTTCAGACCTAGACCCCTATGAAATCGACATATATTGCCATAAGATCCGAATTATCATATAGCTCTCAGTCAAATTGGGTTTGTATGTGTTTATTATATCCATTAATCAGTTGTCCAAAAATAATCCCAATACGACAATTCTTAGTCACAGGCCCCATATAGATCTGCTTCCCGATCTTCACTTAAATCTGTCAAACAACAAAAATATTGCATAGATTTTTCTCAAATTTGGTTTGAATATATTTTTGCAAAATACAAGATACTTTACCAAATATGGCCAAGATCGGTCAATTTTTCGATCTAGTTCCCATATAAATATAGCACCCGATATGAACTTTTTCATATCTGCAGCCAAAAAAATTAATAACAATGCCACTCAAATTTGGTTTATGCTTATTTTCTACATCCAGTTAGTTTGACTGAAGAGATAGGGTCTCTAAACCAAGGTATAGGGTATCGTATAGTCGGGCTAGACCGACTATAATTTTTAACTGTTTTCTAATATATTTGTTTTAACACGTACAAATAAAGTACAAGTTAGGACAGCTAGAAAATTCCCTCAAATTGCCAACGGGATAATGGCCGGAAAAGTTACATGCTACCACTATTTCTATTCGATAAAAACAGATTAGAAACATTATTATAGTAAATCAATCAATCAATATTACTTTTGGTTACTTTGGAAGCAATGTAAAACTGATTTATTTAGGATCACTTCACCAATCCTTTGCGATATAAAATTTCTGAAAAAAAATGAAAAATGTACAAAAAAGTGAAATAGAAGCTACGCTGCGGTTTTTGGGGGTCCGGGTGTGGTGAAAACTTGAATCGCTCCAATAACTTGGCTGATAATTGTCTTTTATAGACAATTGGCTGATAATTGTCTTTTATAAACATTACGGGCTTATTGTTCTGGGGAATTGGTTGGTACTGTTTTTGACACCTGTTACAAACCTGATGTGAATATTTTCATTGGTTCTCGCTCGTATTGTAAACAACTAAAAGTGAATTTGTTGTTTTCAACAGTGTCTGATTTTGTTCAACAAATAAGATTACTGCAATTTTGTTTGAGGAATGAAATTTCTGCTAACGAAGCATTTATGATATTCCAAAAGGCCTTCGGTAACCAGGCTAAGTCGAAAGAAAATGGTACAAACATTTTCAAGAAGCCATAGAAGACACAGAACGCCCGGACAAGCAAAAACATTAACCGATGAACAGCACGTCAAGGAAATCAAAGTGGTGGTGTTGAAAAATCATCGTTTGCTGTTACTCTTGTCATTTAAAAAGGATCAGTCAGTATCAAAAACGCAAAATTTTTTATCTCTGGAATAATGTTGGTGCTGGTGATAAGTCTCGGATCTATGCCTATGTCTGTGAATCTACTTATCGGTAAGCGAAAGTCCTGTAAAAATGGAAGTCAGAGCGAAAAGATTACGCCAAATTGGTTTCAAACTTAAGATTAAGTTAACAATTTTCTTCGTTTATGTTGAAGTGGTACAATACGATTTTCCGCAGTGGTACATTATGATTTTAGCGAAATATCGGCAATAAAGAATTTCAAGTCAAAATTGCACCTCGAGCTTGATTGTTTTTTTTTTTTTTTTTTTTGGATTACTAACAAATTTTAATAAAATATTTTGATTAACGAATATCTCACCATTGACACATTGGGAATTTTACTTGTTTTTCTAAAACTAACGGAACTTTTCTACTTCATTTTTTGTTTGCAACACAATATACGCGATGTAGCAACTATAAGTGACAGAAAAATTAATCGAACATTTGCAATTAGGGGAAGCCCTCGAATTATGCAACGACATAGAGGTCTGCTACATCGATTTTACTTTAGCAGAATGCACTTTTAACTGTATATAACTAATATGATTCTTTTCCAAACTATATTTTGAGATGAGTTGCAAAATGAAAGAAATAGGCGCTGACGAGTAAAAAAAAAAATTCTCCTAAAACTAACACACAGAAAAAAAATTTCTAACTGAATTGGTCTAAAGTTCACCAACTGAATTTTTGATTGTATCAATAGAAATTTTATGGCAACTAATTATTTTCTATTCTTGTTACTTATGTTTTGTTCTATTTCTTTTTAGTTGTTCATGAGATTTGCAGATTTTTAATTTTTTTCTTTGTTTTGAGTAAATCGCATTTAAAGTTGCTACTAACACATACATAAAATTATACATATGATATGTCTGTGTTTATTAAATTTGTTAATGTATTTGTTAATGAGTTTTGTTTTCTTCGTTCACAATAATAATAAACCAAAAAAGTGTTAGTTTGTGAATTGGTTAAGTCGACAAAATAAATTTGCCTAGAAATTGCACTCGAATTTCGAGCGCTGGAATCTGCTAGTATTTATTATTAAGACAATAGATTTGTAATTACCATTAACTCAAAATTCGATTATTAACTTCATCGAAATTCAGTTGGCAATAAATTTGGTAGCCACAACGGATCTGTTTTCTGTGTGTAAAAATGATAATAAGTCTCTACGTGCAATAGCTCAAATCATAGACATAAGCCCCTTCTAAGTGCTGTACGCCGTTGTATCAATTTAAATTTGACAGAGCCTCATTCTGGTTGCCTCTATAAACTAAATGAGTGCGACAATTGAACTATTTTGGCGTCAGTAAAACAGAATCCTTAAACAACTGTTTCCAAAATTAATTCTAAAACTAAAGAATGTTTCGTCAAAGACAACCATGAAAAAACCGTTCGATATATATTAAAAACTAATTTCCGATTTTAATAGAAACAAATAAGGTCCTTATTACAACTTCCCTTTAAAGTAAATGTTAGTTAAAGGTAACTTTAGCTAAAGTGAGCAATAAAGTTACCTTTTACTTCTTTTCGTTATTACAACTTCCCAGTAAAATAAAATTAATATTTTTTATATTGTGGCAACACCAAAGGAAACATCGATTACTTTTGACCAAATGAATTGCTTTATAAAATACGTAGTGGCAACGTCCCTTTATTTGTTCGCAAGCAAACAATAGAATAAAAATTAAAAATCTTTATTATAAGTTGCATATTGTTGTAAATGTGTAATAAAACTTTTTAAAACATATACAAGCATATATTTAAGTATATGCAAATAAATTTATTTCCAAAACTAAATTGGTGTGAATTTATTCTTCATAGATCAGAAAATGTGGCAACATTAAATACATAAACCTCACGTTAAAAGTTAAAGGCAACAATATCTTCCCTTTAGCTTATCGGTCACTTTTAGCTTAAAGTATAGTTGTAATAACGAAAAACTAATAATCTACCCGATAGCATCCCAACGTTAGCTATTGGCAAATTGTAATAATGGCCCTAAGACTGTTAAATTCGGCTATGCTGAATCTCCACCTGGATTTTACGTTTATATAAATATGTGGACTTATTGCACAATTCATAATAAATGTAAAAAAAAATTTAAGGGGTTTCCATATATTGGAACATATATACCCGACAATGATGCCCGATGTACCCCATTTTAAATACCAGCCTGCTCGAAATATTGACTAACAATATTATCTTAAGATTACCCAGGTAGATGGTTTAGTTTGTGAATGAGCGTGATTTAAACAGATAGACGGACGGACGAGCAGACGGACATCGCTTTATCTTCTCGAATTATTATAAGGAATAAACATATTTTTGCTTTGCAGAGTCGCAAATTAATTTTACGGTGCTTTACAACTGGCATGACCAACAGATACCTCCTGCCTATTATATATTATAATGATGTGGAGGAACGTATTTTACATTCAGATGAAAGCAAGTTTTGCATTTTCCGCAATAAAGGAAAAAAGTTAATTTGGTGAAAAAGTTGAACTGCATTAAATAAAAGAATATATTTTGCCAAGAGTTAAAAAGGCTGGAGGTGGCATTATGATTTGGAGTTATATTGCAAGCAACGGGGTTGGATTATATCGTCTTTATTGAGTCTATAATGAAATGGGAGATATAAACATTTTAAAATAAAAATTAAAACTAAGCGCACAACAACTGGGCTTTGAATAAGATTTTTGGATTCAACAGGATAATGATCTAAAACATACGACACACAATGTCAAGCTGTGATTGCCCTACAAGAGTAAAAATCAAGCATTTGCTTGATTTACTAAAAAATAACCTCAAAGTAAATTTTAAAAAGCGTAATGTTGGGTGAGTGTGAATAAATAAGTAAAAAGTTGGCAAAGAGTTGATTAAATCGATGCCTAATCGGCTTGCAGAGGTCATAAAGTACAATGGATATCCTACAAGTAACTAACTTACTTCAGCAATACTTAATGTAAATTTAGTTTTTTGCATTAATATTTCAAATGTAGCAATATTTTTTCCTATGATTTCTGACGTTTTAGGTTTTTACATACATATAATTTGTTAAAATCGATAAACCTTAAATAAATTTCAAAAATTAATAAAAAGCTTAATAATACTGTACAACACTACGAAAATCGTTCAATCAGAAATCAGAAATTAATACTTTCTATAATAGAAAACCGTCCTTAATTTCATAAAAACACAATAAATAAAAAATCTATATATTAATATGTGAAGGTAAATTTTTAGTTCCCTTTTTAAGCAATATGCGGGCACGGAGGTGTGTGAAAATTGGCATAGTTATAGCTCATATGGAGGAGAAGCTGAGAATGATAAAATTTATGTTTAATCGGTCTTAAAAATATATTAAATTAAATAAAATAAAATATTTATAATAATTCGTTACGCCCTGTTAATGCGAATGATTTAAATTATGTATCAGACGCTCTGTGTTGAATTGTGAGTTGCTAAAATTGATTAACATACCTTTAGGCTCAATTAAATATTGATAAATTTTATATATATACAGATTAAAAAAACGTTGGAGGATAAAATTGAATGCAAAAATAATATTTCCTAGAATTTGCACTCGAATTTCGAGTGGTGGGCTATACTAGTTATAATTAGTACTGGTAAAAGGCAAAGCAGAGAATTGTTTACAGTGTAATTTATTAGAAAATTAAATACTTTAGCTTAGCAATTTTATTTTTTCTTAGTATAACAGTTTTAATTTTAGACTACTCTTTCTAGCAAGTGCAGCTTTAGTTAAATAACAGAACGATTATTCATTCAAACTATTGCCCATTTCCCCTTTGAGTGTATGAACGTATCAAGCTAAAAAAATTTAAAATGCCGGTATGGATTTTTAATTTAAGTTATAGTTTTTCAATATGCTCTTTTCCTTTTTTTTATATATTTTAACTTTTAAAGAAATGCCCCTAGAACTTACTACTTCGGAAGCAGTGACTTTACTCTGGGGCCAAATCACCGCATTTGTTATCGAAATTTTTCGATCGAAGTCATTTTTTATTTCAAAAAAAAAAAAATGTTAAGAATAATTTTCTTTCTCACAGTTGAAGAATTATGGTCTCTGGTTAGGTAGAAAAGCGAATCGTGGTCGAGTGTTTGTCCGTCTTTTTCAAATAATTAACCAAAATATGGAATTTTGATTGATTTTACTCGATATCGGATGCGGTGATTTGGCAAGTTAAAAAATTATAGTTGGCCTAAAACGACCTATAGTTAACCTATATCATGCGTTTGGAGAAATGCTCTTAGGTGCAACTAATTGGCTATAGAAAGTAAGCATAAACCAAATCTGAGTTGAATTCTCATTAATTTCTTTGACTGCGGATTTGATGTTAATTTTTTAATGGGGACTAAGTCCAAATACGGACCGATCCTGAAAACATTTGTTGAAGTCACTTATTTTTTGTACGAACATATACAAACCAAATTTAAGAAAATTCCGTGCAATATTTTCAATTTTAATTAGATATAAGTGAAAATCAGGAAGCATCTTTATATGGGGGATATGACTAAGAATTGTCCTATAGGGTTTATCTTTGGACTATTCATTAATGGATGTAATAAACATGCAAATAACTAATTTGACAGAGATCTATATGATAATTTGGATCTTATGTCAATTTAAGTCGATCTCATAGGAGTCATTTGTATGGGGACTATGTCTGAACATGCACCGATCTTCACCAATTCCAATAGCGTTTGTCCCGTGGCCGTTAAAAGTTTATATACCAAATTTCATCGAACTAAAGTTTGAATAAAAGGTTTACATGGACACCCAGGCCTACAGGAGGACCGACAGACGGATGTACGAAGGGACGGACATCGCTAAATCGCTTCAGAAAGTGATTCTAGTCACTATACCCGGACCGCATAGTGATATAGGGTATAAATATCTATATGATCTAGCAAATGTTTGATCTACAATTATGAAGAGTAAAAATAATCGATTTTTTTTTTTATGTTATCACTATTATTCAATTTTTGTTTACATTTGGTTTCTTGACTCCACAACGAACCAGTTTGGCGTATATGCACCAATCACTCATAAACCATATGATTTAGAAATCAATTACGTTGGTGATTTGGTTTTCAATAGGTTTTTGTTTTCTTTCTCAGATTTTCAATATGCTCGACCACTGCGATTATTACAGGTATTGCATTAACTGGGTGGTAGAAAAAGACACCACAGGTGCATTTTATTATACAAGTGGTAAAAGTTTTAAAGAAATAATGTTTCTATTTTTTTTATTAGTTCATGCTGTGTATTTGTGGTACATAAAGACGTTTTTTGTTAAAGATTTAGATATAAGAAATCTTAATGACTTTTTTTCTGTTTTTTATAGGAAAAATGCAGCTGTCACTGATTCAGTTTTTTTTTTTTAACGAAATCTATTTTGGTTTATTCAAACGGAAACGGCCAAACATATGTTGCAACACCTCCATACTCAAAGTAATCTAATGAGATCAAATGACATTATTTTTTTTTGTGATTAGTTTTTAGCAGTTTTTAATTTTTTTTTTTTATTTTTGCTAACAATAAGATCATGTTATGACACCACCCCTTAAAAAAAAACTTCACAATGTCCTTTGTTGTAAACAGCACTGCAATATGCAATCTTTTTTTGACACCACTAAATCTGTTGCGCAATTTTTCAAATTTACAGAGACGATGGAAAATAAATTTTTCAAAACAATTCAATAACAATTTTGAGAAGAAGCTGAAAATTAGTTCGTCTTTTGTTAATTTATTTTGTGTCGCATTGAGTTGTATTTTATACTCGTGCGATTCGTAAATAGTTTCTTAATGAAGTGACTAAATTAAAAAAGTTAATAAAGAAAATAAAATAAGATGCTGAATATCGTTTAAAGCATAATATATTTAATACAACAAATAAGTTAAATCTAGGGATATAATCATATGCCTACCGGCTGGGGTCGTTATATTGAGACTAGGCTTCAAAACGGTTCGCCATATTCAAAGTTGATCATTTTATTTTATATAATTAAATGAAATTTATTTTAAAGTTTAAATAAACACATTCACTGACATATAACAGATGGATATGAAATATATAATATAAAGGGACTTTGAATTGCTGGCTTGAATAAAAGCCACAAACATTTGTAATAAATAGGCAAACCAAAAATATGTAATGTTTTTCCTATGTCATTTATTGACAAATGAAATATTTATCGATTTAGCATATATTAATTAATTTATTTATTTAATTCAGCTACTATATAGCAACAGCTGACCAAAAAATGCAAATATTAAAAAAATAATAATACAGACTTTTTATACAGTTATAAAAATAATTGTTCGAAATCAAGTAAGTCGTTAATCTTCTTTTAATAACATCAACAGCATCGGATAAATCAATTAAAGAATAGTGTCTGTTCACTTCGGCGCAACTTCTTCGAAATGGATCAAAATTGAAAGAACTTGATCTGTGTAAATTCATAAGACCGAAGTTGTCTATTAGGAACATTTATACATATTTTTCCAAGAAGGCATTCAGAATCAATTTTACCATGAACTAAGTTGTGGAATAATGTTATATTAAAAATTATGCTTCTACTTTTCAAAGTTGGAAGCTTTATTACAGCCAAACGTCTGCGGTACGGTGGGAGACTGAATTCTGCATTCCACCGAAGATATCGAAAACAAAATATTCCGAATTGTTTCTGAAATGACGAAGACTGTGCATCCCAGATTACTGATGCGTTTTCAAGTATCGGCCTGACCAAAGACGTGAATAGATTTCTTGTTATATAAGGATCATTAAATTCCTTTCCCCAACGTTTTACAAAACATAAACAGTCATTATTACATGACAGTCATTATTACATGAGAATTAAAACTGTTTTATCAAAGTGCACTCCCAGATCTGTGAATGAGTCAACTGAGTTTGGCTCCGAGTCATGGAGGACATAGTCGTTCGAAGATGACGAATATCTAGAGAAGATAATAGATTTAATTTCGTTAAGTTGATACTACACCATTTGTAGAAGCTACATAGGGCAGACTGGAGATGTATACTGAGGATTGAGTAGATTTTTACATAGCCGACATAAGGATATTACTATATGGAATAGACTTTGGAAGATTGTTAGTAAACAGCAGGAATATGGATACCGGAAGTAACATCTATATATTTCGATTTAGAGTTATTGACAATTACTCATTGTAACGATGTTTAAGTACGACTGAATCCATTTTAGGAAGATGCCGAAGAATCCAATAATATCAAGCTTCGCTAGTAGTAGATCATGGCTGACTTTATGAAAAGCTTTGCTAAAGTCAGTGTATATAACATCAGATTGTTTACTTTTGCAGTATCTAGAATTTATATAAGAAGAAAATCCCATTAGATTAGTAGTTGTAGACCATCCTTTGCAAAAACGATGTTGAGCTGGTGATAGAATTGATGACAGTTCGTGTGATATATCAGTTATAATTTTCTCAAAAAGTTTTGGTTTTTAGCATTTATACATAATTTAATATATTTATAAATTTATGTATATAATTATACATGGTGCGTAGTAGAGAAGAATAAAGCATATATTTCTAAAATTCATAACTACACTGTATTCTTAATAGGGCCGGTTTCTGGCTTTCAGCCTTCATCAGCGATTTATTGAACATTGTGATAATTGTTATGTTATAATTGAATATATTGTTTCTATATGAGATTTTTCATGTGTAAACATCTATACGCACAGGAGGTAAATTTCTATTTCACAATACAATCACAAAAACAGCGTAACATGTGAGGCATAAGACAAAATCGGTATAACTTATGATTGTATTGGTGAAAAAATTATGATATGTAATAACCTGTTTGAAAATGAAAAATTAAAAATGAGAAAAAAAATTGAAAAAAAAAATAAAATTGAAAAATAAAAAATAGATAGTGAAAAATGAAAAAGAAAAATTAAAATGAAGAACGAAAAATCAAAAACAAAACAAGTAAGAAAATTGTAGTCGGTCTAGACCGACTATACGATACCCTATACCATGCGTTTAGTGATCCTATCTCTCAGGTCCAACTAACTGGATATAGAAAATAAGCATAAATCAAATTTGAGTGGGATTTTTAATAATTTTTTTGGCTGCAGATATGAAAAAGTTCATATCGGATGCTATATCTATATGGGGACTAGGCCCAAAAATGGACCGATCCTGACCATGTTTGGTAAAGTCTCTTGTATTTTGCAAAAATATATACAAACAAAATTTTAAAAGAATCCAAGATCGGGAAGCAGCTCTATATGGGGCCTATGACTAAGAGTTGTGCCATAGGACAACTGATTAGTGGATGTAATAAACACACACAAACCCAATTTGACTAAGATATATATGATAATTTGGATCTTATGGTAATTTATGTCGATTTCATAAGGGTCATTTGTATGAGGGCTAGGTCTAAACATGGACTGATTCTCACCAATTTCAACAGCGTTCATCCTATGGCCAACAGAAGCTTATATAATAAAGTTCATCAAAATATATTCATATTTGCGACCTGCAGTTAATTACAAGCTTTACATGGACACACAGACGGACGGACGGACGGACATCGTTAAATCGAATCAGATAGAGATTCTGATTCGATCGGTATAATAAAAGATGGATCTAGGTCAAATATTTTTGGTAGTTACAAACAGCAGCACAAAGTCATTATACCCAAACCACATAGTAAAAAAAAATTCAAAATAAAAAATGAAAAAAGAAAATTAAAAAATGAAAAATGAAAATTAAAAAATAAAAAAGAAAAAATGAAAAGCGAAAAATTAAAAATTAAAAATGAAAAATAAAAAATTGAAAAAAATGAGAAGTGGAAAATAAAAAATAGAAAGTGAAAAAAGAACAAAGAAAAATTAAAATGAAGAACGAAAAATAAAAAATAAAAAATTAAAAATGAAAAACGAAAAACAAAAAATGAAAAATGAAAAACGAAAAAATGAAAAATAGAAAACGAAAATAAAATATGAAAAACGAAAGATGAAATAATGAAAAAAAATAAATGAAAAATGAAATTTAAAAATGAAAAATAAACAAGTAAGAGTGTTAAATTCGGCTGTGCCGAATCTTTGATACCCTTCACCTCGGTTTGAGTGTTGATAATAAATGTAAATGAAAAAGTAAACAATTTGTTAAACTTAATACAAAATTATTTCAGCAAATTCTTTGGGTTGGTTTTCGTCTTTTCTATTATTTCGGATTTATTTCGGTGTTTGCTTTTTGGTCATCGTGGTTGTTGATCGGCATGCATTTAGGTTATATACCTATATGCATGCATTTCCGGTTATATGACATAACTTCTCGTTTAATGTAGTTTTTGCTAATTAAATAGCTCGCCCTAACCTCCACTGCAAAGGTAATGGTTGTGTAGGGTGGCTATATGCATTAAATCGTGCTAATTGGAGATGGCTGTATAGTTTCTTTTAACTGGCGAAATATTTTTTTCATTGCGGTCATAATAATAACCAAAAAAAAAGCTCTCTCAACTTTTTGTTAAAATATTGCTATATTTGGAAAATATAGAGAATAAATTTATAATAATAAATATTCAAATTAGGGATGCCAAACGCAAAAAACCAAATGTCCCAAACATTTTAAATAAAATAATTTGTTATCTTTTTCTGAAAAACTTAAAATTTTCATCCAAAAAAAATTGTGAAAATATCTATATAAATAACATTCTCATCAAATTGCGTTTATTTATGTAACAGTTTTTATGTTCGCAATTCTTAAATATCATTTGACGTTTTCTAAAATTCAAATTAATGTTTTCTGTAGTGTGATTCTGTAAATTTCAACGATCCGACAATCGCAAAATATATCGACAGCTATTGTTGTTTGCACTAAGGATTAAGTGATTCACTAAGTACATACATCTTAACGACAGTCGACAAATCTATTTTTCAATTTATTTAAATTGTAAATGAGTGGCATCTCTGTCAAAATAAGCGAAAAACACAAAGAAGAATAGAAAAAAACAAATTACTTCGTGTTTGACAGGATGATTTTATGTTGATGTTTAATATCTTTATTTTTTTTACTAATATTTCTGTGTATTTATTTGAAAATGAAATAATGAATTGAATATGCTATTTAATTTTTTTATTTATATAAAAAAGTTTTTTTAATAAAAGCAAAATATTTTCACTATTTTATGATTTTTATTTATGTATGACGACATTTCAACCTAAAAATTTAAGTTTTTATCGATTGAATAAACAACACAAAAATGGTTGTCGTTTAGATAACAACAATAGCTGACTTTAACAATAGCGAATATCGTTTAAAAATTTTTTAACGATTCGACTATCGTTAAAAGAAGTTACTGAATCGCGGTACAGAAAAGCTATTAATTTCTCCTGAATGTTAATATTTTTTTAAATGTAAAAATTTTTTAAATGTAAACATAGGTATTTGGTGTTTTTTTTTTTTTTTTTTTTTGAATTTCAATTTGTGTTTAACGAATAAAATTTATATATTAAAGATGCAATTGGTGTCTTATAAATTTAAAATTATAATTTCCAAGGTTTGGTATGATTTTCTGAAATTCATTTAATTGTAATTTATAATTGGAAATTTTTAATTCTAGTTTTTAGAATTGATATTTTCTTAAATTTGAATGGAAAATTTAAAAAGTGCAGTTTTGTATTTATGTGAATAATAATGCTTTAGTAATTATAAACAATTTTTAAAAATTAAATGTAACCGCAATCAGATATTTTGTAGGTAAAGCAGAATAATAATTCTAGTGATGCCAAAACAAAGGAAACTTTTAAAATTTTCTACCAGAGTTAATAAAAAAAATTTACAAAGGGTTAGTTTTTATTATATTATTACCACAATGACCACAAAAACAACAAGTCCAGCTATG
The DNA here is from genome assembly GCA_963682025.1 of Cordilura impudica. Lineage (NCBI taxonomy): Eukaryota > Metazoa > Arthropoda > Insecta > Diptera > Scathophagidae > Cordilura > Cordilura impudica. Next base: position 28,579,674 of record OY821521.1, on the reverse strand, counting down.
ACAACAACACAACATTTAGAATAACAACAAGAACAAGATAGAAACATTATAATTTTCATATTTTTTTTTTACTTCTTCAAAGATTTCCCTGGACCTGTTACACCGATTTTAATGATTTTTGAAACAGAAATCTTCCCATGAATTTGGTGAATCATTCTCACTAAAAATAATCACTGTAGCTGCACCATTGAGGGCGTGATCGTGACAAAAACAACATAGAAAATTATATTTTTTCAATACTTTTTTTAGTTCTTCATTCAAATCTCGGGCCCTAATCGACCGATCCGTCCGATTTTAAACAGCAAACTTTTCAGGATGTTAGTGAATCATTTTTTTGTCAACGAGCACCCTAGCTGCCCGATTGATGCCGTCATCGTGATTTCCACAGACGGACAGACTGACAGACGGACATCGCTATATCAACTCCGGATTTTATAAGGATCACAAATATAAATATTTTATGGGGTCCAAAAATTTTTTTCTAATTATTACAAACGGAATGACAAACTTATATATACCCTCTGCACACTTGAGTGGAGGGTATAAAAACGATAAATAAAATTAAATACGAAAAATTAAAAACTAACGGGTTGAAATATTAAATGTTTTTACATTAGCAGATCCCCTGCAGTTTATTGCTATAAGTGATACATAGAAGATGCTTTTTCTTTGATTTTAAAAAAGTGATATAAAAAAATCTTCAATTACTAGATGTTTACACATCTCCCCTGTAATCGGACTCACTTTATTTTTTTTATACTTAGGGCGACCGTGAGGTTTGAACCTGTGTCTATCTTACTTACACTTGTATAAAAGAATTGGCTGAAATACGTCTACCACAGCGTGGGGCATATGGCGCGTTATGTGACGCTTTTTCCGAATTAACTTTGAAAAACTTTCGAAATTTATGATGAAAAGAACCAGCGCAGAACAAAGAACCAAATTTGTTTCACTTTATTTTGAAAGTCAGCATTCCGATTTCTTCCACGTACTGGACGACAGTTGCTCGAATGGAAGCAAGTATTAAGGAAAATCCCGAAACTACACCAGGTTCTCAACAGTTAGTGATTTTTAGGCGGTCTTTGCAAAGAATTTTTATAACTTACACCTTTTACCATATAACATTCAATTGGTTCATCAGTTAAGAGCAAATGATGATTCTCAATCTATAAAGCCGCGAAAAACGTTACTCATGTTCCGCTCTGTACTTGAAAAATTTAATTCGTTAATAAGAAATTTTATTGCATATATTTAATATTTTAAAATGCCATAGCATTTCTTTATAAACTACCGTGTAAACTTCCATCTTATAAAATATGAACTACCGTGTGACCTCGATTTTCCGGTATTAGATTAACTGGGAACATCAATTATCCTGGAAAGGGATAGAAAATTAAAATTTTTTGTCTCGATTAACCGTGATTACCTCTATTGTCCGTTACAATAATCATAACAAAATTATTTTTCTTTTGTTTCGATTACTTTTAATTAAATCATAATTTGAATAAAACGAAATAGGGGATCCTCTCATTTGCATAGGGTCAGTCAGATGCATATACACGTTGCTTCCTTTAGTGTTTAATTGTCTTAAGAAATTTAAGAAAAACCACTACGAATATAGAAAAACTTAAAGTTTATTTATTTTCAAAGCCTTCATTGGCATTATTATTGAGAAAAATTTAAAACTAAATAAAAAATAATAATGATAAATAAATGGCATTATTCGTCTTCCGACTCACATAAAAACACCACTAAAATACACAGTAAGCAAGTTTGATAAACTTTAGTCGACTATCGCACTCACATCTGCCCTACACACCGAGTTATTGCTTATATTGCTGACTAGGTAGTTATTTTGACATCTACGACGATATTTTACCATTAAAAAAAAAGGGTGGCCACAACCCAATTTTGCAGCCATCTTGAGATGTGGTGAAAATTTTTTTTGGTGTCAATATATTGGTTGCAATCGATATTTACTCACAAAGTATAATAAATTTACTGAATAAAAATGCATTGCACTCACATTTTTGATTGATTCACTTCGATTTCTAACTCTATTGAAAAGGGGTAAATTTGTATTATTGGTCTTTTTCAAGCACAGAAAAATAAATTTGTTCCCAGCACAAAGCAGACGCGTCTGCCCGTTTCGGTACTCGGTACAAAAAGAACATGTTGCCATGACACACAAATGACTTTTGCAAGAAAAACACATATACTTTAGGTCAAAAGATACGCTGGGGTGGCCACAACCGAACCATGGCCACAACCCAACCTCTTCCCCTAATGGCATCCTTATCGGCGGTAAAAAGACAAAGAAAAGTTAAGATGATTAAAAAATATTACAATTTGAATGTTCCGTTAAAATGTTCTCACATACATTGGGAGTGTGGACACAAAAGTTTATGACATTATAAAAACCAAAAACAAAATTTTAAAGTTATGCTGAATATGATTCTGTTTTGGCTTCTAAATGTAAAGATTTTCTTAATAAAGTAAAGAATTTTTTTAAAAAATTTTTATTTTTAACAAGACCATCTTTAGGAACTAGAAGCGCTTGTTAAATAAGTAACCAAAATCAATTTTCCTAAACTACCTCGATAATACATATTTTTGTTTGATTACTTTCCAACAAAATGTAACTGTATTTGAATCTCTTCAGAAAATAATAAATAAAACACTTGATAAGTCAATTTAATATTTGTTTTGGTAAATAACAATTAAGTTTTCAACTAAATCAGATTAATTGGCGTATCATTTTTTGGATTTTAACACCACTAAAGTAATAATTTTCGCCATAAGAATAAACACCACTTGTGAACACAATACCAAAACCAAAAACTCAATGCAAAACCATACAAACTCGTGATGAATTGAAGCTAAAGAATTCAATTGACGATTGGATTTGAACAAGTAAGTAAACACACACTTATGTACAGTGCAAACATTGAAGTTGAGAACCTTTGCAATGATGGAACAATAGAAAACGCCAGTTATTTAGCAATTATAACAGAAAAACCAACACACTTGTACATATTGTTGTACGAATATTTTACAGGAAAATAACATTCACATTCCGGTATAGAAAGAAATGGTACTACACAAGCAACAAAATATACGAGTACATACACACAAACAGGATCCTTTAGAAAAAGAAAAAAAGTTTTTTTTTGTACATATGTATGAGGAACAAAAGAAACCAAGTGAATGGAAAAAGAAGTAAAAGTGTTATATGCGGCAGAACCGAAAATTATAAACCCTAAAATAATACTTTGATATAAAATTAGTTCAAGGAAGAATTAATTCAGTTTCACAATCTCGTAAAAGAAATTTGAATTTATTTTTCATTTAATATTGTAAGTATTTATTACCCAGCGTAATTAATACAATCGCTAGAAACTGTATCCGTACTTCATGTGTACGAAATAATAAATATTAGCAGATTCCAGCGCTCGAAATTTGAGTGCAATTTCTAGGCAACTTTATTTTTTTGCAACTTAGCCAATTCACAAACCAACACCTTTATGGTTTAATATTATTGTGAATGAAGATAAAAAACTCATTAACAAGCACATTAACAAATTTAATAAAGCAAACAAAGCATATGTAGAATTTTATGTATGTGTTAGTAGCAATTTTAAATGTAATTTACTCAAAATAAAGAAACAAATTTAAATGCATGTAGATCTGCAAAACGGCTAAAAAGAAATACCTTTCAAATAATATACGTTTGGTCAAAATCGGGATAAAACGGTAGAACAAATCATCGGTCACAAGAAATCGCCTAGCCTATTAATATTATAGATTAATACCAATTTTAGTAATATATATTTTGAATTTATAATTTTTTTACCATTGACAAATAGTGCTTGTTCTTCAAAAAACTTACGGATGTTTCTACTTAAATTTTATAAGTGACAGAAAAAGTATTTCTACATATACAATTAGACGAAATCCATGAATTGTGGAACGACCTTTACATCGACTGTATTTTAGTAGAAGACAATCTGGTTTGTGTATAGCTGATTTTACTTAATTATATTTGTTTTGGAAACTTTATTTTCAGAAGAGTTACAAAATCAAATCAATCGGTGCTGACGAGGGAAAAATTACCTCAAGCTTAGAAATGAGAGTAAATCTTTTCGTCAACGGATCAAATGCATAAGCCATTCCTCCACAAATCCATCAACTAAATTTTGTCAATTTTGTAAATTTTGTCGTCATGGCCGTGCCTTCAAACTATCTGAGCGCGAAAAGCGAAATATTTTGGAGTAAATAAAACAGAATCCCAGAATTACTCCTTCCCAAATAAGTTATAAAATCGAAGCAATCTTCGGCAAAGATATCCGTTCGCAAAATATTAAAAATATCTCATCTTGTAGTGTGTAGGAAGCCATTCATTTGCGATGTCAATAGAAAGAACACATTGACTTAGCCACTGACTATATGAAAAGGGCTCCGGAGTTTTGGAAATCTATTTTATTTTCAGTTGGAATCAAGATTTGCTTTTTCGGTATGAAAGTAAAAAAGTTAGTTTTGCGTAAAAGTGAAACTGAATTAGATAAAGAAAATCTTTGCAAACGGTGTGATTGTATGGCAGACAATGGGGTTGGTAAACTCTTTAACGCGTGCAGATATCTTTGTAATTAGCAGTCATTAAAGAAATTTTAATATGAGTATGGTGATAAAGAAGGTAATTCGAATTCCCACAAAAAACTTCTGCATGCAGTAAACAGTTTGGAAGAGACCCAACACATAAAAAAATCCAAACGTAATGAACACAAACTACCACATCCATTAAGTAAGTAGTCAAGACATTGTGAATGTTGTAAAAGTTACAAAAAAAACTTAGGAATGAAAAATAAGCATTGCACACACCATTAGAGAAACCTGTTTCCGAAAGGATTAAACGTTACGAAAATGTTAAAAAGAAATTAGCATAGTGGGATGCCATTATTGCCAAGAGCAGAATATCTGAAGCCCAGAGTTTCCGTTTGCAAAAGGATACTTTTTATACCAACACATCCTTTAAACGCAAACCTTTAGAAAAATCCATTAAAAGTAAGGTTCAGAAAATACACACATGAAACACACAATGTTCTGTTCTAAAGCAGCCAACACATATTTTTATTTTCATATAAATTATGTGTGTTTCTAAGTTTTGTACGGTAACCAACACAATCATGAATGTGTTTCGTTTTAATATTTCTATCGCGCTCGGAAAAGAAACGAAATTAAGTCATAAACAACATATAAAATTTCTCTGTTTTCTATTTTATTACCATCTTTTTATTTTTATTTTTTTTATTATATTTTTATTATTATCTTTTTATTTTTTTTTTATAACTGCTAATGAATTATTTTAGTTTTTTTTAATAAATTTGGTTGAAACAATTGTTGTCGCTATTATAGGGGTGTTGCAGATTTTTCCGATCGCAAGTGGATAATGTTTTAGTTTTTAGATTATAACATTTAAAAGTAGAAAACTGATAAATTTTTGATACAAGGTATTTATAGAGAATACATTTCCTGAATATTTCACAAAAAACTCATATTTCTCGAAATCCGCAAAAAAAAATTTACTTGTAAAAAAAAATCACACAGTTAATCTCTAACATACATTTAACAAAATTTTCAAGTGCCAGATCCATTTTTTGAAGTTTTGTTAAAGAAAATTTTTTAAATCTTAAAAAAGGAGTTTTTAAAATTTTATCAAAAACATTGTCCATCTTTGATGGTCTCATTTCGCAATAGGTTAACAACGTGTTAATAAAACAATACTTCATATCTGAGTATTTATAGGTACAAAGTCAAAAAAAATTATGGCTTTAATCAATTTGCTGAAGTTGAAAAAATGTTCACCACATTTCATGAGATAGAGTTTTTGGCACAAAAGTGGTCTGGGGCATTTTTTAGTTCTTGGCGACTTTTTATTCGATTTTGAAGCTATATAGCTTTCTAGAAAGATAATTTAGTACTGGTAACGATTCATGTAGCAAATTGTTGAAAAAATTAAACTATAGAGCGAAAGTTTCGTAAAATATGAAAAAAAGTCATATTTTCCCCATATAAACACACTTGAAATTTTCAGTCGCGTTGAGGCACCTCTAATTTTTTTTTTTTTTTTATTGACCCAAAACTTTGTATTTTTAATTTTTTCTTTTTGCTATTCGCATATTTCTAGGGGGGTGAGACTTTAAATTTGAACATTTTTTTCCCCTTCATATAATGAAGGGACACCCTAATGTACATACATACATATATATATCCGTAATATGCATACGTGTATATTAGGGTGACAGCCATTTTTTTTTTATTAATTTCAAGACGTGCGGGTCGGATTATTGTGACACTGGATCTAAAACTTTAGTGCTCATAATTTGAGCCAATTCGAACAATGCTTCCTGGACGCACATTGAGTTCAAAGTTCAAATATGCGCATTTATATGTTAAAATTATCAAAACAAACCATTTTTCACAAAAATTTTGATATTAATAATTGCACATCAATTAAATTAATTAATAAACCATAATCAAGAGTAAAGTATCTTTCTAATAAAATAACAAAATCTATTATAGGTTGAAAAACATCCAAGTTATGTCTAGTTCCCCAGGCAATAAATGCGCCGCAGTCCACTTGATTAAGAAAATTGAGCTAACATTTTCAAACACATTGAAATGATTCACAACAACAACTTTTTTGGATTCGCCAGTGTCACAATAATCCGACCCGCACACCTCAAAATTCGACCAAAATTTTTTTTCATACAAACCGCTGTCACCCTAGTGTATATATGAATAAAATGTGTAATAATTGTATTTTAATAAAAAAATTTAAAATATTTATTGAATCTACAATGGATTAATATTAAAGATTTCTGGTTCCAACAGAATAATTGTCCAAAACATTAGAAGAACAACCTCAAGCTGTGATTGCTCTACAATACTAAAAATCAATTGAAATCGCCACCCCAATCAGCTGATCTTAATCGTATACAGCATTTGTGGGATTAACTGGAACGCAGAATTCATCAGCATAAAATAACTTGTAAGCAAATGTTAAAAAGCGTCATTTTGGATAAGTACGGGTAAAAGACTTGAAGAGGATACTTTAAATTTTGGTTAAGTCGATGCCACATTGGCTCACAAAGGTCTAAGGCCCAAAGGATATTCTACATATTCTACACCTTAAGGTATATTTAATATAAATTTAGTTTTTTCTTACCAATTCTAAATTTTTTAATTTTATTTCAGTAACACAAACAAACTTCATTTTTAATATTTTTTAGAGGTATCTCCTTATTTGATGCCATATCTTGGCAGAATTGTGCCCAATTTATCCCATTTTAAATATCAACTTTATCGAAATAATGAAAAACGCTATTATTCTAATTTTGTCGAGGTAAATGGTTATTTTGTGGATGAGCGTAGATCAGCAGACATACAGACAAACGGATTTCGCTATATTCGCTCCAGTTGTTATAACCCTATCTAGTTATATAAATGAATTAATATCAGTTTAGCAAGCTCTAGGTTTTTATTAAAATAAAACATCTTCAAGTAGGTTTTTTCTTAATTTTTGCTTTCCATAGAATATAATGTAACACCCAGGAAAAATTTCATAATATCAGCTCATTGATTTTTGCATTACCAATAATGACCTACCCCTGCCCACTGCATTACCTCTAAAGTGAAAATAAGGCGTTACTATAATGCGTTATACAGCTACTTATATTTCATGCCAGCTCCTTGCATACCGCATTACTTTCAAAGTAAAAATAATGAGTTCCTAGTAATGTGTTGTAGCTACTTCCTATAACTAGTTATTTTACCTATAACTAGTTTTTTTTACGTTGCCATTAACTAGTTACTTTACTGCTACTCCTAAGCTTAGCGGCAACTAGATATCCCAAATGACATCTCCGTGTTAAAATAATGAGCTTATGAGGCAAACTTCAACCAGTTACTAATCCTTCTAAAACCCATTACATGGTAATGTTTTTTCCTGGGCATATATATCGTTAGCTTAGTGTGCAAAAGTGCCAAGTTCACTTTTTATGAAAATTGAGATTTTGTACAGTATGATACAATAACTAAAAATACATTATTTACAAAAAAAAAAGTTACCGCTATACCGTTCTCACTCGTGGCTATGCAAATGTGCTTAATCGACAAACAATGTAATTGAAAGCAATTTTGATCATCACTTAATTAGATAAAAACCTACTAACATTCAGCTAAATAATTATTTGCATAATTCAACTTTACATCCAGAAGGTAACTTTTGCATCTTGTTTCAGGGAAAACGTTGTTAAATTATTCATTTTATTAGGAGATTATCATGGACTCCGCTGATAACAATACCACTTATCGCAATTATTATGCGATTGAATCAGATAATGAAGTTACAGGACTTGTTCCCTATGGATATAATAGTGATTCCGATAATTCATCCGAGTTACTCTCGACGTCAAAAACACGCCAGAAATAGAAAGCGTAGAGAAAAGGCAAAAGTTATGTGGGAAAACGAAAAGTCGGTAATAGTTCCAATTATAAAAAGACGCAAGAACTACTGACATTGAAGAGAAGATGTAGCTGAAAAAATGACATGAACTGTGCACATATTACTGATGATGATAAAAAAAACAAGTAAGAAAGTTATAGTCGGTCTAGGCCGACTATACGATACCCAATACCATGCGTTCGAGACCCTATCTCTTAGGTCTAACTAATTAGATATTGAAAATAAGCATAAACCAAATTTGAGTGGCATTGTTATTAGTTTTTTGCCTTTTTCATATCAAAAAATTGATATCGGATGTTTCATTTATATGGGGACTATGTCGAAAATTGGACCGATCACTTATTTTTTGCAAAAACATATATAACCTAGGAAAAAAAACATTACCAAATAATGGGTTTTAGAAGGAGAAGTAACTGGTTGAAGTTTGCCTGATAAGCTCATTACGGGGATGTCATTGGAGGTAACTAGTTGCCTAGGAACTCATTATTTTCACTTTGAAATTAATGCAGAATGCAAGGAGTTGGCATGAAATATAAGTAGCTGTATAACACATTATTCGTAACGCTTTATTTTCACTTTAGATGTAATGCAGTGGGCAGGGGTAAGTCATTATTGGTAATGCAAAAATCAATGAGCTGCTGTTACGAAATTTTTCCTGGGAAACCAAATTTGAGATATATCTGTGCAATATTTTAGTTTTTTTTAATAGATTTAAGTGAACATCGAGAATTAGCTTCATATGGTGGCTATGATTAAGAATTTTCCTATAGAGTTTATTTTTGGACTGCTGATAAATAGGTGAGAGAGATTTACACGATAATTTAGATATTATGGCAATTTAAGTCGATCTCATAGCAGTCATTCGTATAGGGACTAGGTGTGAACATGGACCGATTTTCACAAATTTGAACAGCATATTTAAATTTCGTTGCTCAAAAAAAAAAAGGAATCAGCAGAAGAGAGGCAAGGCCCAAATTTTCATGTTTATACTCTGCCAACCATGGAGTCTCACTATGGCTTGCTGCAACAAAAAAAGATATTTGCTGACAGAATGGTATTCAAAAAAGATATTTGACGAATTTAGTGTAAATGACTAGTGCCATAAAAAAGATCATTCGCTCACTTTCCATATTGGTTTTTTAGCTTGCCTTATTTGCAAGGCGATAGCAAGGTAACAAAGGCGACGCCAAAGTGACCGACATTTATGATGTTAAGTGCACTCCAAACAGTGAAATATATTTCAAACTTAGATTTTCTGATAAATAGTCAATTTTACCTAAAAAAAATTTAAATACAAATATAGACTCTATAGAGTTTTCAAATTTGCAGCAACTTCTTTAGGATAGAAAAAACATACGAAGACTTTGAATATTTTAAAATCAACTTTACATACAGACCACCACAAGTTTTATAATGATTTACCTTACCAATGATTTGTTTATAAATAGCATTTATGAATTAAATTAGTTAGTTTTGTTAGCAGCCATAAAATAGACTGTACTTACATAGTTATTATTTATGTTACGACAATAAAAAATAAGAAAACAATCATTCAACATCATAAAGCAATCAAAAATGGTTGCGAAATATGTGGAAATGTGAAAAGTTCAAATTAAAAAAACCAAATCATATAGCACAATGGCTTTATTTTGAATTGTTCGGTTTTCAGTATTGAAACAGGACAAACAATAGAAAAAATTGCGATCAAAGATTATATATTTTAAACAAATAGAATGTTTTATAAGCTTTAGTAACTTAAAATGATTATTACCCCAAAAAAATGTACCAAATGGTACACATCTGTAAAGATGGTGTACATTTCCAGAGAAATGCCTTTCAAATGGTATATATTTTGTCAAAATCGGTTAATAACTAAAAGCGTAGAATAGGTCACAAAAAATCGTCTTGTCTATAAATATTATAGATATACATATTATAAGATGAAAACGTAAATATTATTTATACAGTAAAGAATTGAATATACCATATGGTTTCGCTAATTCGTTTTTCAATCCGTTACAAAGGATTAATAAACTGATATAGTCTATATATTGGTGTGGAGCGTATCTATAATATTAATAGGCTAGGCGATTTCTTGCGACAGATGATTTGTTCTACCGTTTTATCCCGATTTTGACCAAACATATATTATTTGAAATGTATTTCTTTTTAGCTGATTACCAAATCTACAGATTTCTAAATTTCTTCCTTTATTTTGAGTAAATTGCGTTTAAAAATGCTACAACATACATAGTATTATATAAAGGGTCCGCCAAATAACTTTTTTTTTTTGAAAATGCTATAAAAAAAACTACTGAATATTATCTCAAATTTCTTTTTTTATTTGAAAGTACAATCCTTCCGGTTAATAATAGAAAATAATTTCATTCAAATAACTGCCTCGGCTGGCCATGCAGTAGCCTACACGATTGTGTGCAGCTGTATTTCACCAATGGCTTCACGAATATTGTCCTTTAAAGCGTCAATTGTCTCTGGCTTGTTGGCGTAACACTTATTTTTGAGGGCACCCCACAAATAATAGTCCAATGGTGTCAAATCACAGCTGCGAGGTGGCCAAACGACATCAGGTCTGCGTAGGGTTGCCAGATCCAAAATAGCTGAAAGCTGGACATCAGGTTCAAAAAAGCTGGATTTTCCAAAAAAAAGCTGGACATTTAAATTTTTTTTTAAAGGAAACAACGTGGCCATATTTTGTTTAAAAAACTTTTATTTAAGGTAATAGTTTTGCACATTGTTAGGAACATAATTTATTAAATTAAGTTAAACTTAAAAAAAATCAATTCAGTCTTTTAAATATATGAGATTTAAAATCGTTTATTAAAAAATAAATAAATAAAATTTAAAATTATTCAATTCAGTCTTTTAAATCTGTTGGAATTTTAATTTAATACTAAAAACAAAACAAAATAACAAAAATCTTAATACACTAAAAAGTAACTAAAGTCGGCTACATTTTTTGCAGGGTTCGCTGTTAAATTTTATATTTTTCTTTGCTGATATTAACGATTTTTCTGCAGTAAACCTGTCTGCAAAAATGTTTCTGACTTCACTAACTCCTTTAAAAAAAAAAACAAAAACGAACAAAAATTAACAGAACAAATAACAACTTAATCTAGTTTAAGTTACTAAAGTATACCAAAACTGCAAATTATTTTGTATCATAAATTAAAAAATCACTTTTTCTGCCACATGTATTTCGAATTTGAACTTACAGAATTCGCCAATTCTGTACCTTTGGGTGTCTGTAAAAATTGTTGAAAATCTTTACAAGATTTCTCTAAATTTAAGCGAATTAATATTTCCGCTTTAATTATGTCGAATGCCATTCGGTTTCTTTCTTTTGTGTAGAGATTATTTAGTATACTAAAAACCCTTTCACAAAAGGCGTTGCTTACGGGTATAGAAAATACGAAGCATGCTACTTTCCTTAAGTTTTCGAACTCATTTTCATCACTTTTATAAAAAAAGTTGGCCCATATTTTGTCGTTTGACAAATCTTTTGGCAATTGTTCATATACTTTACGTAAACTGCAAAAGTCCGAGTATAATTTATCGTTATCTATCGCTTTATCTATTTTTAGAACTTTTGGGAGTTCTTGCAAATCTTCCCAAGAAAATAGATTTTTTTTTAAATTTAAGAATGCAACTTTTTTAAAAAAAGAGTCATCTCCAAAATCGTAACGATTTTCTAAATAACTGATAGCTGTTTTTAAAAAATCTTCAGCTTCTTTAATAAACATTTGTTGTTCATTATTAGAAAGATTTTTTAAAATCTACATTGAAGATTATTCATGAGTCGGCTCATTATATCGTGCATCTCTAAAACTGTGCAAGAGTCACTTTCAAGAGCCAAAATTGTGGTATGGAATTCGTGCATTATGTTGTGTATAAAATATAAATATGCTTCCGATAAGCCTTCAGTTTTGCATTCATCTTCATCATTTGCAGAAGTTCCATATGAAATAAATTCCCATAAAACTTTTTGGCACTTATTTTGTCCTTTTTTTAAAAAATACATTTTTACAGCAGGCCAGCAAAAAATAAGACGATCTACAGCTGGCAGTAGGGAGAGCCACCTAGTTGCAATATGCCTCAAAAGTTCCTTATATTCTATACCAGCAAACGCAAAACATTCTTTTAATTTCTCAGTGGTCATTGCCGATGAACTGAACTCATTGAATATTTTTATAATAATGCTCTCTACATCAACAGATAAAGCATTTAGTGCTCTTTTAACGTAATTGTTAAGAATATGACAATTACAATTTGCTTTTACGATTTGATCAGAAGTATCTTTCAGTTTTTGGTAAACCGAGCTGTGAATACCGTAGTTCACTGCAGCATTATCTGCACTATATGATGATATTTGCTGTATTTCTAAATCACATTCATTAGTTATTCTTATTATATTTGAAAAAATATCCTTAGAAGTTTCATAGGGATCGTTATAAAAGTCTAAAACTAGTTTGCGGATTCCGTATTCGGGATCAAAGAATTGAACAGCGTATGGGTAAGTCTTAACATTACCAATATTGGAAGCATCGCTACTTACAGAAAAATAATAGTTCTTTTTTAAAGCATCTACAGTTACTTGTTGTGAGAATGGAGCCAAAACATTTCTGGCAATTGCTGCTGCTTTTGTTCTTCCACAGGTTATCTTGTTGGCGATTTTGCTATCACAATATAAAACAGAACTCAACTTAATTTGACAATCGAGACTATTGTAGCTTAGTCCGTGCAAAACGTTATGGTAAACACATACTAACTCTGCCCTGGCGATTTGTGTTTCAATTTTCGTCTCTACTGGAACTACAAACTTGGAAATTGTTTGAGAGATTTTCTGCGACATCTCCATTTTGATATGCTTTTTGGTTTTTATATGTTTATTTAGCGACCGGCTTCCTTCATATTTTATTAAAATATCAGTTTGACACAATTTACACTCTACCGTGTAATTATCTTTTTTTCGTATCCACTTTGCATATTCTGGGATTACTTTCCATACTTCGCAGAATGTTGTAAGTTTTCTTTTTGATGGACCAGCTTCTTCATCGCTATCCATTTTAATAAGTTGCTCTAAACAATTTAAATCTTATTTAAAAAGTAAATAAAAGAACACTCAGTACATTTTACTTCTTCCAACAAAATGTATTATGGGATCAGCTGTTTAAGCGCTGGTGATTATTATTAGTGATGATACAATAGGGAAACTATTAGAGATGATACATTTTGAAATTGTATTGTAAAAAATGTACCGCCTGTGTTGGCTGTATGCAAAAGAGATGGTAATGTAGACAAATTTAATATAACGACACTTTTTCAAAAGTAATTCTGTTAAATGTACCAATAAAGACATTTATAGATTAAAACTATTTTGTTTAATATTTTTTTTTCTCGAAAATTTTCTGTTTAGCTGGACAAATTTTATTTTACCTGGACACTGGACAAGCATTGAAAAAGCTGGACAATCCAGCCAAGTCCAGCCCGTCTGGCAACCCTAGGTCTGCGGCTGATAATGCGATCTTCAAAAACAGGGCGCAAAACATCGAGTGTAGCTTCGGCTGTGTGGCACGTAGCGCAGTCCTGTTGAAACCAAATGTTGCCAATATCCTCCTCTTCAATTATTGTGAATAAAAATTCGTTCAACATGGCCCGATAATGATCGCTATTGACTGTAACGGCCACTCCTTGCTCATTTTCGAAGAAAAATGGCCCAATTATGCCTCTGGACAAAAATCCACACCAAACAATTACTCGTTTTGAGTGTATCGGCTTTTCAATGTATGCGTCCGGGTTTTCTGTACCCCAAATGCGACAATTTTGCTTGTTTACATACCCGCCAAGATCAAAATGAGCTTCATCTGAAAAGATGATTTTTTTTGGCAAAATCGGCATCTTCTGTAAGTCGATCGCAGGCCCTCTAAGCGAAGCGAAAACGCATTGGATGGTCAGTTGGCTTCAACTCCTGAACCAATTGGACTTTGTATGGCGTCATACCAAGGTCTTTATGCAAAATTCGTCTCAATGATGCCTCCGAAATGTTCAATTCTTGAGAACGACGGTGAATTGATGTTGATGGCGCTTCACGCACACTTTCTGCCACAGCAGCAATATTCTCGGGTGTACGCACTGTTTTTGGCTTTTCACGCTTTGGTTTATCGATGAGGATGCCAGTTTCTTTCACTTTTTTCACAAGATAACGAACATACGGAGCTGACGGTGCTTCTCTTCTTCCCAAATCCGTACGCAATTTTCGCACACCTTCTGTAACATTACCATGATTTTCAAAGTAATGTCGCAATATTTCCCAGCGTTGTTCAAGCATATACACAACCATATTCGTTCAGCGGAAGGATAAAACTAATTATCTGTCAAATCAGACATGAGCTTAGTGTTACCATTCACGAAATAAGCACTACTTGAAAAAAAAACGTTAGATGGCTGACCCTTTATATGCTATGTCTGTGTTTTATTAAATTTGTTAATGTGTTTGCTAATGAGTTTGTTATATTCATTCACAATAGCAATAAAACATAAAAGTGTTGGTTTTTGAATTGGCTAAGTTGAAAAAAGCTGAAATCTGCTAATAATAGTAAATAGCTTAAAAGTTTCTTAGAAACAAAAATAAATCAGCTTAGTGAATTCTTTCCTATGTTTTTCGTAGTATTACAGTTTTAATTTTAGGATACTTTTTCTTTACTATTTGGTTTCTCTGTCAAGTGTTTAAAATAAATAATAATAATTTTGTTCAGATTCCCAAAGGTAGCATATTGGTTCGAGTAGAATTTTCCAGGACCGCTGGAAATTCCTATATTCAGATATTCCTGTCTTTATTACTAATAATATGCACGTAAAAAACCTAAAAAATCATTGAACAATGACTAAGGATCTCTAGGTTTGTTCCCAATTAGCCAACAACACTCAACGATAATGTCGCTAGACAATGTAATAAATTTAAATGCCTACCCCGGTAGGGTATACAACAAGGAAATATTTAAATTGTAAAAAAGAAGAAAATAAAAACGGACCTAAACAAAATTTGATTCAAGTTAGCTCACACCCAAAGTGTATAATTACACAATCGTCATACTGCGAATATAATACAATCGTAGATTTCAACTACGTCACTACGGCATACACAAGTTGTAGCTGTTGTTACAATGGTTGGCTACTCGTACATTGAGTACAAATGAGTTTAAGATTGCACCACTCCATACTTCTTCTGTACTATAAATACAATACGCGTGAGTGTACTTGCTGCGGAACGGAAAAGGTAGTCGGTATTGTTGGGACCCCTTTGTATATCCTTGCGATCCCTTGATATGTTTTCATTCTTTTTTGTTTAACAAATTTTGAATTCTTTAGATTTTCTGGTAAAGAATAAAAAAAAACAAGAACAACAAAAAGTTTTCGTCACATTGTGATTCAACATCAATATCATCTGGCACCTTTAGCATATTTGTATGCATATTGACATACACTTTTTTATTTCGTTTTTTTTTTTTTTTTATTATTATGTATTTTTTATATACTCAATTGTTCATGAATGTTGGGTGTGTCTTCAGATATTTGTCAGACGATTTCCGGTACATTTAACATTGTTAACGTTAAAATTTCAACATCATCTTACTTACAAGGTGGAAACATTTTCTTTACATACGTCAAACGAGTATTTAACCCAAAAGCACTTTTTGCCAATGACATTTCCATATAGAGAATTTACCAAAAAGACCTTCAGTGTGTTAAGAGAGTTCAAAATGGTTTACAGTGCTAAATTTGCGGTGACCGTAAATAAAACAAATATAAATTAAATTTGCAAAATTCATTTCGGTTTAGCTTGATAAATTGGATGGAAAGTTTTCTTCAATTTTGAATCAGTTCTAAATAAATTGGAAAATCGAATGTCAAAAAATTGATATTTAAATCATTAATTCATCCCATTTGCCAAATATGTAATTCTATAGTGAAACATTTTCCTAAATCCATTTACTTTTTGTACATATGTTTCTTTTAAATGCATCTCGCTTAACTGCGTTGCACTTATAAATGGGTCATACATTTGTTCAAGAAAACAAAATATCAAACAAAATTCAACGGTTAAATGCACAACTGCACTGGCGAGTATAAGAAAATCATTTTTCGTTCAATGAAGAAATTTCTCGATTTGTCGCATGTTTGAAAAGAATATTTACCTCCTAATACCGCTCCGCTCAGCCTCTTGACCAAGGAATAATCAGATCAATTAAGAAATATCGTCAAAATATAATTTTAAGGTAATTGACATCAGTCGAATTCGGAAAAACTGTTGAGGAATTTAAAAAACCTATTACACTTTTGACAGCCTTGTATTTAATTTGTGGCTGGTAAAACCAAAGTGCGTTAAAAATTGGTTTAAATCGGTAAGCTGTTTACGCTAGTTTGATAACGGTTCTGAAAAACGAAGCAAGTCACAAAAGGAATTAATTGAAAAAGTACAGGAAAGGAACAGTTATGAATCTCCACAGGAATATGAAAATTCTGTAAGCTTTGATGACGACTTACCCCGCGTTGGACCGCTTAACGATGAAGAAATTATCGCAGATGTTATTCAGGACAAAGGGCTGTCGTCTACTGAAGAAGAAGAAAATGAGGATATCAAAGAAGCTTACTCTGTACTGCAAGTTTTGAAGTCGATGCATATTCTTCGCAAAGCATGTCTTAAAATAATATTTTCGAAAATATATTTCTTATATTTTAGTCAAACTATTTTAATATGGATTAACTTGAATTGAATAAAACGATGACCTTATATTATATGGTAGACTCAAGTGACTTGTTTATTGTTGTTTCTTCTCAATAAATAAGTAATATATGCATTCATTTAAACTACATTTTCCATAAATGAATTGTGGACGCAGCTAAGAGAGAATTCTGTTAAGTGAGTCAGCAACGCATTCAACCGAGATTTTTTAAGTGCATTTCTCGCTTAGAAGCGTCCAGCTTTTGGCATTTTCCATGCATCCATTTATCCGTGAATTACTGTATATTCTTCCAAATCTATCTTCAGAATAATCCCACTCGGATGCAATATAAGACGCTTTTCCAATCCTCGAAACCGTTGTTAAAGATGAGTTACACAATAAACTTAAAAGAATAAACGAGGACAAAGAATAAACTAGAAGAAATAATTCAGTCTAAGACGGTGCATTATGATGTCGGAAAAACCAAAATATATGTGAGCATAATTCTAAACTTTTTTTTTTTGATAGCTTCTCGCGTATGAGGCATAACACTCAAATGATAATTCTTTTTAACAGTTTGTTCTGGAGGAAGGAATTCAGTATTATCGAATATATATAAAGGGTGCTTTCTTTTTGCTTTGATAGAACTTATGAAAGATTTAGCTGCCAAAACAAATGTCGTATTGCGTTTGCTTTTTGATATTTATAATCAGTATATTCAGGCAAATCATCATGAGTAGATTCACGCTTGAAAAATTTTACTAAATTATCCAAATTTACATTGAACTTTCTTCATTTATTCGTGCAATTTATAGACGACTTTGTAAATTTTATGACGCGCACAATATCATCCATTCGACGAACTGTGAATATATTTCATACCACATACTCACAAAGTGATGAAGGATCACTGCCACGTTGAGGAAATGTGCGTACTGAAGAGAATATCGCCGCTATAAACGATAGTGTGGAAGAATACCCAAATGTATCGGTTCGTTATCGGTCGCAGGAATTGTTACTCTGTCCGTCTACTAGGTGGACATATAAGATCCAACTGCTGTAGGAATTGAAGCCACGGGACCATCATATGCGTCGCTTTTTCGCCCATTGGGCTCCAGAGCAGTTGGAGACTGACCCAAAATTTCATCTCAAAATTGTATTCATAAACAAATATGTTTAAAAAAAAGTTGCCGCATATGGGGTGAAACCGATCCACAACAGACGCTACAGAGTACATTACATCCAGGAAAACGCAGCGTTTAGTGCTGTTTACACTCTGGTTGCATCATTGGACCTTATTTCTTCAAAAATGAAGCCGGAGCTAGCGTTGCAGTCAATGAAGATCGTTACCGCACCATTATCAATAATTTTTTGTTTGAAAATATGGATGATATTGATCCGGACGAGTTGTGGTTTCAACTCTATGACGCTAAGTGCCATACGACGACCGCAACCATCAACTTTTTGAAATCAAAGTTTGGCGATAGGCCGAATTCGAGAAATGGACCTCCAAGGTCATACGATTTGACATCTCTATATATTTTCCTTCGGGGCTAAATGAATTCACTGTTCGAGTTTCGAGTTTTCGTAACATACGAAAAAGTGGAACAAAATTGAAAGCCCAGTGTTGAAGCGTGTTCAACCTGTGTATTTTAGTAAATCTATCCTTATATTCTTTTTATTCCTTTAAGTGTAAAAAGGTTCATTTTCCACTTGCTCTCTTTAACGGGTATTAGAAAAGGTAGATAGCTTTCTCTCTCTGATTTATCTAAACTCCTTATATGCTGCTTATATGCATCAGCCATTATGTTTTTCTAATTTTTAAGTTTACTTTTTTTTGTACATATTAGTCAGTAAGAAATTAACCGCGCAAGAAGCGCATCCAACTTTTTGTTTTTTGCTAAGAATAGCTAATTGCGCAAGAGGCGCTTAATAAATCTCACGTAAATTAAATTAAAAGGTTTTCCTTTCATTTATTTGAGAAGTCAAGTAAACACCCAGAATGCTTGTCTTCAAGAACACAGCGGCTGTTCTTGACCATATGCCCAAAATCACCTTTAAATATTAATGCCGTGTGGATCTTTCGAATAAAAATTGTTTTCCATTAAGATTTAATTTTTTGTGTAATTTTTTTAAATTTCAAGTTTGTTTGGATTTTTCGAGCTTGTTTTTTTTTTTTTTTTAAATTAATCAACACTCAGGGGATGCAGTGCATTGTGTTGATTTCAGGAAAATAGGTTAAGGGGGAAAGAGGGAGTAGTGTGTTCATTTTTTTTTTTTTTTGCAGCGACAGACCGAAGCCTCTGGTGGGAATCGAACCCACGACCCCCGCATGATAGGCGAGCACGCTACCTACTCACCTACCGCACGATATTTGTTACCTTGTTGCCTTATGCCGTAGGCATAAATCCAAATCTCATCACCAGCGAAGCGATGCCAATTTACCATTTTGTAACTACCCAAAATACCATTTAGTACATTAAAAAAAACGCTTTGGGGCTTTTCGTTTTTCTTTTTCAGTGCTTTAGCGCTTTTAAACTACAAAAGTTCTTAAGCAATATTGTGCTTATTTGAAGAAGTTTCCTTCAAATTTAGAGACTTAAAACAAGTTCCCTTAATCGTCAGTAAGACAACAATTATATAACAAGTTATTTAAGCTGATTAACAAAGATTCCGATATGCGAAGAAACAACTCAAGAAGATGGCTTGAGTTGAAAACTGATTTTAACGTTTTTAATGAAAAATATTATTTTTTAAATACGAGTATGTCCAGTGCTTCCAAGGACTATATTTATCTAAGTTTTATCTGACTGAAGTACATTAGAAGCCCAATATCGGCTATTAGAAATATTAACAAATTATATTGCTCCTCCCTTTGACAGTCTGGTATGATCGGCTATTATATAAAATACAAATTACAGGGAAACTAATTATTTGATAAAACATTTGCAGTTTAGTGTAAGACCACATTTCGCGCTTGCGGAAAATTGCAGCTGGAGTTCCCCAGGGCAGTATTCTAGGTCTTCTTATGTATATACTATATACTTCAGATATGCCCACAAATCCCTTGATTACAAAAAAAAATCCTGTAACTGCTTCCAGTTGCCTGAAGTCTGTATTAATGAACTGGAAAAATGGCTCAACAAATTGTAAATAAAAATTAATCCAACAAAGTGTATACATATTTCTTTCATCTTGAGAAAGGGAAACTGTCCCAAACTGAAAATCTTTTACATCGATATCCCACAGCAAAACCATATACTCAATGCACTGGACTCACTACACTGAATTCAAATCCACGCAACTCAAACTCAAAACAACACAGTAACCGTGGCTCTTTCATTCCCATTCTACTCCCAACCTAGACTTAAAGGTTATATTCTATAAAGCTATTACTAAGCCGATATGGACCTATGGAATTTAACTATGGGGAACAGCTTATACTTCTAATATAGATAAACTGGTGACCCGGATTTTGTTCGTAACGCAAATATTCATAAGGATCTAAATATACCATTTGTGTAGGATGAAATAAAAATCTACTGCTCCAAATATATACAGAAACTGGCATCGCGTCCAAATCCTCTTGCACGGAATCAACCACGTTATAATGGAGACGTTCACCTTAAGAGAGTCGACACAATGGCCCTCGCACAACTATAAGAAAACTGAACACTTTCGCAAAAAAAAATTTAAGTTCTATTGCAGTGGCAATAAATCCAGAAAATATTGGTTAAAAAAGTTTTTGCGCGGTCTCTTTTTGTCCGATTTTTATACCCTATACCACTGTGTGGTCAAGGTATAATGACTTTGTGGTGATGTATGTAACTACCAAAAATATTTGACATAGGCCCATCTTTTATTATGCCGATCGACTTAGAATCACTTTCTGAGGCGATTTAGCGATGTCCGTCTGTCGTTCTGTCTGGGTGTCCATGTAAACTTTGTAATCAAATTGCAGGTCGCAAATATAAATATATTTCGATGAAATTTGGCCACAGAAGGAATGCTGTTGAAAGTGGTGAAAATCGGTGGATATTCGGACTTAGTCCCCCATACAAATGGCCCCTATGATATCGACTTGAATTGCCATAATGTCCAAATTATCATAATGATATCGGTCAAATTGGGGTTCCTATGTTAATTTATCCAGCAATAAACACCATTGGATAATTCTTAGTCATAGCCCCCATAAAAGCTGCTTCCCGATCTTCATTTAAATCTTTCAATAAACAAAAATATTGCACAGATTTTTCTAAAATTTGGTTTGTATATTTTTTTGCAAGAAATAAATGCTCCTGCCAAATATGGTCAGGATCGGTCCATTTTTTGATCTAGGCTCCATACATATATAGCAATCGGTATGAACTTTTTCATATCCGAAGGCAAAAAAATTAATAACAAAGCCACTCAGATTTGGTTTCTGCTTATTTTCTGTATCCAACTTGTTGAACTTAAGAGATGGGGCCTCTAAACGCATGGTATAGGGTATCGTATAGTCGGCTATATATCTTACTTAGTTTTTCTTTTTATAGTATTTAGAACAAAAATTGATTCATACAATTTCCTTTTGGTTAGAAACACCAAAACAAGAAGAAGGTTTGAGTTTCTTTTATTATAACCGAAAAATAATTCTAAAGAAAATTTTATTTGTGGTATTTGAGCTAAAAACTTGATACAATATCTGTAAACACGTTTTCGGTTTAAAATAAGTTTCTATAATAGAAATAGTTATTGTAATCACAAATATTTAGTATTTATGCATGGCAGAAAACATGACCAAACCTGATTACTTGATAGTTTTTAATAAAATTATAGTTCAATCAATTGAAAAACAAATGCTTTGAATAATGGTTTTTTGTTTGATCGAGACCTCAAGTACTCAGCCCATATTGTCAAAGTTTGTTTAGTGTATAATACTAAAAAGTTATCGAAATTTTGCAATCTCTGAGTCCAGATTGCAACCCGATGAAACGCTGAAATCCCAGTAGACGCTAGGTGCCATCTAATGGCGGTGTCAATATAGTGTACTGCAATGGAAATCATGAAATAAAACGTTTCTAAGTGCAAATAATAAATGAGATGGCTTTAATCGAAGTGTTCTGAATGCTAATACGATTACAGGCACAAAACCAGTTTAACGAAATTTTTTTTTTTTTTCTGTAAATCTAAAGAATTCAAAGAAAAACTTAACTATTCGTTTGTTAACTGGAAAAAGAAAAAAGGAAAAAAATTAAAAAAATACTTTTTAACATAAAAAATGCATGCGTTTGCAAGTGTGCATGTTTCCATAAAAATGAACACCACAAAAAAGTGTAGAACAAAAAAAAAAAAAAAAAAAGAAATACTATACTAAATATAATATATAATGTTCGTACATAAGGTATGCTTGATGGAAAATATGGTAACCAACCCAAGACTATGCAAGCAACAAACTAAGCCGCCATATTTAATAATACACCTTCGTTATTCAACTAAGTTGAGTTTTTTTTTTGCATTTTGGCCCCCAACTACAAGATGAGTGCATTACCAACCACAAAACGTATTCAAAAATATACTTTTTTTTCAGCATATTTGCGCATAGTATGTTTGTGGATTCGCACACTAGCAGGAAAAGAAGCAGAAAAATATGGCTTAGTAATTTTTTTTTTTTTTATCGTGTATGTAAACGGCGATGCCAAATGGAAAATCCAAGGATTTTTCGAGATTGTTTAATCCCAAGTTCCAGTTTCTTGAAAAAAAGTAGAATAAATCCTCAATATCTCCTTTGCATAGAAATTGAACGATACTCTGAACAAGCCTAAAAGTCTAATAAAATTCGCTGAAAAAGTTAATGACGAATACAACTTTTAACTTTGAAAAGTATTTAAGCCATTTATGTATTGAAAAACCTACAATAGGGTATTTATAACCTATACCACTATGTGGTTAAGGTATAATGACTGTGCAGATGTTTGTAATTACAAAATATAGCTGAACTAGACCCATCTTCTACTATACCGATCGGCTCATAATCAATTTCTGAGTTGATTTAGTGATGCCTCTCCATCCGTCTGTCCGCCTGTCCATTTATGTGTCCATGTTAACTTTGTAATCAAACTACAACTATTAATATATATTAATTAATTTTGGTTTATAAACTTCAATCGGCCATAGGACAAACGCTATTGATATTGATGGAAATCAGTGCATGTTCAGACCTAGGCCCCATATAAAGGACCTCTATGAGATTGACTTAAATTGCCATAAGATCCAAATTATCATATGTATCTCGCTCAAATTTATTAGATTGCCTCAATTAAATTAATTTAGTAATTTGTTTGATTCGTAATAAAAATTCGTCTTACTTTAGGGCAATTCCACAGTAGCAGACGTAACAATTGGTACACAAAATACCCTACAATGACTCCAAATTTTTATTTTCTTGTTTACTTGCATAGACTTTATGAAAGACAAAGACTCTACTTCTATATGATGCAATAAGATATTGAAAGTTTCCTCAAATAATATTTATTATTACTCTTTTTTGTCAGTAACGGACGTATCTCGCAAATGAAAATTATTTTTATACCTTCATAAAAATTAAAAATTTTCTGCAATTATATCGGCAAAAAATTTGATTGCAATTTATTTCAACTAACAAAAGAATGATAAATATATATGACATTACAAGATTTTTATGAATTAAAAAACGGACGTATCACAAGAAGAAATCCATTTTATTTTTTAATAACACATGATGATATTTTAGTTATTTTTTAAATACACATAACGCATTGGGCTAATGTAAAAAATAGCCACTATTGTTTTAAGCTCATTACCCTTTTACATATCAAAGATTAAGTTAAGCAAGGTTCAGAAAATACACACATGAAACACACAATGTTCTATTCTAAAGCAGCCAACGCATATTTTTATTTTCATATCAATTATGCATGTTTTTAAATTCTGTACGGTGCCGAACACAATCATGACTGTGTTTCGTTTAAATATTTCGTTATGCACACGAACTTTTTTCTATCACGTACTTTTTGTTTCGAACACACATAAACCACACAGATTCCCGTGTAGCTTTATTCTAAGTTCGTTTTCTTGCACGTGTACTGCTAAAAAAAAAAACAGAATTAAAATATTATCCACTCGCGATCGGAAAAAAACGAAACTAAGTCATAAACAACATATAAAATTTCTCTGCTTTCTATTTTATTACTATCTTCTTAATTTTATTATTTTTTTTTTTTTTATTACTATCTTTATATTTTTATTTTTTTATAACTGCTAATGAATTATTTTAATTTTTTTAAAAAATTTGGTTTTAAAAAATTGTTGTCGTTATTACAGGGGTGTTTCAAATTTTCCGATCGCGAGTGGATAACATGAAGAACATGTTCTGTTTTTTTAGCAGTACACGTGCAAAAAACGAACTTAAAATAAATCTACACGCAAATCTGTGTGCTTTATGTGTGCTCGAAATAAAAAATATGAGAAAGAGGAATGTTCGTGTAGATAACGAAATATTAAAACGAAACACAGTCATGATTGTGTTCGGCACCGTGTAAAATTTAAAAACACACATAATTGATATGACAAAAAAAATATGCGTTGGCTGCTTTAGAATAGAACATTGTGTGTTTCATGTGTGTATTTTCTGAAACTTGCCTTATGCAATCTTAAAAAACAGTGTTCAAACCAAGGTTCAGAAAATACACACATGAAACACACAATGTTCTGTTCAAATGCAGCCAACACATATCTTTATTTTCATATCAATTATGTGCGTTTCTAAATTTTCTACGGTGCCCAACACAACCATGAATGTGTTCGTTTTAATATTTCGTTATTTACACGAACATTTTTGTATCACTTACTTTTTGTTTCAATCACACATAAACCACATGGATTCCCGTGTAGCTTGATTTTAAGTTCGTTTTCTTGCACGTGTACTGCCAAAAAAAACAGAACATGTTCTTCAACGCGTACATCTAAAAATTAAAGCATTCTCCACTCGCGATCGGAAGAAACGAATTTAAGTCATAAACAGCATATAACATTTCTCTGTTTTCTATTCTATTACTATCTTCTTAATTCTATTTTTTTTAATTTTTATTATTATCTTTTTATTTTTATTTCTTTATGACTGCTAATGAATTATTTTAAATTTTTTTAATAAATTTGGTTTAAACAATTGTTGTCGTTATTATAGGGGTGTTTCAGATTTTTCCGATCGCGAGAACATGAAGAACATTTTCTGTTTTTTTAGCAGTACACGTGCAAAAAACGAACTTAAAATAAATCTACACGCATATCTGTGTGCTTTATGTGTGCTCGAAATAAAAAATATGAGATAGAGGAATGTTCGTGTAGATAACGAAATATTAAAACGAAACACAGTCATGATTGTGTTCGGCACCGTGTAAAATTTAGAAACACACATAATTGATATGAAAAAAAATATGCGTTGGCTGCTTTAGAATAGAACATTGTGTGTTTCATGTGTGTATTTTCTGAAACTTGCCTTATGCAATCTTTGATATGTAAAAGGCTAATGAGCCTAAAACAATAGTGGTTATTTTTTACATTAGCCCAATGCGTAACGTGTATTAAAAAAGTAACTAGAATATCTTCATGTGTTATTAAATAATAAAATAATAAGAGTGGCCTTATTAAAAAACAGTGTTCAAACTCTCGGTCTCACCCCCTAGAAATATGCGAATAGCAAAAAACTGAGAAATACAAAGTTTTGGGTCACTCAAAAAAAAATGAATAGATGCCTCAACCCGACTGAAAATTTCAAGTGTGTTTATATGAGCAAAATATGACTTTTCAGGTTATACGAAAATTTCGTTCTAGAGTTTAATTTTTTCGACAAGTTTATATATGAATCGATATCAATATTAAATTATATTTTCCAAAAGCCATACAAACTTCGAAATCGAATAAAAAGTCGTCATTTTATGAAATTTTGTTTAAGAAAATTTTTTAAAACTTAAAAAAGGAGTTTTCAAAATTTTATCAAAAAAAAATTCAAAATTTTGTCACATTTCGCAATAAGTTAACAACGTGGTAATAAAACAATACTTCATATTTGAGTACTTATAGGTATAGAGACCAAAAAAAATTATGGCTTTAATCAATTTGTTGAAGTTGAAAAAATGTTCAGCACATTTCATGACCTAGAGTTTTTTTTGGCACAAAAGTGGTCTGGGGCATTTGTAATATCTTGGCGAGTTTATATTCGATTTTTAAGTTATATAGCTTTTTGGAAAGATAATTTAGTGCTAATATCGATTCATATAACTACTTGTCAAAAAAGTTAAACTATAGAACAAAATTTCCTTAAAATCTGAAAAAAAGTCATATTTTCCCCCATATAAACACACTTAAAATTTTCAGTCGCGTTGAGGCACCTCTAAATTTTTTTTGATTGACCCAGAACTTTGTATTTGTCAGTTTTTTTGCTATTCGCATATGTCTAGGGGGTGAGACTTTGAATTCGAACACTTTTTTCTCCTCCATATAATGAAGGGCCACCCTAGTACTTACATATATGTATAAGTGTGCGAGTTTAGAACATGGTTTATGCCATGCATCACTTGGGGTTTATTGTTAAATTATATAAACACGCATTTTCATGTCTAAAAAGGATATTCGAAAATTTAAACTAAAAAGTTAAATAATATAAAACAAGTAAGAAAATTATAGTCGGTCTACACTGACTATATGATACCTTATACCATGCGTTTAGAGACCCTATCTCTCAGACCCAACTAACTGGATATAGAAAATAAGCATAAACCAAATTTGAGTGGGATTTTTCTTAATTTTTTGGCTGCAGATATGAAAAATTTCATATCGGATGCTATATCTATAAGGGGACTAGGCCCAAAAATGGACCAATCCTGACCATGTTTGGTAAGGTCTCTTGTATTTTGCAAAAATATATACAAACAAAATTTGAGAAGAATCAGTGCAATATTTTTGTGTTTTATAGATTTAAGTGAAGATCGGGAAGCAGCTCTATATTGGGCCTATGACTAAGAGTTGTCCCATAGAGATCATTTTTGGACTACTGATTAATGGATGTAATAAACACATACAAACCCAATTTGAATAAGATTTATATGATAATTTGTATCTTATGGCAATTTAAGTCGATTTCATAGGGGTCATTTGTATGGTGGCTAGGTCTGAAAATGGACCGATTCCCACCAATTTCAATACCGTTCATCCCGTGGCCGACAGAAGCTTACATGCCAAATTTTGTCAAAATATATTCATATTTGCGACCTGCAGTTTGATTACAAGCTTTACATGGACACACAGACGGACGGACGGACGGACGGACGGACGGACATAGTTAAATCGAATCAGATAGTGATTCTGATTCGATCGGTAAAATAAAAGATGGGTCTAGGTGAAATATTTTTGGTAGTTACAAACAGCAGCACAAAGTCATTATACCCAAACCACATAGTGGTATAGGGTATAAACAGACCTGGTTTGCCAACAACATAGGGCCAAGTTGCAAAAGTTTCATTAATGACTTTGTGCTGCTGTATGTAACAACCAAAAATATTTGACCTAGACCCATCTTTAATTATACCGACCGAATCAGAATCACTTTCTGAGTTGATTTAACAATGTCCGTCCGTCCGTCCGTCCGTCTGTGTGTCCATGTAAACCTTGTAATCAAACTGCAGGCCGCAAATATGAATATATTTTGATGAAATTTTGTACATAAGTTCAGACCTAGCCCCCTTACAAATTACCCCTATGAAATCGACATAAATTTCCATAAGATCCAAATTGTCATATAGATCTTACTCAAATTGGGTTTTATATGCGTTCATTACGTTCATTAATGAGTAGTCCAAAAATGATCCCTTTGGCCCCATATAGAGCTGATTCCCGATCTTCACTTAAATCTATTAAAAAACAAAAATATTGCACTGATTCTTCTCAAATTTTGTTTGTATATATTTTTGCAAAATACAAGAGACTTTACCAAACATGGTCAGGATCGGTCCATTTTTGGGCCTAGTCCCCATATAGATATAGCATCCGATATGAACTTTTTCATATCTGCAGCCGAAAAAATTAATAAAAATCCCACCCAAATTCGGTTTATGCTTATTTTCTATATCCAGTTAGTGGGGCCTGAGCGATAGGGTTTCTAAACGCATGGTATAGGGTATCGTATAGTCGGTCTAGACCGACTATAAATTTCTTACTTGTTTTTTTTTTCATTTTTTTTTTTTTTTTTTGGTTTTAAACTGGGAAATTAAATCCGCTGAATTCTTTAAAAAGTTAAGCCAAAAATTGAAACGGTTGCTTCCAAGTAACAACAACTTATTCAATTATTTTGTAAAATTATAACTTAGAGAAAGCCTTGAAGACAATGAATGCCCCGGACAAGAAACAAATATCAACCGATGAACAGAACATTAAGGAAATTTAATATTTGGTGCTGAATTAGAAATCTTACCGATATGGTAGGCATTTAAAAAGAATTGGTCTATATAATTTTAAAAGATGTTGGCCTTCGAACATTATTTTTTTGCAAAAGGAAAATCGCCTTAATATCACTGAAACAGTACTTTCTGACTATCAGATCGAAGTGAAACGCATCATTACGATTGACGAGACTCGGACACCGAAACAATCGACCAATCAAATAACTATCGTGCAAAAGGTAAAGTAAGACCGAAGAGATCGTTCAAAGTCGATCAAAAATTAAGGTAGGTTAATAGTTTTCTTTGATTCACGTGGTGCATTATGAATTCTTTCCGCTGATTCTGACTGTTAACGAAAAATATTATTGATTTAAAGAAAAAAGAGGCCAAAATTATGTCTATTGGTTTCTGCACCACAATAATGCACCGGTAATCATACTTCAATGGTTTCTGATATCATAGCGCACAAAACTCGACTCATATCGTTCCACAACCACAGCATCTGGAAACCAACTTTAATAACTCTTTCGTGGTTCCTTAAAAAATCTTTACCGTAAGTACATCTTCAATTAAATTTATCAAATAATAAATAATGCCTAAGATTTTACTCAAACTAAGTTTGTATATGTTTTTTGAAAAACTAAGTCAGAATATTAATATGGTCTCATTTTTGATCAGTCCTTGCACAAACGTGTCGTTCGATAAGAACATTTTCATATCTGCAAATTCAACAAATTCATACTATAAAAATCCTTATCATAATTTTTGGAAGGTTTTTTTTAAAAGTTCAGCGGGAATATGTCTATTTTTTTCAATAGTAGGGTGATATGTATCTTCAGGATCGGTATTGAACGCTTGATGTAAGTGATATTAAATCTAACAACATATTGAAATTTTCAATATGTAGAATGTATAAGCCATATGTATAATACATATGACAACTTTTACGAAACTGAGAATAGTGAAAATTGGAAGTATAAGCTGTATGTTATAAAATTTATTCTTCACCACACTGCCGTAGATCTGACTTTAGGTAGTGTACAATCTAACGAAATAACACAACAATTATTACAACGTTTAATACAATTACTGATGAAGGCTGCAATGCCAGAAACTGGTTCAAAATGTTGTACGTTCATATAGAGAGCTGCGAAAAGTACTAAACGTTGTCATAATGGGTAGTTATTTGGCATGGATGCTTTTTTGATGTAAAAAAGAAAAAAATGTATATCGTGAAAATTATCCCATGAATTCCCCTAGCTCCACTATAGTGCTATATTAAAAAATATTATAAATTCAACAAATTTTGGCTCAGTGTACTCAAACTTGGTATGAACACATCTTAGCATGACCCAAATGCACTTACCAAGTTGCATCTAAATCAGACTAAAAATAGCCCTTGATAGCGGAGCAAGCTTTTATATTCAACAAATTTTTTTTCAGTGTACTCCAATTCAGTATGTACACTCCTTAATATGGCCCAAGCGGATCTATCGAAAATATCCCCAGCTGCTTTTTATTTTTTGGAAAAACAAATTAAACAAGCAAAAAAAATTAATTGGCTTATGAAACATGTTTTTATACTCAGTACTGCTTTCAACATCTTTACTACAGATGTCTATATCTGACACAAAATGATCGAGCTCATTGTCGTTCTTGACAAAGTTTACGTCCATTATAAATTTGGAAATATTGTTGTTGTCAGCTTACTTTTTGTTCTTTATACCGATAAACTGACAAAATAGGTTATGAAGCTAGCAAAAGATGTTGGAACATATCATGAATTGTAGCAAGTTGTGAGTGCTTTCTATTATGGTGAAGTCTAATGTTTCGGATATGCTTATGGATATGCTTACCTCCAACGCTTCTTCGGATAATAGATCAATTGACACATTAAATTGCATTATTTGTACCGAATGCACTAAAATTTTATGAACAGTGGCTGGCATTATGTACCACTTGTAATGTTTTAATTAGATCATTCTGGTGTGATCTAAGAGAGATTGAAATACTAATTTCTTTATGTTGTATCCGCTGAATACGACTCGTCCAATGCTATTATCTCGGTCGCGAAATGAGGATTAGAAAAGAACTATTAACTATTCTTTAATTTTATGTTCCCCATGGGTTTTTCATGTCTTGAGAGCTTTGTCTTCTTTTGCCATTTTATGCTTTTTAAAAGGCAGTTTGTACGATATGTGTAGGCAAGATTACAAATTCGTATCCAAGCGTGTGGAACTGATATTGCTGTATTTTAAGAAATCTTTATTAATTCCTCTATCATATTCTTTAGACGCATTCATTTGAGATGGTTTAATAGAAACGCATTGGACCATCTATCTGGAATTGTACATCAATAACCACTGAACGAGTTACTTCAGGCTTTTCTTTAAGGAAGGTAAGCTTCACAAATCTGCAATGTATTTGCGAGCTGGTTTTTGTATTTTGTTGGCCAAACGCTATCATTTCGTAAGCTGCCTTCTTATTTTCTGCAGCCAGCCAAACAACAAAAATTTCACTCATTTTAATAACCGCAGCCACTTAAACACACAAAAACAAAAAAAATTCAAGGGTCACTCTGGGTCATTTCGCAACAATTTTTTATACCCTATACCACAATGCGGTTTGGGTACAATGACTTTGTGCTGCTGTTTGTAACTGCCAAAAATATTTGACCTAGAACCATCTTTTATTATACCAATCGACTCAGAATCACTTTCTGAGTCGATTTATCGATGTCCGTCCGTCCGTCCGTCTGTGTGTCCGTCTAAATTTTGTAATCAAACTACAGGTCGAAAATATGAATATATTTTGATGGAATTTGGTACATAAGCTTTCAGTGACGATAGGATAAACGCTATTGAAATTGGTGAAATTCGGTTCAGACCTAGTCCCCATACAAATGACCCCTATGAAATCGACATAAATTGCCATAAGATCCAAATTATCATATAGATCTCAGTCAAATTGGGTTTGTATGTGTTTGTTATATCCATTAATCAGCAGTACAAAAATAATCCCTATAGGACAATTCTTAGTCATAGGTCCATATAGAGCTGCTTCCCGATCTTCACTTAAATCTATCAAAAAAACAAAAATATTGCACAGATTTTTTTCAAATTTGGTTTGTATATATTTTCCAAAATATAAGTGACTTTACCAAATATGATCAGAAAAGGTCCATTTTTTGACCTTGTGCCCATATATATAGCAGCCGATATGAACTTTTTCATATCTGCAACCAAAAAAATTAATAACAATGCCACTGAAATTTAGTTTATGCTTATTTTCTATATCGAATTAGTTGGACCGAACAGATAGGATCTCTAAACCATGGTATAGGGTATCGTATAGTCGGTCTAGACCGACTATAATTTCTTATTTGTTTTAATTTATACTTAATTTTATCAATTTTAATTAAAATTAGAAAATCCAACTTTGACCAATTTGTTTTCTCTGACAAATAAATAACAGTAAACAGAATATTTTTAAAAGGGTTGGGCTAAAAATAGTGCAGCCTCATTGCAGAGATGCCAATACCTCACGAAAAAATTAATTTGCAAAAGGTTGCTTCCCTATATAATTTTCAGATGAAATCTAGGCTGAGGCAACTGAGAATTGTATTGACATAAAATCTAACAAAGTAAATAAATATTGTTTTCTGTTTTCATACGATTTTTGGTTTTGCCCTTTTTTAATTTTGAAGATTTTTGACGATTATTATATTTCGTGATTTTTGGTTTTTTTCGGCCTTGGATTTTGGCGATTTTTAATATTTTAATATTAATATTTTAATATTTAAATATTCCCACTAATCCCATTCCGCCCAATTTTTATCGGACAATTCACATTAATATCTGATGAAATCGTGAAAAGTTTTGAGGCTTTCCCTTTTATAGTACACCAGTTATATGATATTATTTGTATGGGCGGTGCAACGCCCACTGCTCCGCTCACGCCCATTTTTTGTGTGACTAATCATATACGGCTCTCAGTCTGACAGTACTACAGACATATGACATTAATAATTATTTTGTATGGGGAGTGCCACGCCCATTGTTAGGGATCATGCCAAGTTTTTGACTCATATTAATATCTGATGGGCTCGTATACACTGTCAAGGCTTTCCCTCTTATTGTACACCAATATATTATATTACATATTTACGTTATATGGGCAGCGCCACTCCCACTGCTCCGATACCATCCATTTTTTGTCAGACTATTCACATTAATAATAGCTGTATTCAGACAAATTTAAGAAGCTGTCTCTGTCATTGTATTCAATATATGAATATTATATTAAAAGTTAAATTTATTTGAGAGGTACCACGCCCACTAAATATATAAAAAATATTTATAGCCTATGTCCATCCTTAGGGACCATTAAAAATATTTGAACCAACATTTAGAAAATCAGATGAGTAGTTACGGAGCTTACCTCCTACAAACAAACACACATTTCCACTTTATTATAATAAAGGGTCCGCCAAATAACTACTGAATATTATCTCAAATTTCTTTTTTTATTTGAAAATACAATCCTTCCGGTTAATAATGGAATATAATTTCATTCAAATGGCTGCCTCGGCTGGCCATGCAGTAGCCTACACGATCGGTCCAATTTTTAAGCACATCATCGATTGTGTGCAGCTGTATTTCACCAATGGCTTCACGAATATTGTCCTTTAAAGCGTCAATTGCCTCTGGCTTGTTATCGTAACACTTATCTTTGAGGGCACCCCACAAATAATAGTCCAACGGTGTCAAATCGCAGCTCCGAGGTGGCCAAACGACATCAGCTCTGCGGCTGATAATGCGATCTTCAAAAACAGGGCGCAAAACATCGAGTGTAGCTTCGGCTGTGTGGTACGTAGCGCCGTCCTGTTGAAACCAAATGTTGCCAATATCCTCCTCTTCAATTTTTGTGAACAAAAATTCGTTCAACATGGCCCGATAACGATCGCCATTGACTGTAACGGCCACTCCTTGCTCAATTATGCCTCTGGACCAAAATCCGTACCAAACAGTGACTCGTTTTGGGTGTATCGGCTTTTCAGTGTATGCGTGCGGGTTTTCTGTGCCCCAAATGCGACAATTTTGCTTGTTTACATACCCGCCAAGATCAAAATGAGCTTCATCTGAAAAGATGATTTTTTTTTTTGGCAAAATCGGCATCTTCTGTAAGTCGATCGCAGGCCCTCTAAGCGAAGCGAAAACGCATTGGATGGTCAGTTGGCTTCAACTCCTGAACCAATTGGACTTTGTATGGCGTCATACCAAGGTCTTTATGCAAAATTCGTCTCAATGATGCCTCCGAAATGTTCAATTCTTGAGAACGACGGTGAATTGATGTTGATGGCGCTTCACGCACACTTTCTGCCACAGCAGCAATATTCTCGGGTGTACGCACTGTTTTTGGCCTTTCACGCTTTGGTTTATCGATGAGGATGCCAGTTTCTTTCACTTTTTTCACAAGATAACGAACATACGGAGCTGACGGTATTTCTCCTCTTCCAAAATCCGTACGTAATCTTCGCACACATTCTGCAACATTACCATGATTTTCAAAGTAATGTCGCGATATTTCCCAGCGTTGTTCAAGCGTATACACAACCATATTCGTTCAGCGGAAGGATAAAACTAATCATCTCTCAAATCAGACATGAGCTAAGTTTTACCATTCACGAAATAAGCACTAGTTGAAAAAAAAAACATTAGATGGCGGACCCTTTAGTATATATATATTAAACCTAGCAGATTCCAGCGCTCGAAATTCGAGTGCAATTTCTAGGCAACTTCATTTTTCAACTTAGCCAATTCACAAACCAATTCATAATTATTGTGAATGAAGAAAACAAACGCATTAGCAAACACATTAACAAATTTAATAAACACACCCATGGCATATGTATAATTTTATGTATGTTTTAGTAGCAACTTTAAATGCAATTTACTTAAAATAAAGGAAAAATTTTAAAAATCTGTATATCTGGTGAATAGCTAAAAAGTAATACCTTTCGGAATAAAACGATAGAATAAAACATCGCTGACAAGAAATCGCCTATCCTCTTAAGATTATAGATGAAGAATAAACCAGATTTAGAAAATAAATAAAAGTTTAAAAAATACGTAAAACTTATTTGAAATATGAGCTAAGGGTGAGCATTCACTTTATGAGACAACTGTGCCTACTTTCTTATGTTTGATGAACACTTACCGACTAATTTGACTAAGTGTGTATACTATGTACCGGTATGTATGTATGTACGTATGTATTTTAATTTAAATTGTTACGAAAATTTTCCTTGTAAAAGACTGACTAAAAAGTTAATTGTTTATTCAAAAATGGAATTATTTATAGCATCATTAGATACCAGGCGGGTACTTATTTAATAACTGTATAAAGTGCAACATTTTTAGCCAAGAACTGCTTAGAGCAACGTAACAGCTTGAAAATGACAGATCGCTACTATACATTGGATGAGTTTCTTTTGAAACTAAATATATCTCAAAAATATTCGCGTATCATATATTTCGATTTCAAGCGTGAAAATCCATCTCAACCGTTTCGTTTTAAATCGATGTTATTATTGCATGCGGCCATCACGCTTTTGATCATTGATTGTATTTGTAATTTAATAAAAATTTATATAGAAATAAGTGTGAAGCGTTTGAGCGAAGCTAAACAAATTGGAGCAGTTTTTAGTATTGAGCTTTTGTGCATTGTGCGCGGTGTATCATTGCTATTGAAATATCCAAGTATATTGGCCTTAACGAATGATTTGGATAAAATATTTCCAAAAAGTCAAAGCCTACAAAGACGTATGAATATAAAAACATTTGCCAAATATTTAGAGATGAGACATCTGGTACTATGCGTCTATGCATTTGTGGGATTGTCAGTATTCGTTTCTACACCTTTGCTCAAATATTTAGTATTCTATGAGCGAGAGAGTGGTGCGCCTTTGTTGGATGAATATCATCAACATGCTTCTTGGTTTCCATATCATTTAAAAGAAAATCCTCGTGCATATCCCTATATGTATTTATATGAGACCTTATTAACCCTTTGCGGTCTCAATTGTCTATTTACTTGGGATCATATTTATACGGCGTCGGTGGCACAGTTCGTAATGCATTTTGATTTTATCAATAATGAAATACAACAGTTGAATGCCAATGAAACTGTAACGAAGAACACTTCGAGGGATTTTTATAAACGTCTAATCGATATAATAAAATATCATCAGCACTTATCAGTGTAAGTATAAATATATTTATAAGTAAATCAGAGATGAGTTTTTGTTCTTAAAAGCTGGCCAAAAATTTTGAATAAAACATCCGGTTTTAGTTTGCAAAGTTTCGCACGCTTTTCTAGTAGAATGAGTTTATTAATTTTAATTCTATTTCAAATATAAGAAAATTATTTTATAGGCTCAATCGTCAGCGTTATCGAATAAAATTTTTCAGTAAAATAAAATTTTTTTTTAAATTTTATTTTATTTTATAAATGGAAACTCTGCTTTATTTCAAATCACAAAAGAAAATTTTTGATGTGTAAATATCTATACGCGCAGGGGGGTAAATTTCAATTTCATAATACCATCACAAAACAGCGTAACATTTAACGCGTAAGACAAAATCGGTGTGACTTTTGAATGTATTGGTGAAAAAATTATGATTTGTAATAACCTGTTTGAAAATGAAATATAAAAAACGAAAAATCAAAAACGAAAAATCAAAAATTAAAAATGAGAAATGAAAAATGAAAAATAAAAAATGAAAAACGAAAAATTAAAAATGAAAAATAAAAATAAAATTGAAAAATTAAAATTAAAAAAATGAAAAATATAAAATGAAAAACGAAAAATGAAAAATGAAAAATGAAAAATAAAATTGAAAAATTAAAATTAAAAAAATTAAAAATGAAAAATATAAAATGAAAAACGAAAAATGAAAAATGAAAAATAAGAAATGAAAAATGAAAAAAGAAAAATGAAAAACGAAACCCGAAAAATGAAAAGTAAAAAACGAAAAATAAAAAATTAAAAATTAAAAACGATAACCAAAAAATAAAAAATGAAAAATTAAAAATAAAAAATGAAAAATAAGAAATGAAAAATGAAAAAAGAAAAGTGAAAAATGAAAACCGAAAAATGAAAAATAAAAAACGAAAAATAAAAAATTAAAAATTAAAAACGAAAACCAAAAAATAAAAAATGAAAAACTAAAAATAAAAAATGAAAAAAAAAATGAAAAAAAATTAAAAATGAAAATAAAAAATTAAAAATGAAAAACAAACATGAAAAATTGAAAATAAAAAAAGATGAAAAATAAAAAATGAAATATAAAAAATTAAATATAAAAGATTAAAAATATAAAATGAAAAATAAAAAATGAAAAAAATAAAAAATTAAAAATGAAAAATAAAAAATTTAAAATAAAAAATGAAAAATTAAAAAAAAAATAAAAAATGAAAATGAAAAATGGAAAATGAAAAAATAAAAAATTAAAAATGAAAAACAAAAAACTAAAATAAAAAATTAAAAATTAAAAACGAAAATTAAAAAATGAAAAGTGCAAAATAAAAAAACGAAAATTAAAAATTAAAAAAGAAAAATTAAAATTTAAAAATAAAAAGTGAAAAGCGAAAAAAAATGAATAATAGAGAATTAAAAATGAAAAACGAAAAAAGAAAATTGGAAAATAAAAAACAAAAAATTAAAATTTAACCAGTTTATATAATAAATAATTATAAATATTTTTATGTTCGCAGAGCTCCTGCAGTTGGTAGCTATAAATGATACATAGATGACGCTTTCTGCTTGATTTTAAAAAAGTGCCATAAAAATCTTTAATTGCTAGATGTTTACACATCTCCCCTGTGATCGGACTCACATGGTTTTTTTTTAAATTTTATTCAATGAAATTAAAGCACTCCTTGTTTTTCATTCGTTCAGAGAACTAGAGCCGAATTCTCGAGCTATACGAGCAGCTCGAGTAGTGGAAACTAATACCTACCTACCTACCTACCTACCTACCTACCGGAAAAATAATAATAAGTATTTAGTATAAAAAATATATACTTTGTAAAATTGTACAAGTACCGAGAATTGTCATCCTTAAACTTCACTTGATTCGGACTGTAATACTCGAAAAAGCTCAACGACTTTCCATTCAAATGTATGAAAATATTTACTTCATAGATCTTTGATATCATTTTACAAAGACTTTTCCCAAAATAAACGGTACAATTTTATACATTTTGAAGTCATTTTTATATTGATAATTTGCTCTCCTGAAATATTGGAGCAGTCTGAAACATTCTAGAATCTATGGAACAGTAGCAGCAGTAGTCCAAAAATGAACCCTACATTACAATTCTTGTCATAGCCCTCATATGAATCGGATTCCTGATCTTTACTTCAATCAGTCAAAAAACCAAAACAGATTTTCTCAAATTTTGTTTATGTTTTTGGAAAAAATGAGCGACCTTACCGAATATGGTCAGAATCGGTCTATTTTTCGTCCTAGTAATTTTTCGACCTAGTCCCCATATAGATATAGCATCTGATGTGAAGTTTTTCATATCCGAAGGCATAGAAATTAATAACAATGCCACTCATATTTGGTTTATGTTTATTTTCTATATCTAATTAGTTGGACCTAAGAGATAGGTCCTCTAAACAAATGGTATAGGGTATCTTATTGTCGGTCTAGACCAACTCTAATTTTCTTGCTTATTGTTTATTGAGATTGGATGTACCGAAACCAATTTAGATTTTATATACCATTTTATATATCGAGACAGTTTTTTATTTTAAAACACATCAGAAATTTGCCTTAGTACGTCTCCTCACACACCTCCTTTAATATTTATAAAGGGTCCGCCATCTAACGTTTTTTTTTTTTCAACTAGTGCTTATTTCGTGAATGGTAACACTTAGCGCATGTCTGATTTGACAGATAATTAGTTTTATCCTTCCGCTGAACGAATATGATTGTGTATATGCTTGAACAACGCTGGGAAATATTGCAGAATGTGTGCGAAAATTGCGTACGGATTTTGGAAGAAGAGAAGCACCGTCAGCTCTGTATGTTCGTTATCTTGTAAAAAAAAAAGTGAAAGAAACTGGCATCCTCATCGATAAGCCAAAGCGTGAAAAACCAAAAACAGTGCGTACACCCGAGAATATTGCTGCTGTGGCAGAAAGTGT
Organism: Cordilura impudica; assembly: GCA_963682025.1. NCBI lineage: Eukaryota > Metazoa > Arthropoda > Insecta > Diptera > Scathophagidae > Cordilura > Cordilura impudica. The sequence continues at coordinate 28,540,737 of OY821521.1, read as the reverse complement.
GCGTGAAGCGCCATCAACATCAATTCACCGTCGTTCTCAAGAATTGAACATTTCGGAGGCATCATTGAGACGAATTTTGCATAAAGACCTTGGTATGACGCCATACAAAGTCCAATTGGTTCAGGAGTTGAAGCAAACTGACCATCCAATGCATTTTCGCTTCGCTAAGTGGGCCTGCGATCGACTTACAGAAGATGCCGATTTTGCCAAAAAAAAATCATCTTTTCAGATGAAGCTCATTTTGATCTTGGCGGGTATGTAAACAAGCAAAATTGTCGCATTTGGGGCACAGAAAGCCCGCACGCATACATTGAAAAGCCGATACACCCAAAAAGAGTCACTGTTTCGTGCGGATTTTGGTCCAGAGGCATAATTGGGCCATTTTTCTTCGAAAATGAGCAAGTAGTGGCCATTACAGTTAATGCCGATCGTTATCGGGCCATGTTGAACGAATTTTTGTTCACAAAAATTGAAGAGGAGGATATTGGCAACATTTGTTTTCAACAGGACGGCACTACGTGCCACACAGCCGAAGCTACACTCCATGTTTTGCGCCCTGTTTTTGAAGATCGCATTATCAGCCGAAAAACTGATGTCGTTTGGCCACCTCGGAGCTGCGATTTGACACCGTTGGACTATTATTTGTAGGGTACCCTCAAAGATAAGTGTTACGCCAATAAGCCAGAGACAATTGACGCTTTAAAGGACAATATTGGTGAAGCCATTGGTGAAATACAGCTGCACACAATCGAGAATGTGTTAAAAAAAATTGGACCGATCGTGTAGGCTACTGCATGGCCAGCCGAGGCAGCCATTTGAATGAAATTATTTTCCATTATTAACCGGAAGGATTGTACTTTCAAATAAAAAAAGAAATTTGAGATAATATTCAGTAGTTTTTTTTTTATAGAATTTTCAAAAAAAAAAAGTTATTTGGCGGACCCTTTAGAAGTTTTAATTTTGCTTAAGGAAATAATTATAAGACTAAAATTTTATTTTGAATTACTTGAATTGTTTTGGTGTAGAGAAAACACATTTTGTCAACAAAAAAAAAATATTTGGGCAATTCACAACAGGTGTTTATGTTGCATTAAAATACACAATCATTTGTTGTGAACATTCGGTTGTATTTTGATAATATACAACGTTTTCTTTAGTAATATTCGATCCAACGAGGAAAGGCCTCTTCGTCGCTTCTGTTATTTCGTATAAGAGAAAACACGTGTCGGTATTTGCTTTTTGGTCATAAGATATACCCTGAGTTTTAGTTATGTATGTACTTCTTCCATTTTAATTTAGAATAAAAAAAAATTTAAATATTTTGATTGAGACTGAAAGAAAATACAAACTAAAAATATAAACATTAATTTTAAAATATATAAACTTATCGATGTATTTGCGTTATTTGCACTATTTGCCACTTTTATACCCTATACCACTATGTGGTTTGGGTATAATGACTTTGTGCTGCTGTTTGTAACAACCAAAAATATTTGACCTACACCCATCTTTAATTATACCGATCGAATCAGAATCACTATCTGATTCGATTTAACAATGTCCGTCCGTCCGTCCGTCCGTCCGTCCGTCCGTCCGTCTGTGTGTCCATGTAAAGCTTGTAATCAAACTGCAGGTCGCAAATATGAATATATTTTGATGAAATTTGGTATTTGATCTTCTATCGGCCACGGGATGAACGCTATTGAAATTGGTGAGAATCGGTCTATGTTCAGAGCTAGCCCCCATACAAATGAACCCTATGAAATCGACATAAATTGCCATAAGTTCCAAATTATCATATAGATTCAGTTAAATTGGGTTTGTATGTGTTTATTACATACATTAATCAGTAGTTCAAAAATACTCCCTACAGGAAAATTCTTAGTCATCTTCACTTAAATCTATCAAAAAACAAAAATATTGCACAGATTTTTCTAAAGTTTGGTTTGTATATATTTTTTCAAAGTATAAGTGACTTTACCAAATATGGTCAGGATCGGTCCATTTTTCGACCTAGTCCCCATTTAAATATAGTGTCCGATATGAACTCTCTCATATCTGCAGCGAAAAAAATTAATAAAAATGGCACTCAAATTTGGTTTATGCATATTTGCAATATCCAATTAGTTGGACTGAAGAGATAGGGTCTCTTAACCATGGTATAGGGTATCGTATAGTCGGGCTAGACCGACTATAATTTTCTTACTTGTTTATTTTATAATTATTTATGCTGATAAAATTGTATGTATTTGTTTTTTCTTTTTCATTAAAACTGGCATTCACTTTGGACTGATATGTTATGATACAATATACAACATTTACTAAACATAGCAAATGAAGTTGTATCGTTGTATCAAATGTTTCAATGAAAATTACCAACAGCAATTTTACACTATTGTAAAGTAATACACGATACAACAGATACAACGATATAATACCCATTGTGAATTGCCCAATTATTTAATTAAATTTAGAGATAACAAAACTTAAACCTTATATTCAATTGAAGTATTTATAATAGTGCATTTAGATCTGAGGAAAATCTAGTAGATTTTAGTTGAAATCTATTTCAAAATCTATATGTTTACAGCTGATTAAAATAAAGAGATACCAAAAATTAACAAAACAATAGGAAAATGGATATAATGAAAATTCTAAAAAGGAACAGATTTTATAATTATATTATGCATCGAAAATTAAAAAAGCACAAACTGAAATAGATATTTTGCAAAAAAACAGCATTTGTTAAATGTATTTTTTGAACAGCAAAAACAAATTCATTTTCCACAATTATTATTTAACAGATTGGAATGTGCACATGTCAGTATACAAAGTAATAACTTTTCAATTACTAAATATTTGGTTATTATAGATTCGTAATTTTTTTTGTTAATAATTAATATTTCATTTCCTTCTTATTCAACTTGCTTACTTTTGTTTTTAAATGTCAATTTTTCAGTCCACTACAATATTAAAAAAACACAGTAGCATCATTTGGTAGTGCCCAAGTTTGACAAGATTTTGTTAGATTTTGCACAAATCTATTAACGAGCTACATTTTGTTTTGTATGGGAAATCTAGTAAAAATGAGCTAGATTTCGCTCGAAATCTCGTATATACAGATTTTGCTTAGACGTAAACGCACTATAAAGCAAATTTAAAAATATTTCAGAAACATTTACATAAAATACCACAAATATATAATATTTATTTATATATTAATAATGTGTATGGGAACTGCGGTTGTTTATAATTTCTTGAAGTTGTTGAGGCCATTGAACGTATTAATCGATTTATGTTATTTTGGTTTACATTATGCCACTCTTCAATATTGACACTGTTTAAGCTTGTAACGTTTTCGTATTGTTTTCCACTGGAAAATACGACGATATAATGATGAGCATAAATTTGCGATTGGATAAAAATCAGGGCTGCATTCCGGTTTTTTTTGACTTGGATGTGTGTACAGAAGAATTATCGTGCTGAAAAATCGAGAGGGTACGTCATCGAGAATCTCTGTGGATTTTTTAGAGTCCATTTTTGAAATAAAACAATTAGGAGTTCTTCCCGTCACAGACGATGTAGCCCATATCATTTGTGAGCCCTCACTACAATTTCTTAACATTTTCTGACCACGCGTTCCAAGAATGATTTGAGTCTTAGTTACCTTAAACGGTTCGAAAAAAAATGCATACAAAATTTAAATTATTACTCTGGTTTTATTATTATTTCCCCCAGTGTATAAGTAAAAATTTAGAAATGGGACATTTTAAAAAAGTCTGAATTTTAAAAGTAGAAATGTTGTATTTTTTTTATGGTATACGAAATACCAAACAGTCTGATATTCACACATAAAAATTATTGTTTTTTTTATTTAAAAAAAGTATGAAAGTACCATAAGTACAGGGCTTATGGACCTAACCTCAGGAGCATACAGAGTTACAGGCTGATGCAGAATTTTGTTTTCCATTGAGCTGCCGTCTTGAAATATTTTCTTTTTGCCAGCTATTTAAGTCCTTTGTGTGACGTCGACTCTCAAATTTAACAATAATTACGGATTTTAGTAATGTTAATCAATTTAAATCTGTAAATCATTTCAGAGTCGCCGATGAACTGCGCAAAACATTCAATTTATCTCTGTTTATCACGGACATTGTCAGTGCGGGTTCAATGTGTTTCCATCTGTATCTATTGGCCAACAGTGATTATATCCTTTCAATAGTTCAGTTCATATTTCCATGGTTTGTACAGGTAATGTTTACTTTTGATAACTGTTATCAGGGTCAACGGGTAGCCGAAGCGGTAAGCGGCCATTTTGTACCACTATAATACAATTTAATCTTATATTGCATTCATCTTTGCAGAGTTCACGTTTGATGTTAGCACTTTCAGAACAAAACTGGTATGATGGATCTTTAGAATATCGGAAATTTCTGAATATTTTGATGCAATTTGCAAATAAGCCGTTTTCATTAAGTGGCTATAACTTATTCACTATTGACATGACTCATTTCAGAGGAGTTAAGAAGCTGCATTTGAAAAAATCTAGTACCATTAACTAATTTATGTTTTTATTTTCCTTATTTTAGACAATGATGATCGCCTATAGAATGTTTACCTTTTTGCAGTCACGTCGTTCAAATGTTTAACTCTCAATGGTCGATAAGTAAAGTTAATAAACAAAGCAGAGTCGCTACCAAAAAGCAAGGCTACACAAATATATTTATCACAGAGGCACTTTCGCACTTTTAGGAATTAATTCTTCATTAGTGAAGAAATTATAAAAAAAAAACACTTTTTCAAAAATGTTATTTAATTATAATAAATCTGCAACCTACACTAATTTCAAAAAAATTTAATTTTCTTGGGAAAAATGAAAAAAGAAAAATGATAAATAAAAATAAAAAATTAAAAATAAAGAATAAAAATGAAAATATGAAAAATTAAATATGAAAAACGAAAAACGCAAAATGGAAAATGAAAAATTTAAAAATTAACCGGTTGAAATAATAAACAATAATAGGTATATTTATATTAGCAGAGCTCCTGCAGTTGATTGCTATAAGTGATAGATAGATGGCGCTTTCGGTTTGATTTTAAAAAAGTGCCATAAAAAATCTTTACTAGATGTTTACACATCTTTCCTGTGATCGGACTCACATGATTTTTTTTTTCTGGAAATTATGCATTTTTGAAAGAATATTTATTACATAAAAAGTGTTCAGAATTATTCATGGAATACTCACAAATTTTTTTTTGAGTTTTTGACATTTCAAAAAAATTAAATGTATGCAAAAATTCTGAAAAAATATTAAAACTGCAAAATTTTTCTAACTCGCTCATCATAACATTGAAGTTAGAAGGGAGAAAAGAAACGCTGAAAATTTTAAATCTATAATATTAATAGGCTAGACGATTTCTTGTGACTGATGTTTTGTTCTACCGTTTTATCCCGATTTTGACCAGACGTATATTATTTGAAAATATTTCTTTTTAGCCGTTTTGCAGATTTACAGATTTATAAATTTTTGACTTAGTTTTGAGTAAATTGCATTTAAAGTTGCTAGTAACACATACATAAAATTATACAATACAATGTGTGTGTTTATTAAATTTGTTGATGTGTTTGTAATGAAAATGATTTTGTTTTTTGTGTTGATTTCTGAATTGGCTATAATTGATTAGCATACTTTTAGGGTCTTTATTTAATAAAAAAAATAAAATTTCCTATAATTTGCGCTCGAGTTTCGAGGGCTGGAATCTGATAGTATGAATTTATTTAAAAAAAAAAAACATAATTTTTAAGTAATTATTTCAGGCATTTGTAATATTTCTGCTGTACTCGAGGAGTTCAAGTGTTCCTTATAGTTAAACATGGCAAGAGCTGAGCGAAAAATATCATTGGCATAAGTAGGTAAAACTCTAAAATTGAATTTAATTAAAAATAAAGAAGTAATTTTCGAGCAAACTTGCAAAATACTCACTCTAAAAGTTTGTATATGTACATAAATGAATACGGCACTGTTATTTCACGATCTCCTCTTAGCATACCATTGACAACATATTTGACCGCAATATCACCCTCAACCATGGACAGCAAATTCACGCTATCAGACAGAGTCAATAATTTTTCAACGCGTTTATTTGTATTCAAAAATGTTGGCATCACTGTTGTGGCCGTTATATTTTTATTTTCAAGTATTATTTCAACACGCAATGCAGATGTTAAAGAACGAACCGCCGATTTTGTTGCTAAATAAATTTCAAAAAGAGGACAGGGAAATAAAGCGGCAATTGAAGATATGTTAACGATATGGCCATAATTTAATTCCTTCATTTTGGGTAAAAATATTTGATGGGCCTGCAATAGAATTGGCTATAAAAATTTTTTGTTTTCTTTTTTAAATGAAAATAAACACTTAAAACTTTACATAACAAACTGAGGTGAAATTGACATTGATCATTCGTTGTATCTCCTGAGGTGGTGGATTTTTAATGGATGATAATGTCAAGATGCCAGCATTATTAATTAATATTGTTATATCGCCCAAATCCGTGGTGACAGAGTTGTTCAACTCGATTAATTGGTTGTAATCAGTTACATCAATCTGAATTTTTTTTTTTTTTTAAGAAAAAAATTTACAATTCACTCATGTGTTTATTATATTGTGTTGATTGATAAAATGTTTTACTTACCTTGTAGGCTTTTGTTTTGACTTTGTAATATTTCGCTATATAATTTGATGTTTCCTGTGCTAATTTTTCTTGAATATCAACAATAGCAACATGGCAACCTTGTTTGGCTAATTCTATAGCGATGCTGCGACCTAGACCTCTACCTGAACCAGTTATCTAAAATTGACTTTCACTAAGGTTATCTCATTAAAATGTAATATATACGATCATTATATATAAAAAAGTAAGTTCGTTGAAATTGTATGAACATTATTTGCACTTTACTTTGAAACCCTGTCAGTACGTTCGATTTACAATATTTCAATACTATCGCGTATGCGAATACGGTTTGTCTTGGAGATGTAGATTTTTTTATATTTATAACAAAGCAAGTTTTATTATGACTTAAAGTGCCTTGGAGATTTAATCAATAATTCTGTGCTCACAAGCATTAACCGCCTAAGTCGAAAATCATGCTTTCGAGAAAAATAACTTTTTATATAAATGTAATGGGGGCTTCGTTGCGACTTAGGTCAGTAAGTTTTCATTAATACCGTTTCAAAAAACAGTGTTAGAGAAATGGGGATTTCACGTAAACATAAAGCGTTGTTAGTAGAATGTGATAGTATACATAACTCAAATCGTTCTTAAGTCGACTTAGGTGGTTATCGCTTGCGACCACGAAATTAATAAACAATGATTATCATATCGCCTTATAAATAACAGAGTACATAGTAATAAGTACCATTTTCTAAATAGGCACTAATTACCGACTATTGTTCATAAGAAGTTCTCCATCTGACTCTTGCATTTAAATGACCGATCACATTTTAAATACCTTAATAGACTGACTTAGGTTATATGATGCTTTGCAGAAACTTTGTCACAGAGCAGAGGAGTGATGTTGGATTTTAACTTAATGATGACAAAGCGTTCTAGAGCTTATACCATAAGCTGCACTTGAAAATTCCATCTCCTGGAGTACGAGTAAATTGTCTTCTACAAACACATTGCTGCATAATTTATGTGCATGGATTGAAAATTGTATTTAGGGACTTTGTTATCAGTTTTCATATTTTATATGACAAACATTCTCAAATTTTATTGTTTGTTTCAGTCCAGTTCTTTTTAAATTTTGGAAAAATTTTGGTTTAATGAAAAATATAAAAATTCTATGGGACCTACACTAACTTCACAAAAATATTTAGTTAAATTTTAATATATTTAAAAAAAAATATTTACCACTGCCACTTGCCCAGAAACTGTTTTTTTATTCCACGTATTGCGTAAGCACTTTAGAATTGTATTAACAATAGCAAGAACTATTAAAAACGGATATACAACAACTACACCAACTACAGATAAACTGTGATATAATTCCAGAAACAATATTCCCTTGTTCATGATTAAAGTTAAAAGTAAACTACATATTTATTCATGATATATCTCATATTTATAACAAAATATAAAAAAAGAAATTATGTCAATAAAAACCGACTTCATTGTACTCTAGTCCATACCAGTTAAAGTTATTGAAAATTGCATTTGTTAAAAAATATCTCTTATTAAAAAAGTATATTTTAGTAAAATGCTCCTTGTATAAAAAATACTAAAAAGTATCTTTTATAAAAAAGCACCTTTTATATTCTAAAAAAGTAGCTTTTACAAAAGAGTTCCTTTTATAGAAAAGTACCTTTTATAAAAAATTACCATTCTTAAAAAGTACCTTTTATAAAAAAGCACCTTTTTTGAAAATGTACCTTTAATAAAAAAGTACCTTTTTGAAATGTAACTTTTACAAAAAAAGTAAGTTTTATAAAAAAGTATCTCTTCTAGAAAAGGTAGTACCTTATAAAAAAAAATTTTTTTTTTAAAAGTACTTTTTATAAAAAAGTACCTTTTATAAAAAAGTACCCTTTATAAAAAAGTACCTTTTATAGAAAAGTATCTTTTATAGAAATTACCGTTTTTACAAAGTATCTTTTATAAAAAATTACCGTTTTTAAAAAGTATCTTTTATAAAAAATTACTGTATTTAAAAAGTACCTTTTATAAAAAAGAACCTTTTATAAAAAAATGTCTTTTATAAAAAAACATATTTTATAAAAAAGTACCTTTTAAAAAAAACACCTTTTATAAAAAAGCACATTTTAAAAAGTACCCTTTTTGAAAAGTACCTTTTTTGAAAAGTACCTTTTACAAAACAGTAAGTTTTATAAAAAAAAGTATCTCTTCTGGAACAAAGTACCACTTATATAAAAGTAGCTTCTATAAAAGAGTAGTACGTACCTTTTAAAAGAAAAATCTTTTATCAAAAATATCTTTTATAAAAAAGTACCTTTTATAAAAAAATGTCTTTTATAAAAAAACATATTTTATAAAAAAGTTCCTTTTAAAAAAAACACCTTTTATAAAAAAGCACATTTTAAAAAACTAAATTTTTTTAAAAGGACCTTTTACAAAAAAGTACATTTTTAAAAAACAGTGTATCATATAAAAAAAAGTTCTTTTTATAAAAAAGTACCATTTATTAAAAAAGTGTATTCTATGAAAAAAAAAATACCTTATATTAAAAATGTACCTTTTGTAAAAAAGTACCTCTTATAGAAAAAGTACCTCTTACAAAAAGTAATTTTTATAAAATAAAGTACATTTTTATTAAAAAAAAGACTACCTTTTATTAAAAAAGTATCTTCAATGGAAAAGTACCTTTTAGTAAAAAGAATCTTTTACAAAAAAAAGTACCTCTCTCAGAAAAAGTACATTTTAATAAAAAAGTACATTCTATGAAAAAATACCTTTCATTAAAAATGTACCTTATATGAAAGAAGTACATCTTAGAGAAAAAAGTACCTCTTATAAAAAGTACTTTTTATTTAAAAAGTACATTTTAATAAAAAAAAAACTACATTTTATTAAAATAGTATCTTTTGTGGAAAAAGTACCTTGTAGTAAAAAGAATCTTTTAAAAAAAGTATCTCTCTAAGAAGCAAGGACCTTTTATAAAATGTACCTTTTATTAAAAAAATACATTCTATGAAAAAATACCTTTTATTAAAAATGTACTTTATATGAAAAAAGTATATCTTACAGAAAAAAGTTCATCTTATAAAAAGTACTTTTTATTAAAAAAGTACATTTTAATAAAAAAAAGCTACCTTTTATTTAAAAAGTATTTTTTATGGAAAAGTACCTTTTAGTAAAAAGAACCTTTTAAAACAATTACCTTTCTTAGAAAAAAGGAAAGGATAAAAATTTATCTTATATCAAAAAAGTACATCTTATAGAAAAAAGTCCTCTTATAAAGAGTACTTTTTATTGAAAAAGCACATTTTAATAAAAAAGACTACCTTCAATTAAAAATTATATTATATGGAAAAAGTACCTTTCAGTAAAAATAACCTTTTAGAAAAAATTATATTTTATTAAAAAAGGTATTTTATTAACAAAGGTACCTCTTAAAGGAAACAGTACGTTTTATGAAAATTTTATTTAAAAAGAAAAAATCCTTTTGAAAAATATATAAAAATTGTTTTTCATTGTAGGAGAAAATTAGTGTGAGGTACTCAGTAAAAAAATATGTTCTGTTTAAAGAAGAAAACCTAAACGCCATTTAAAATCAAAGCTTATCTGTAAATGTTTTCTAAATCAGACCGGTTTCTAGCAACTAATCTCCCGCTATGATTAAGCGAACTGTTCTAATAATAATTGATAATTTATTACCGACACATACTTTAAGGGGAGGTAAGGTTTTAAAGACTTAAAAAAGGCAAAGTTTCATAATTTTTTTTTGAGGATATGAATAACGTTGAATTATTTGCTTCATATACATACATGATATAGCATAACGTTTGAGATATATTAGAAAAAATTTTCAATTAAAAATTTTAATAAATAGGTCTATGACAGCGAATCTCCAGAGGTACCTTGAAAAAATTGTTTTGCGGTGAACATCACAAAAAAATTTAAATGAGTTTAAAAGGTAATATGTTTCCCGCTTTAATCACGAAGAGTTTCTTTTGTAAATTTTTTTTTTTTTGGCAGGCATAAATCGCAGAAGTATCTGATTGTTTGGATGTGTTGTAACGCCCACTGAATTTCGAAAATCACTTTTATTTAATATCAACAAACTATATATTTTTATTGGGGTGTTTAGCGCCCACTTAATAAGAGATTATATGTCTAGGGAGGCACAATTTTCGATTTTATGTTCTGAGCCAAAATTCTACGTTTTTCGATCTGGCAATCCTAGAAATACTTGCAGCCCAAAAAACTATTTTTCAACATATTTTAAGCATATATTATTAGCAGACTTCTATGAACAATTTAAAATTTATAAAAAAAAAAAAATATAATAAAAACAAGTAAGAAAATTATAGTCGGTCTAGACCGACTATACGATACCCTGTACCATTAGTTTAGAGACCCTATCTCTTAGGCCCAACTAACTGAATATAGAAAATAAGCACAAACCAAATTTGAGTGGGATTTTTATTAATTTTTTCGGCTGCAGATATGAAAAAGTTCATATCGAATGCTATATCTATATGGGGACTAGGCCCAAAAATGGACCGATCCTGACCATATTTGTTAAAGTCTCTTGTATTTTGCAAAAAAATATACAAACAAAATTTGAGAAGAACCAGTGCAATATTTTTCTTTTTTGATAGATTTAAGTGAAGATCGGGAAGCAGCTCTATATGGGGCCTATGACTAAGAGTTGTCCAATAGGGATCATTTTTGGACTACTGATTAATAGATGTAATATATACATACAAACCCAATTTGACTAAGAATTGTATGATAATTTGGATCTTATGGCAATATATGTTGATTTCATAGGGGTCATTTGTATGGGGGCTAGGTCTGACCAAGGACCGATTCTCACCAATTTCAATAGCGTTCATCCCATGGCCGATAAAAGATTAAATACCAAATTTCATCAAAATATATTCATATTTGCGACCTGCAGTTTGATTAAAAGCTTTACATGGAGACACAGACGGACGGACGGACGGACATTGTTAAATCGAATCAGATAGTGATTCTGATTCGCTCGGTATAAGTAAAGATGGGTGTAGGTCAAATATTTTTGGTTGTTACAAACAGCAGCACAAAGTCATTATACCCAAACCACATAGTGGTATAGGCTATAAAAACCCATTTTATAGCTAGGAATATATTTATAAATAATACAAAAACAAATTTGTAATTGAAATGTGTTTTTATTCAGTCATCTGAGGATAATAATTTTTGTATTTTTGAAGACTTACGAAATTTGTTATAATTTCCAATTGTAAGTAACGCATTTACGATTTCTTTGACAGCAACAGGCAGAAGCCTAAAAATATTACAAATTGGCAAAATGACACACAAAAATGTTAAAGCAGAAAATCTACTTACTCCAAAAGCTTGTAGATGTAAAAGAAACCAAACGGTATTGTTATTTCATCTGATCCTCTTAACATGCCGTTTACCACATATTGCGCCGCAATATCGCCACTAACCATAGGTAATACTTTGGGCAAACCCGCTAAACTGACCAGACTTTCCACACATTTATTTGTAGTTAAAAATAATGGCATAACCGTTAAAGCTGTAATATTTTTATGTTCAATCATCAATTCTATGCGCAAAGCTGATGTTATCGAACGTATTGCAGATTTGGTTGCTGCATAAATATTAAAATTTGGTGAGGTGAAGAGAGCTGAACTTGAAGAAATGGTAACAATATGTCCTTTGTTCAATTCCTTCATTCTGGGTAAAAATACTTGATTGGCCTGGAAGATTACAAAAAAAAAAAAACTTTGTAACTAAAACTATTTCGGAACACATGAAAAATGTAAAACCTTACAAAACAAATTGATGTAAAATTGACATTAATCATTTGTTGAATTTCTTGTGGTGAATGGTTTGTCACAGATGTTAATGTTAAAATTCCAGCATTATGAATTAATATTGTTGTATCGCCCAAATCGTTTGTAACATCGCCATTTAACTTTACTAGTTGTTGATAATCACTAACATCGACCTGAAAATGTATAATGAGATACTTATCGGCACATACACCAGTCTATGAGCGGGCTATAATTAGATTTCAGACTCGCTATCGTCTTCGAGTCACTTAATGATTCCTTTTAATACAACAACAGGTTTAAAATTTGTTGATATATATAAAACAGATAAAACAGATACCTCATAGATCTGTCAAAACCATTTTCATAAAAAAATTTTCATAAAAAAATGGTTTTTCATAAAAAAAATGGTTTTTCACTTAAAAAATTTGGGACAAAAAATTTCTTTTAAATAAATAGATTTGATATTATTTAAGTTGCATTTACCGTCTACTCACTGTCACTTTTCTTTTTTCGACTTCTGTACTGATTTTACCCAGTCCGTTCTTAAAAACAGAAAACAAATTCAATAACTGTAACTATAGATAAACAAATACTAAACATTATAAATAACAATAGCCAACAAAGCTTTGGACTGGAGCAACCAAATATCTTTCCTAGGGTAATTTGGTGGGCTGAATTCGAATCTGTAATTGGTTTTTCTCTATCACGTCAGGTTTTCGAGAAACAAAAAAAAATGTTTTTATTCGTTTTTTACGTAAAAAATTACAGTATATTTAAAATCAAAGTGTAAGAAAAGTATAATCCCTCAAAAATGTTATTTTTTTAAAAATACATTTTCTTGCTTAAAAAAGTTTAAATTTTTTCTTTTTTAAAAGTTTTTTTTAAGTGGCTCTTTCTAAAAGGGGATCGTTTTTCAAAAAGGTATTATTCATAAAACTTACCCTTTTAGACATAAATTTTTAAATTTGTTTAAAATCGTTTTTTTCAAAACGAAATTTAAAAAATAATCGAATCCATAAAACAATATGTTTATTAAAACTCCTTCTTTCCTTTGCGTATGAGTTTTAAATCTCTCCATGACTGTGCCTGACTTTGGGTGAATACTTTAAAATTAATCTTTGGTCACAACAAGTCTATGGACCAAGTTTCAGATTGATAGGATTAGGGGAAATTGGGTTTAAATCACTCCGTGACTGTGTGTGACTATTTTAAAATTTATCTTTGACCACAACAAGTCTATGGACAAAGTTTCAGAACGATCTTTCCGTGACTGCGCGTGACTATGCGTGACTATGTCAAAGTTAGTCTTTTTTCACGGCAAGTCTATCGACCAAGTTTTAGATTGATCGTATAAGGGGAAATGGGTTTTAAAGCACTCCGTTACTGCGCGTGACTATGCGTGACTACCCCAAAATTAATCTATAATCACAACAAAACTATGAGCCAAGTTTCAGACCAATTTGATGAGGGGGAATGGGGTTGCCCATGGCAGACAGACACACAGACAGAGATAATGAGTTAAAAGATATAATTTAAAAAATTAATTCATCAAAAAGAGCCAATTTTTGGAAAAACGTAAATAAAAAAAAAATTTTTTCAGAAGTCCCTTTTAAAAAAAAAAGTATTTTTTTAAAGTACCCCTTTTTTAAAAAGTTCCTTTAAAAATAAAGTACACTCTCAAAAGTGAAAATTTTCTTAAAAAATTATATTTATTAAAAACCAAAGTTTAAAAAAACACATTAAAAAAATTAATTGTTTTAAGGACATTTTTTTCAAAACTTCCCTGGTTTTAAAAGTACCTATTTTTAATAAGTATCCTTTTTTTAAAGTCCTCTTTTTTTTAAAAAAAAGTACACTTTTTTGAAAGGTACCATATTTTTCATGCTTTGATTGGAATCCTCAGGGAAGCCGAAGTAGAGGTCGTCCAAGCTTGACATGGCGCAGATCCATTGATTGTGAATGTATCCGGATGAGGGTGACGTGGCCACAAGTAAAACGTCTGGCACAGAATAGGCAGGGATGGCGAATATTCGTTAATAATCTTGTGTTGCTAGAAGCTTTGCCAAGGAGTAGCATTTTAATTTTCTTTATTAAATTAATATTGTTAATTAAATTGTTAACTAATAAAAAAAACCCCATTTTTATAAAATTACCCTGTTTAAAAGTACCCTTTTTAAATAAATATCCTTTTTTATAGAAGTACCCGTTTCTTAAAGTAGCCTTTTTTAAAAAATACACTTTTCTTAATATAGTTCCCCTTTTTTTAATGTTACCCTGTTTTTAAAGGTATCCATTTTTTAAAGTACCATTTTTAATAAGTACCCTTTTTCTAAAGTACACTTCTCTTAAAGTGGTACTCATTTTTCAAAAAAAAGTTACCCTGTTTTTAATAGTACGCTTTTTTAAAAGAATACTCGGTTTTCAAAGTATCCTTTTTTTAATAAGTGAAAAAAGTACCCTGTTTGAAAAAAGTACCCATTTCTTAAAAAGGTATCCCTTTTTTAAAAGTTTTCGCGTTTTGAAAAGTACCAGTTTTACAAAGTAGAATTGTTAATAAATACCCTTTTTTATAGAAGTACCATTTTCTTTAAGTACCCTTTTTTAAAATACAATTTTCTTAAAAAGGTACCCCTTTCGTAAAAAAATTACCCTGTTTTTAAAAGTACCCTTTTTTAATAAGTACCCTTTTTTACAGAAGTACACTTAAAGTACACTTTTCTTAAAAAAGTACCCCTCTTTAAAGATTACCAATTTTTTTAAAAAACTGTTAAAGTTTAAGACGCAAGTGGAGGGTATCAAAGATTCGGCATAACCGAATGTAACACTCTTACTTGTTTTTTATAAAACGTGCTATTGTATTTAAAACCAAATTTAAGAAAAATCTATGAATAACTGGAAGCAGCTTTATATGAGGACTATGATTAAAAATTATCTTGGTTATTTTCGGACTGAAAATCTAGAACTTACAGCTATTTAATTTGACCTCATAGAAGATATTTGCAAGAGGGCTACGTCTAAACATGCACTGATTGTCACTAATTTCATTAGCGATCGTCGTCTAATTATATTTGCGACGTGCAGTTTGAGTAAAAGTTTTCTTGATAAGCGAACAGGCTGATCAGTATTATAAAATATATATATATATATATATTAGGGTGGCCCTTCGTTATATGGAGGGAAAAAAAGGTGTTCAAACTGTCGGTCTCACCCGATAGAAATATGCGAATAGCAAAAAAACTGAGAAATACAAAGTTTTGGACCAATCAAAAATCGTTTAGTCGTGGCGCAAAGCGATTGAAAATTTCAAGTGTGTTTATATGGGGAAAATATGACTTTTTTTTTCAGATTTTACGAAAATTTCGTTCTATAATTTAATTTTTCCGACAAGCTGTTACATAATTCGGGATCAGTATTAAATTATCCTTTCAAAAGGCTATAAAACTTCAAAATCGTATGAAACCTCGCCAATAAATAGCAAATGCCCCAGACCACTTTGTGCCAAAAAAAAAGAGGTCATGAAATTTGATGGCATTTTTTTCAACTTTGAGAAATTCATTAAAGCCATAATTCTTTTTTGGTCTCTATACTTATAAGTACTGAGATATGAAGTATTGTTTTATTACCACGTTGTTCACCTATTGCGCATTGAGACCGAAAATTGGAAATTTTTTTGATAAAATTTTTAAAACTCCTTCTTCAAGTTTGAAAAAATTTTCTTAAACAAAATTTAAAAAAAATAATATAATACTTTAAGGTTTTATTAAATACATATTGAAGATTAACTGTGTGAATTTTTAAGTAAATCCCTCTATCAGAATTTTTTTGACAAGGATTTTATTTTTGCGGATTTCGAGAAAACTTGGATTTTTGTGAAATATTCTGTAAATGTACTCTTTCTAAATACTTTGTATCAAAAATTCATCACTTTTCTACTTTTAAATGTTATATTTTATCTTAATAGCCTAGGGTTTCGGAAAAAATTAACATGACGCCATTAACCCTTTTGGAATTGGGGTCACATATGACCCCAAGCTAATAAAAGACAATTTATTCAAAAAATTAATATATTTTATAAGTGCTGTCCAATTTTTAGATGTGATGCTTAAAATATAATAACCAAATGTGTAGAAGTTTTGTTCCGCAAATTTGGGATAAATCCGAGAACGTTAACTCATTATTTGCCAAGGCCAGCTTTGGATTTTAAGATATTTTAAAATAAAAATGACCTAAAACGAGTTTTTCTATTAAACTCGTTGATACCAATATTTAGAATTTAAGAAAAATAATTCAGTTAATTTTTTTTTGTATAACCCTTCACTGCTCCTGAGATCAAAATTATCGATTGTGATATATCTCTGGTGCAATTATCTGCTTATTGCTCGCGAATATAAATTAAAACAACTTAGGTCATATGTCTCAAAAATAGGACGTTTTTGAAATTCACTTTGATTTAGTTTTGTAATTTATTCCATTAAGAGTAGTATTAATTTAATATTAACTCTTATATATATTATTATATTTGAAATTTACTTTTATTTAATAAACTATTTAAAACTGGGAAATAAAATGTTAGAAGTTTGAAAAGATGTAGGTAATATTGAAGATAATATAAAGCGACCGATTATTAAAAATCAAATGGCATCTTCACCGATTGACCTGAATTTTTTTTTTTTGCGTTTTTTATCAATATCCACCAAATTGGTGAGTGAGACCGCAAGATATTCAACTATTACTTTATTATATAAAGTAATTTTATAACAAAATTGGTTAAAAGTTGTTTTAATTTATATTCGCGAGCAATAAGCCGATAATTGCACCAAAGATATATTACAATGGATTATTTTGATCCCATGAGCACTGAATGGTTAAATAAATAAAAATTAGCAGAATTATTTTTCTTAAATTCTAAATAGTGGTATCAACGAGTTTAATAGAAAAACTCGTTTTAGGTCATTTTTATTTTAAAATATCTTAAAATCCAAAGCTGGCCTTGGTAAATAATGGGTTAACGTTCTCGGATTTATCCCAAATTTCCGGAAATAAACTTCTACACATTTGTTTATTATATTTTAAGCGTCACATCTAAAAATTGGACAGCACTTACAAAATATTTGAATTTTTGCATAAATTGTCTTTTATTAGCTTGGGGTCATATGTGACCCCAATTACAAAAGGGCTAATGGAGTCATATTATTTTTTTCCGAAACCCTAGGCTACTAAGATAAAATATAACATTTAAAAGTAGAAAAGTGATGAATTTTTGATACAAAGTATTTAGAAAGAGTACATTTACAGAATATTTCACAAAAATCCAAGTTTTCTCGAAATCCGCAAAAATAAAATCCTTGTCAAAAAAATTCTGATAGAGGGATTTACTGAAAAATTCACACAGTTAATCTGCAATATGTATTTAATAAAACCTTAAAGTAATATATTAATTTTTTCAAATTTTGTTTAAGAAAATTTTTTCAAACTTGAAAAAGGAGTTTTAAAAATTTTATCAAAAAAATTTGCAATTTTCGGTCTCAATGCGCAATAGGTTAGTAACATGGTAATAACACAATACTTCATATCTGAGGTTAACAACGTGGTAATAAAACAATACTTCATATCTCAGTACCTATAAGTATAGAGACCAAAAAAGAATGATGGCTTTAATCAATTTCTCAAAGTTGAAAAAAATGCCATCAAATTTCATGACCTAGTTTTTTTTGGCACAAAGTGGTCTGGGGCATTTGCTATTTCTTGGCGAGGATTCATACGATTTTGAAGTTTTATAGCCTTTTGAAAGGATAATTTAATACTGATCCCGAATTATGTAACAGCTTGTCGGAAAAATTAAATTATAGAACGAAATTTTCGTAAAATCTGAAAAAAAAAAGTCATATTTTCCCCATATAAACACACTTGAAATTTTCAATCGCTTTGCGCCACGACTAAACGTTTTTTGATTGGCCCAAAACTTTGTATTTCTTAGTTTTTTTGCTATTCGCATATTTCTAGGGGGTGAGACCGACAGTTTGATATATATATATAGTTAAATATTTTTGGTAGTTACAAACATCAGCACAACTTCATTATACCCTGCACACAGATTAATATATGGTATGGGTAGCACACGCAAATACACACAAAAAGATTAGCAAGTTTATTACAATTATAACGGAATTTAGAATAGTAAATAGTAGTTTACTTACATGGTAAGCTTTAGTTTTAACATCATATGTGTCACCAATATATTTGGCAGTTTCCTCGGCCAATTTATATCGAATATCTACAATAGCAACATGACAACCTCTTTTTGCTAACTCTATTGCTATTTCACGACCTAGACCTCTTGCGGAACCTGTTATCTACGAAACAAAATAAAAACGTAATAAACATACAAACATAAATATCTTATCGCAAAGCAAACAAATATATTAATATACAACTGTATTGTGAATCACACAAATATAGTAGCACTGCGTTTAAAAAGTCATGCAATCTTCTTTTAACACTGTTTTGTATCAATATATTATTCGATGGGCACTCTTACACGTTCAATTTATATTGAAGCGATCCAAATATCACATTATATATGTATGTGATCTCAAGCATTAACCGGCCAAGTCGAATATCATGCTTTTGAGAAAAATAACTTTAGGTCAGTATATTTTTATTAATATCTTTTTTTAAAAACAGTGTTAGAGAAATGGGGATTTCGCGTAAATATAAAGAGTTGTTAATAGAATATGATAGCATACATAACTCAAATCGTTCTTAAGTCGACTTAGGCGGTTATCGCTTGTGACCACAGATATAGTTAACGTGTAACAGTGCCCTATATTTACTTTGGCAGCTTTTTATGGCATTCAATTTGTTTGTTTACGTCTCACTTAACCCTATAACGCATGAATTTGCAATTAGTTTTTTAAATTTATTTATTTATTAATTTTAGGTTTTTTGTTAATATGAAAAAAATCAAATTATATTTAACACTAGATTACCCAAGGAAGGATTGCCCAAGATTTCAACTGATTTTTAATTTCAATTGGAAAAACAATTATGAATACTAGCAGACTCCAGCGCTCGAAATTCGAGTGCAATTTCCAGGCAACTTTCTTTTTCAACTTAGCCCATTCACAAACTAACACTTTTTTGGTTCATTATTATTGTGAATGAATATAACAAAGTCACTAACAAACACATTAACATATTTAATAAACACACACATAGCATATATATAATTTTATGTATGTGTCAGTAGCCAAATTTAAATGAAATTTACTCAAAATAAAGAAAAATAAAGAAATTAAAAATCTGTAAATCTGGTGAACAGCTAAAAAGAAATACCTTTCAAATAATAAACGCTTGGTCAAAATCGACATTAAACGGTAGAACAAAACATTGGTAACAAAAAATCGCATAGCCCATTATTTTTTATCTATTTCTTTATACTAATTACAATACAAATTAAATTTGTATTCTAATTTGGGTCCAGGGATAAGCCGGGTGACAAAGACCATTTGGCTGGTTTTTGCAGCGACAGACCAAAGTCTCTGGTGGGAATCGAACCAACGGCCCCCGCATATTAGTCGAGCACGCTACCTACTCAAGAGTTTTGTGGCTTTTTGCACAACATTTACACGTGTTTATTATTAATTGTAGTTACCTCTCCCTCCTTTATTTCAAATATATACATATATATCTATATTATTAATAGGCAAGGCGATTTATTGTGACCAATTTTAAACCTTCAATCACCAACCGATTTTGACCAATCATACACCATGTGAAAGGTATTTATTTTTAGCTGTGCACCATATTTACAGATTTGCACAGTCTGGAACATGTTTTTGGAGTAAAATGCATTTAAGTTGCTACTAACACATACTTAAATACATATTAAGCTTCAAATAAAAAACTATGCAATGCTGTGTATGTGTTTATTAAATTTGTGTTGAATTGTGAATAGGCTAAAATTCATTTGCATTTCTTTAGGCTCTTATAACATTATTTATTAACACACCCAGTTACATATCTTCTGTGTGTTCTGTTGAAAAAAAAAATATTTTCCTAGAATTTGCACTCGACTTTCGAGGGCTGGGCTGTGCTAATATATATATATATGTATATATATATATGTGTTATACCTATATTACCCAAAAGCAGCCATTAAGCAAATGACGTTTATTATTGAATTGAGAAAATTTCTTATATGACCAGTTCGGCTCTGTTTTGTAAAACCAGTTTTCCTCTTTATCGGATTACCGTCACATGATAACATACAGGTACATGATAAATTATGGTACAGGATAATTGCAGTTGCTCAATTAGCTAAACCAATATAATAACAATGTTCGAGATTTTATGCAGTGGTACTTGTTCTAATAAGTTTTTTATTTTGTTTCTTTTTTTATTGTTAATATTTACTAATAACTTGTTATATAACTCTAAATTATTGTTAGTATTTACTAATAACTTATTATATCTATAATATTAATAGGCAAGGCGATTTCTTGTGACCGATGTTAGTTTCACAGTTTTACCCCGATTTTGATAAAAAATTTATCATTTGACAGGTATTTCTTTTTAGCTGTAACTCAGATTTACAGATTTACAGATTTTCATCGTCTGGCATATTTTTTTTGGAGTTATGATCGTTTAAAGTTGGTACTAACACATACATAAAATTATACAATGCTATATGTGTGTTTATTAAATTTGTTATTGTGTTTGTGTTAATGTGTTGAGTTTGTTTTCTTCATTTAAAATGAGTTGAATTGTGAAGCATACCTTTAGGGTCTTTACTAAATGAAAAAATAAAATTTCCGAGACTTTCACTTGAATTTCGAGTGCAGGAATCTGCTAATAACTATAAATAATATAAAAAAATATTAAAAATTTTTTCACAGTGCCGATATTTTGACTGCTTTTGGGCAATATATACCAAGATTCAGTCTTTCTACGCCCATCACAAGCAATTTATAAAACATATGCTTCTACTCAGGCATTTTTCCTCTAGATGCTGTCCTTATCATATGTATTTATAATTTTAAGTTCATTCTTTCCGATCAATACTTTTCACATATTTTAATCAAATTTTACGAATTTTCACGCTCGTTATAGGGTTAAAAACACATAGTAAGCTCATGCACCGGTTCATGCAACTACATAAAATAGCGATAGCATTAATAATAATTAATAGATAACAAATCTATAAGCTTTTACGACAGTCTAAACACAGTATACACATTTTTGAATGTATATATAATATTAGTATATTTTAAACAATGTTATACAATATATTTACCACAGCTACTTGACCCGTTAAGCTTTCATTTTTCCATATATTTCGTATAAATTTTACAATATTGAATATTATAGCGATAGTTATTAAAAGCGGATATATAACAACAGTACCGATTACAGATAAACCGTAGTATAACTCAAGTAACATTATTCTTTTGTCCATTATTTTGGTGTTTTGCTTTTACTTTGTTTCTTCTTCAATGCTAAATCGATAATGATCATGCTCTTCTTACTGTACCCGTATTTATAACAAACAAGAAAATTTAAAGTCGGTCTAAACCGAATATATCATACCATACGCCATGAGTTTCATGAAAGCGGTTAATGGCTATTATTTTTATATGGGGACTGGGTCCAAATATTGTCCAATCAATTCCATATTTAGAAATGTCACTGGTATTTATATACACTAGCAGATTCCAGCCCTCGAAATTCGAGCGCAAATTCTAGGAAATTTTATTTTTTCATTAAATAAAGACCCTAAAAAGTGTGTTAATCAATTATAGCCAATTCACAAATCAAGACAAAAAACAAACTCATTTTTGTTACAAACACATTACCAAATTTAATAAACACACACATAGCATATTGTATAATTTTATGTATGTGTTAATAGCAAATTTAAATGCAATTTACTTTAAATAAAGTAAACAATTTAAAGATCTGTAAATCTGCAAATCGGCTAAAAAAAATAGCTTCCAAATAATATACGTTTGGTCAAAATCGGGATAAAACGGTAGAACAAAACATCGGTCACAAGAAATCGCCTAGCATATTAATATTATAGATTATACACATATATTTATACCTTAAGTAAAATGCTTAGGTACCGCTAAATAACTCCCAAATGGGACATAGTCCCAATGCATTGGGACATATTTCATTTATGTTTATAGGGCGTAATTTCCATGAATTTTAGTTGGGTGTTATTTCATTTTTATTTTTTGTTGGGAGTTACTTCATTTCACTTAAAATGACATTTTAATGAATTCCATTCCTCTTATAACGGCTCTTAAAACCTTTTTACAACTAAAGAGCAGCAAAACAATGATATGTTATACGTGAAACAATGAGATGAACTGATTGCGGTCAATATTTGTTAAATTTTGCGGCCAGTGAAGATCAGTGGTCTAGTAGAAAAAGTAAAATGGCAAATCTTGCCTTCGAAATAATAACACTGATCTACAAATTAAAAAAATTACTGCAGAAACGAAGCATGTTTTTTAACTAATCTTGGTGCGCTCAATTCGAA
The DNA here is from genome assembly GCA_963682025.1 of Cordilura impudica. Taxonomy (NCBI): domain Eukaryota; kingdom Metazoa; phylum Arthropoda; class Insecta; order Diptera; family Scathophagidae; genus Cordilura; species Cordilura impudica. The sequence continues at coordinate 28,517,658 of OY821521.1, read as the reverse complement.
TCTGGCATAAAAATTGGGCTATCACGTGTAGTTAATTTTTTATCGCATGCTGGCAATACTGCAAAACAGTCAACACTGACACTACAATTTCACCATTATTAATTTGACAGAAGCCCACATGCATTCCAAATCTTCATAATAGTAGCGTTTAAGCATGTCAGGGAGATCGTGTGTTACTGATTCAAGCTATTTATACCATACTAGCAGATTCCAGCAATCGAAATTCGAGTGCAAATTCTATGAAATTTAATCTTTTCATTTAATAAAGTCCCTAAAGGTATGCTTCACAATTCAACTCATTTTAAATGAAGAAAACAAACTCAAGACATTAACACAAATCCATTAACCAATTTAATAAACACACACATATTATTGTATAATTTTATGTATGTGTTAATAGCAACTTTAAACGATCATAACTCCAAAAAAATATACCAGACTATGAAAATCTGTAAATCTGGGTAACAGCTAAAAAGAAATACCTTTCAAATGATACATTTTTTGCCAAAATCGGGGTAACACTGTGAAACTTACATCGGTCACAATAAATCGCCTTGCCTTTTAATATTATAGATACCACCATGTGGTTTGAGTATAAAGACTTTGTGCTAATGTTTGTAACTACCAAAAATATATGACCTAGGCCCACTTTTTTTATACCGATCGACTCAGAATCACTTGCTGAGTCGATTTAGCGATGTCCATCCGTCCGTCTGTGTGTCCATGTTAACCTTGTAATCAAACTACAGGTCGCAAATATAAATATATTGTGATGAAATTTGGTATATAAGCTTTTATCGACCACAGGATAAACGCTGTTGAAATTGGTGAAATTCGGTCCTTGTTCAGACCTAGTCCCCATGCAAATGACCCCTATGAAATCGACATAAATTGCCATAAGATCCAAATTGTCAGATAGATCTCAGTCAAATTGGGTTTGTATGTGTTTATTACATCCATTAATCAGCAGTCCAAAAATAATCCCTATAGGACTATTCTTAGTCATGGGCCCCATATAGAGCTGCTTCCCGATCTTCAGATTTTTCTCAAATTTGGTTTATATATGTTCTTGCAGAAAATAAGTGACCTTACCAAATATGTCACGATAGGTCCATATTTCGACTTTGTCTCCATATAAATATTACATCCGAAATTAACTTTTTCATATCTGCAGCCAAAAAACTAATAACAATGCCACTCAAATTTGGTTTATGCTTATTTTCTAAATCGAATGAGTTGGACCGAAGAAATGGGGTCTCTAAACCATGGTATATGGTATCGTATAGTCAGTCTAGACCAACTTTAATTTTCTTACTTATTTTGCTTTGTGTGTGGTGCATATTTGGTTGGAAAAAAAAAAGGATATGCAACATCAGTATCATTAAAATATGCATATTAACATTATTTTGGTTTTGCTGTCAGAAACTTTGACAAACCATGGACACCGACAATATTTCGCAATATTTGCAGAACTGTTTTATACAAGTAGTCAAATGGCAAGAAGATCTATTTCGATTTTTCAATTCCAGTACTTTGTAGAGAGTCAAGTAACCACCAAACCCATTGATATTTCTGTTTAACAAAAGTTGCTGGGATACTAATTCTTAGTAGAATTTGGATGCACTAGATCCCCCCACTTGTGAGAGATTCATGAGCCAAAAAAAGAGGAAAAAATTGATAAAATAAACTACATAACTGCCACAGAGTCACTGCTAGAAGGGGTAAGATGTAGCACCGAGCCCCCTTAATTTTTCCTCCCCGACATTTTCTACGAACATACCTACCCCTATCACCATTCCAGAAAGGGGCTCCCGTACAAAGTTTAAAATTTTATGAAATTGTAAACAATTGGCCCACACAGCTCCCAAGATGCCCCTAGACGGGTCAATGTATGAGAGACTCCCATTAATTTTCTACTTACACTATATTTTAGAACACATCTACCCTCTCTCTCTTATCGTTAAGATGGCTTCCATACAAAATTTACAGAAATATATAGAATAAAAAGTTCCATAAATACCTAGGGACTAAAATATGGTGGTTTTATGAAATTGTTAAATTTGGTCCTTACAGTGCCTAGAATGTCCCTAGATGGATTAATTATATTACCGACACCACTTCATTTATCCGCCCCCACATATTTGTCTAACATACCTACCGATATTCTCCATTCCTTAAGGGTGCTCCCATACAAAATGTAAATTTTTTATGAAATTGAGAAGTTAGATTCGGTTTTTAATTTATTGTGCGTTTAGTGTATTCATCTTACGTCCAACTAACTGGGCATAGAAAACGAGCATAAACCTGCTTTCAGTTCTGATAATATTCATATCAAATGTTGTATTTATATGGGAACTAGTTCGAAAAATTGGAATGCTCTTCAGATTTTACGAAAATTTCGTTTTATAATTAAATTTTTCCGACAAATTGTTATATAATTTGGGATCAGTTTTAAATTATCTTTTCAAAAAACTATAAGACTACAAAACCGAATTGAAACTCGCCAAGAAATAGCAAATGCCCCAGACCACTTTTGTGTCAAAAAAACTAGGTCATGAAATTATTCGGTTTAATAGTTTTATAATTCTTTGAAAACATAATTTAAAACTGATATCGAATTATATAAGAATTTGTTAGAAAAATTAAGTTATAGAACGAAATTTTCGTAAAATCTGAAAAAAAGTCATATTTTCCCCATATAAACACACTTGAAATTTTCAATCGCGTTGAGCTACCTCTAAATGTTTTTTGATTGGCCCAAAACTTTGTACTTCTCAGTGTTTTTGCTATTTGCATATTTCTAGGGAGCACGACCGAGAGTTTCAACTCTTTTTTTTTTATTAAGGGCCACCCTAATGTACACTGAAAAGAAAAAGAAAAAATTTTATCTGAAATGAAATGTTTTAAAATGCTTTTCAATATGATATTTTATGATAGTCTGAATAATTTGAAAGCACACCAAATATTAGCTTCAGCCTTAAAGTTATAAGTGCAAAAAATCACTTTCCCTTTTTTGTCATCTGTATATATTTTATAAAGTAATAATTTGCATTTTAAACTTAAGACTTACACTGATTTTCCCAAGTGCTTTTTAATTCACAACTGCAAACTATTTTTTAAACGGAATCATATGTTAGACAACAACAAAATCTTACTTTGCTCTTTGTTATAATTAATAAATAACAAAAAAAAAAAGAAAAACAAGTAAGAGTGTTAAATTCGGCTGTGCCGAATCTTTGATACCCTCCACCTCGGTTTCAGTATTGATAATAAATGTAAACAATATATTTGACAAATATGCATGCGTTTCCGGTTATATGACATAACTTCTCGTTTAATTTAATTTTTGCTAATTAAATATCTCGCCTTAACCTCCATTGCAAAGGTAATGGTTGTGTAGGGTAACTATATGCATTAAATCGTGCTAATTGGAGATGGCTGTATAGTTTCTTTTAACTGGCGAAATATTTTTTCATTGCGGTCATGTAGGTCGGATGGAGTAACAAATAATAACCAAAAAAAATCAACTTTTTTTTTAAATATTGCCATATTTTGAAAACATAGAGAATAAATTTATAATAATAAATATTCAAATTAGGGATGCCAAACGCAAACAACCAAATATCGCAAAAATTATAAATAAAATAATTTGTTATCTTTATTTTCTGAAGAATTTCAAATATTCATCCAAAAAAAATTGTGAAAATTTATATATAAAAAATAACATTTTCATCAAATTGCGTTTATTTATGTAACAGTTTTTATGTTCGCAATTCTTAAATATCATTTGACGTTTTCTAAAATTCATTGAATTTAAATTAATGTTTTCTGTAGTGTGATTCTGTAAATTTCAACGATCCGATAATCGCAAAATATATCGACAGCTATTGTTGTTTGCACTAAGGATTAAGTGATTCACTAAGTACATACATTTTAACGACAGTCGACAAATCTATTTTTCTATTTATTTAAATTGTAAACGATGGCATCTCTGTCAAAATAAGCTAAAAACACAAAGAAGAATAGAAAAAAATAAATTACTTCGTGTTTGACAGGATGATTTTATGTTTATGTTTAATATCTCTATTTTTTTTACTAATATTTCTGTTAATTTATTTGAAAATGAAATAATGAATTGAATATGCTATTTAATTTTTTTATTTATATAAAAAAGTTTTTTAATAGAAGCAAAATATTTTCACTATTTTATGATTTTTATTTGTCTATAACGACATTTCAACCTAAAAATTTAAGTTTTTATCGATTGAATAAACAACACAAAAATGGCTGACTTTAACAATAGCGATTATCGTTTAAAAATTTTACTGATAATTTTGCTTTTTTCTTTTTTTTTAACGATTCGACTATCGTTAAAAGAAGTTACTGTATCGCGGTACTGAAGAGCTATTAATTTCTCCTGAATGTCAATATTTTTTTTATATGTAAAAATTTTTTAAATGTAAACACAGGTATTTGGTGTTTATTTTTTGGAATTTCAATTTGTGTTTAACGAATAAAATTTTTATATTAAAGATGTAATTGATGTCTTCTAAATTTAATATTATAATTTCCGACGTTTTGATATGATTCTCTGAAATTCAATTAATTGTAATTTATAATTGGAAATTTTTAATACTAGTTTATAGAATTGATATTTTCTTAAATTTGAATGGAAAATTTAAAAAGTGCAATTTTGTATTTATGTGAATAATACTGCTTTAGTAATTATAAACAATTTTTAAAAATTAGATGTTATCGCAATCAGATATTTTGTAGATAAAGCAGAATAATAATTCTATATAACTATGTAGAACTGTTTTGAAAGCAAAAAACTCATTGATAACTCGGTAACTCTATTTTGTAAAGACAACAACAAGTTAATATGCCAAACTTATGTATGTTCATAATTGTAAAAGAATAATGAAAAAACGTATGATATAAAGGACCAGCCCGTGTATACTCTTAACATTGTTCTGTATGATATCTAGTTGAAAATATTAACATTCATGTTAAAATAAAAATAACTATGGCAAAGCTAATTAGAAAAAACAAAAGTTGTGGCGCCATCTATTGTCGTATAGTCACGCTGAGCAAAATGAAGTGACACTCTGTTAATGCAAAAGAAATGTATTTTCACCACAACAAAATATTGCAGAATTTTATGTAAATAAAATAATATACCGATTTATTTCTAACATGCAGTTGTTATGGATATACATATATAATATATGTATATTATTTGTATTATTGTATTATTTAATATGTTTATGTATGTATATGTAAATATTACACACACAAAATACAACATCAAACGTTATTTTTGTGTTTTTCTCTTTAAATAAATTAATATATAAAAATTTTTTTGCTAAATTTACATTGTTTTTTTTTTTTTATTAACAACTAGGTATTTTAGCATTATTTGCTTTAGATGTTGGTGAATTTTTACTCCCTTTATATTAACTCGTAGTGTCTGCTTGTCGAAAAAGCAAACTTTTCAGGATGTTAATGAATCATTTTTTATGTCAAAGAGCACCATAGCTGCCCGATTGATGCCGTCATCGTGATTTCCACAGACGGACAGACGGACATCGTTATATCAACGGTTGTTATAAGGATCACAAATATATATATTTTATGGGATCCAAAATTTTTTTTCTTTTTTTCTAATTATTACAAACGGAATGACAAACTTATATATACCCTCTGCACACTGGAATGGAGGGTAAAAAAATGCGAAAAAGAGAAAATTGTGAAGATCGGGAAGCAGCTCTATATTGGGGCTATAACTAAGAATTGTCCCATGGGGTTAAGTTTTGTGCTTCTGCTTAATGGATGTTAGAAAGACACATAAACTCAATTTGATCGCGATCTACATGGTAATTTGGGCCTTATGTCCATTTAAGTCGATCTCATAGTGATCGTTTTTATGCGGACTACGTCTGAACATGTACTAAATTTCACCATTAGAGTTCATTTCATAAGTTTCATCTAATTAAAAAAAACCCCTCTTCACTATATTTGTTACAGTTACCAATTATAGCGTAAATAAGTTTTTGAATCATTATTCCATTTAACTTATATAGTGAAAATTTTGTATTTAATTCCAATAATCTTAAAAAAGTTAGAAAGTTTAATTTGGATCAAGACAACTAAAATTCCTCTGTTTACAACGTTATGAAGATGAAGGAATTGTTCCAGTAGTGGCTGGAAAAATGATATCATCTGAGATTGTGTTATGTTTTGGAAGGAGAAAAGTTTCTCCCCTTAATGTTGGATACTCTGTTAACCCCTTGACGACCAATGGTAGGTATATGTTTCATTTTTATTTTTTGTTATAGTTGGCATACTCTTCAAATTATTTTGCATCGAAAGCGAAGAGATATAGTTTTGTAGTTAGTTTGTAGTTCTTATTTTTACTTTGTATTTTTTTTATTATTTAAATATAGCAAAACAAATTAAATTAAATCAATTATTTAAATTGCCCGTTAAAAGACAAACAAACAGGAAATTCATTCTTAATACGAGTAAATAAAAAAATGCAATTATTTGAGCAATGAATGAAAACAGGAACTACTAAACTCACTGTGATCAAGTTCACAAATAATGAACGTTGAAAAAGCCACTGGTGACTTTTTTCATCTCAGGATTTAAAAAAAATGTTAGTGTTTTTTACAAATGTTGGGGTATTTGAATATGATTTTTTTTCCATAATTTGATTCAATCAACACAAAATATTACTTTGACTTTTTGCATTTCTAAGAAAATAACACCAAGCACTGCGACCATTTGTTAAGGAATGCTTGTTATATAACACCAAAAAAGTATTGACTCACCTTCTCCAAAGCCA